>JABTTQ020001218.1:0-357327 GCA_016081115.2 Rehmannia glutinosa | reverse complement strand
ACACACAATAGACCTACATTTGCATATCTCAGTATATCAGTTTCCATTCCAGGATCATGTATTACTGGATCAACCAAATCTACTATCTTTTCTTCATTCCACAATTTCCACACCTGGAAATATCGACAACATGATGACAGGTCATGGCCAATTTAAATGTATTTCCATAATTTTTGTCATTTTAACTAGAGAAAATTACAATAACTACCCTGATGATTAGCCGGCGAAAATGTCTAAGGGGGTATTTGTAATTTTGAAAGATAAATGGGGTTTTTCTGTATTCAGACTTAACATTTTTAACTATTCAGAATGTAGAATAGTAACTTACATATGCTATTAGGAACAGTTGTTCTTCATGAAAAAAGCTGGCACTTTTCCCACTCACAATCTCTAATAACAAGACCCCAAAGCTGTATACATCTGATTTTTCTGAGAATATTCCATGTAATGCATATTCTGGGGGCATATAGCCGCTGCATGCATGAACAGAGCATTAGCATTGCAATCAACTGACAACTGTGTCGAAAAACATATATATTAGGGATAATTACAATAGCCCCCTCTGGTTCGGTCTAATTACAAAAAAAAACTCTGGAGGTTTTTTAAAATTACAAAAAACCCATTTAACTTTGATTCCGCCTTACATTTTCACCATTTATAAGCAAAAGATATTTCGAAAAAACCCAATATATTTGTAGAAATAATACATTAAGCCCCTTAAAGTTAAGATATGCTACTATGTCCCGACAACCCTTGTTGTATTGGCTTGATCTTCTTTGCAACCAAAAATCCTTGCCATACCAAAGTCTGAAATTTTCGGGTTCAGCTCCGAGTCCAGCAAAATATTACTAGCCTTCAGATCTCTGTGAATGATCCTTAGTCTCGAATCCCTATGAAGATAAAGGAGGCCTCGACAAATCCCCTCAATAATGTTTACGCGTAATTGCCAATCAAGAAACTTTTCTCTATGTGAATCTGAGAAGTTAAACCCCAAATTATCAAGAAAGTTCAAACATAAGCACTACAATTGAACAAGATTCTTAGTTTTAATCATTGTTCTAAAAATCCCGGTCTAGCCCCGATTAGTCTCTGCCTAGGCGCTTCATTGTCCGCCAACGTTTTTCTTCCAGCTAGACCCCGCTCAGGTCCCACCTAGGCGCTAGGTCCTAGTCTGCCACCAGACTAGCACTTTTTAGAACACTGGTTTTAATTGTCTAAAGTAAAAAACCTGAATTCGGACAGCTTAAATGAAACTTGACCATCATAATAGACTCGGATAATTACAAAAAACTCCATAAGGTTTGGGCTAATTACAAAAAACCCCAAATATTTTTGAAAATTGCAAAAACCCCCTTAATGTTTGATCCGCCGTACATATTCCCCCTTCATAAGAAAAAAATATTGAACATAATCAAACCAGAGGGGTTTATTTGTATTTTTAAAACATCTGTAGGTTTTTTTGTAATTAGCCCAAACCTCAGGGGTGTTTTTGTAATTATCCCTAGTAGACTTACCAAAGAGATACGAATTCAAGCTTCCATTGGGCATATATTCATAAACCAACATATTTCTTCACACTCCATTTGGTAATTTTCCCTGCAAAAACTTGTAAATCTTAGAAATCACTTTTGCACATCACAAAAACTGGTGCACCCGATGTTCGGAACAAGATGAAATACTTTGTACATTGGACCGAAGCCACCCTGTCCAAGCTTATTGGTAGGGTCAAATTTATCCGTCGCATTTGAGAGCGTCTGGAATTTAAATAACGGTGGTTCTTCAAGTTTAACTCCATGCACATTACGTTTGAGCATGCTTTCTCCTGAATACCCTGTATGTGTTTCCTCAGTCGCGGACCATAAAACCGAAAAAAAAAAAAGAAAGAAGAAGAAGAAACACAGAAAAAGCCAGGAAAAAGTATGGATAATACTGTATCATTGTAGTAACTTGCATCTATTCAGCATCTGAAAGTAGGTTTAATGAACATGAATGCATATTAGGGTTAATTACAAAAAGTACCCTTGATTACAAAAAAACATCATGGTTACTTTTTGTAATTTTGAACGTTAGTTGGGTTTTTTTGTAATTAGGTCAAACCTCGGGGGTACTTTTTGTAATTATCCCTACATATTATACCTGTGTACTTGAGCAGCAACTTCCGCATAAAGTATGCAAATACAAGGATGATTATAGCCCCTTGAACCACCGTTGTAGCTATAATTACTTTCCGGTCTTTCTTGTTTCCTGCAAGAGTTCACATATACTGTAATTAGAAAAAGGATAATTACAAAAAATCCCCCAGAGGCCGTTTGGGCTTATTACAAAAGAACATAGAGATTTTCGGATATTACAAAAGTTCCCTTTAGGTTTGAGTCTTTGACCCGTCTTACATTTTCTCCTTCATATGTAAATAACATCGCGAAAACTCCCTTTACACGTATCAAAATATTACAATTACCCCCTTAAATTTAATACTCAATCAAAACCTCAAGGGTTTTTTTGTAATTTTCAAAAATATTTTGTTTTATTTTTTGTAATTAGCCCAAACATTATGGGGCTTTTTGTAATTATCCCTTAGAAAAAAGAATATCGAAATTATACCCATGAGGTTTGGTCTAGTTATATAAAAACCAGAAATTACAAAAATCCCCTTTAGGTTTGAACCGTCTTACATTTTCCCTCTTCATATGCAAAAAATATTTCAAAAGCGACCCTTACGTTTATTAAAATATTACAGTTAACCCATTAAATTCAAGACACAATCAAATCTTAATATTTTTTTTTTCTCTTCTAATTTTCAAAAACATCTTGTTTTTTAAACTTGGCCCAAACCTTAGGGGGCTGTTTGTAATTATCCCCTGATACGAATACACAAAACTCTCTCTTGCAAAGTGGTGTAGATTTATTACCTAGTTCTGAATATGCCAACCGAATGTACAGGTCTGAACCGCCATTGGAGAACTTCTGTACATCAATCAAGTTTTCAGACCACTGCATACATCCAATTCCAGCAGTATATGCATAAGCTCTACATGTACAATTATTCAAGCACTGGCTTTTGCACTCTGCTTCTAAACTGGGAAACCATTTAGCATTATCCGGCAATTTTACTCTATTCATCTTCAGAAACCCGTCTTTTTCCGCTGTTTCATCAGCATAATTATTTTTCAAACATTGCAGCCCGGTTTTTCTAACACAACCACTAGACCAGTTTCTTGCTTCCCACTCCTCGTTATTTTTTGGCTCAAACCCCGGAAAACATGCGCAAATTGGCCTATCCTGAGCGTTACAGCTTCCAAAATATCCACATTTACCATAGACATCACAGTCGTTTCCAATCGACGCCACGTCACCTCCCAATCTCCCTTCTCGTCAGACCACACTTTCTCCTCCAAAATCCCTGACGCGTTCAAGACATAATATACCAAGACGGACGGATTCAAAAGGGTAAAGGTTAAATACGCATTTCAGGGGAATCATTGACGATATCCAGGCCGCGTTTGTGGAATGATTTCATGTATGGTAACCCGACGAAGATTTGGCTGTTCCAGTGTCCACTGCGCCAATAAGGATCGCCGTTTTTCCAAACAAACGCTTGTGGAATATCTAGAGGCTCAATCGTTTGAGTGAATTTTCCAGGCGCTGGATCAGAAGGGCTTTTCCATGATGTCAGTATATTTTTCTCATTCGCGCGAATCTGTAAAAATTTTCATCTTCTCTACGAAAGAATCCGAAGCATCTTGGAAACTTTCCCAAACATACCTACTAATGGAGTTATCTTGTAGGACCAAGTTCCCTGTATCCAAAAGCAGGGCACTTCAATTTGCCACAGGGCTTGGAATATTAGATGACCATATAATATCCCTATTTCCGTCTAAAATCACAAGATTGCCATCTCCTGAAATCTCCACTGCTCCGTTAGAATCATCCAGAGGCTTGTCTCTGTTAGCTACCCATATAACCGTCATCACGGGGGCGTTGAGCATTACACCAGCGTAACGGTGACTGCTATTTACAGGGCTGAAAAAACCCAGTTTGAATTTTTTACCGTTGGAAATCAGGATTTCAGGGTCACGAATCGGCTGATTAACCGTTATGGTGTCGATGGCAGTGGTGAATCTTAAGAAACAAGAACTTATGAGCACAAAAGCTTGAAGCATGGGATATGGGTTTCTACGGTGGCTAAAACCCATGAATTATCAAGTTTCTTTTGAACCTTAGCTATGAACAGAATAGAAATTTAGAGGTGCAAAAATTGCCATGTTTTGTTATTAATAATATCTTCATAGTTTTCTTTGATGTGATATGTGTATATTTTTGTCAAAGAAAGAAAATTCGTGGAATATATGGGAACATCATCAGTTAGTAATTGATTAGTACAAGATCACAATGTTACGTGGTAATCTGTCGATTGATCACCTTATAAAGACCGAATATCTGATTGAGACAAATTGAACGGATATTTTCTTTATTTTTCAAGATTTCACTTAGTTTACATTTGACTATGCATGAGAAAAACAGTTTTGGCCGCTCATCATCGCTGCCACCAATGTCTGCCCCTCATCGGAAAAATCGGATTATGCACGCATCGACCAGTATTTTTAGTGGGGTTTACCGACGCCTCGACGTACAATCAGATCCTCCCATGTAAAACAACAAATATATTCGACCACCAAATCAGATCCCACACGGATATTATTCAGTATGAGTTTGGAGTTCCTACTAATTCATTCACCAGTTCGCATATATCTCGATGGACATTTTGATGGTGTGTGAGTTACAACCCACAACCTCTATCCCATAAGAGACCAAAATCCCATGTAGTGGCCAGTTGGCTTTAGCCCAGTTCTGTTTTTTTTTCACCTGCAGAGAGGTAAGAAACAGCAATTAATGAACAGTGGTGAATGGTGATTGGCCATGAACCAAGAACAGACTTAACAGGCTTGGCCCAAAATATTCATTTGGATTATGGACCAAAATAAATATTAGATTATTAGATTCGATAGATGAAAGCTCATAAGTCATAATGGATATAAGATAATACATAAAGTTGGGCTATAACAGTTCTTTTAAGCACATGTCACATGAAGGCCTAATGGCCCTAATTCATAAATACTCTCATATCAGATTATAAATAGGTAATTTATAATTACAAAGATTATCCCTGAGGTTATTCTTAATTACATAAAAAAAATATGTTATCTTTCAAAATTACAAATAACTCTTTAAAGTTATGAAAGTGCAATTTGTAAAATAAAAAAAAATGTCAAATGATTATGTAATTTTGAAAGATAATTGGATGTTTTTTTGTAGTTTATTAAGCTAAAAGTCACAGTAATTCTTGTAATCATCCCTTATTAATATAAAATATTTCAGTCTTTATTGTTAAAAGACACACAATTTATTATGCTATGAACTACTCTCAAGTCTCAAGTTCCCTGATTCAAATTTCATTACTTGAATTTAGAATCTTTTTTTTTTTTTGGAGGGAACCTAGGATCCAAAACATGCATTATTTAGAAGAAAGTCTTGTAACTCATGAAAATTTACAGGTCTAATTGCAACAACCGCAGGTGTTCTCAAAGGATTGGTCATTGCGAACTATACTCTGACACTTCGTTGAAACCCAACACTATCATTTAAATATATATATCAAACATCATAAATTTCCAGATAATGACAGAGAGTTGTTATAGTTGTTCACATCTCCCCTGCAGTTTAACCAATAAGTACATGCAAAACATATTTTATTTTGGACTGGAAATGTTTCTCTATCAGATGATAATATAGGTTCACCCAACTTGGAAACATTTCATTGGTGTATTGAAATTAGAATCCTATGATTTTTAAACCTTTATGAATTTGGTTACGATTCCCTGTAGTAGTTACGAAATGATGAACCAAGCATTGAGTATATATCTGGTAAGGCTATTGCGTACTATGATGTACGAAAGGTTACAATATGTAAAATATATGAGTCATTGTTGAGTGGGTTACCCTTTATAATTCGTGAACCAATTATCCAACCCGAAAAAACTAAAATATTTGAGCTAATTAGTACCAAGAAATAGGTAAGAGTTTCGAATTATATTTGCACGCAAACCTCGTGATCATCGGCTTGTTTGAAGTTTGAACCACATACAATATAATAGTGAATGATAAAAATAGTGTGCTTCAATCTCTCCGGGCCAGATTTCTTGTTCAATTTTCCTATTCCACTTAACATGATTAATAACACCTTGTGAGTTAGATACATATGAATTGTTGGTTCTTATGACAATGATTGCAGCACGCGACGTTCATTCAATGCAATAGAATATGAAGTGGAATAGGAATATGAACATGAAATCTCAATTGAGCTATTGTGTCGTTGATCCACAAAACTCAGTCTAATTTGAATTTATTGTTTTAAGGATAATTGTAAAATTTATATATGAAGTTTAACTAATTACAAAAAAAAACTAGTTGTCTTTAAAAATTACAAATACTAATTACATTTGTTTATGTATTACAAATCGCATCCTCGCGAGTGGGCATTTGTTAGATAAATACAAACTTAAAGTCGGTGTTTGTAACCCCTTACAAATGTGTTATTTATAATCATGAAAGATAACCGAAATTTTTTGTAATGAGGCTAAACATGAAGGATAGCTTTTGTAATTATCCATTATTTATTTTTGTTACATATTTAAATATATATATATATATATATGCTGCAAAATTATTTTTATAATTATTATATAGAGTAATGATGCATTGCTGCGACACGATCAATTAAAATTTATTATTTTTTAAACATGATAATATAAAAACATACATTTTTTTCTTTTTAATATTATTAACAATTTGTAACAATCCAATTAAATAGATCCATAAGAGGAACAAATTAATACCCATATTTTTTTAGTACATATTCTAAGAGAGAGGAGTGGTGAGAATCGAATACCGGCCAGATTTCTAATTTAGACATGAAAGTTTTAACCGTTGGACTATTATCCAATTTCCAAAAATAATACCTATATAATATAAACCTTACTCAAATTTATTTTACACTGTGATTTTCTCCTGTTCAATTACTTTTAAGCTCTCATCAACATTTTCTCCATTTTCATCCAATTCACCCCATTTTCATGTATTGTATTACATATACAATATATTGATATCATTTTATTTACATTCCATCACTTTGTGAATTAAAACACCAAATAAACGTGTATGGAATACAAGATCCCGTATGTACCAATTAAGCTGGTCCCCCTACGTGTATATACACGTTAAAAAGAAAAGCTAAAATTAGTACATGACAAATTAATCTTCAATGTAAGATAACCACACATCTATATAAATATAATCCTCTTGTAATCTCTCTTTCACCTTCAAGCCCTTAAATCCCAGCCATTAAAAGGGAGAAAAAAAATGCACGTGAAAAGAGACTTCGAGGTGAAAATGATAAAAACCGAGGTTGTAGCGGCGGCGTTGCCAATGCAAGACCACTGGTTGCCGTTATCCAATCTCGACTTGCTCTTGCCGCCGGTCGACGTCGGCGTTTTCTTTTGTTACGATAATAACACGAAGTCCGATGAATATTTGTCTTTTGTGCATATGGTCGGCGTTCTGAAAAAAGCCTTGGCGCAAACAATGGTTTCGTACTACGCGTTTGCCGGCGAGCTAGTTAAGAACAGCGCCGGTGAGCCGGAGCTGCTCTGCAACAATGGCGGCGTGGATTTTTGTGAGGCTTTTGCTGACGTGGAATTGGAGGAGCTTGATTTGTATAATCCTGATGAGAGTGTTGAAGGGAAACTCGTTCCGGTGAGGAACCGCGGCGTTCTTGCTGTTCAGGTGAGTGTACTGATTTTTCAGTGCATACATTTTTTTTAGTACTTTTTTGGCTTTTTTGAGTAGAATGGGGGACTTGGGGAGGGGACGTACGCACTCACGTGAGATCGAACCCAGGTCATTTACTCTTACACCACATGTTTCCACTTGAACATAAGGGGGAATAAATTTCAAATAAACTGAAAGATACCGGATTCGAACCCGGTTAATACCCTTACAAAGGGTTAAGGATACCACTTGAGCTACAAGCTAGTGGTTTCCACTTGAACATAAGGTTGATCCCACATTTTTTTAGTGCTTAAATTTTGGTATGTGTATGCTAAAACTTGGAACCCGAGGGTTGTCGCGTTGTAGTTGTAATTGCAACTTCAAAATCCTAACTTCAAACCTTGATTAACGCGACCGGTGGATTGGAGTTGCTCTTACTCCTTTATGAAGAAAGGATGTCCAATAGTTCAACGGAAGCGTGGAATTTGTGCCCGATTGCTGTGAGTATACTATAGTTTATAAGTTGGAAAAAACTTCCTAAAACTTTAGTTCAACCATATCCAGAATCAGTGATTTAGTAAGGAATTTCAGATAGGAAACTCAACTAATATTAATATAAAAAGAGTTCGTTAGAATTTTGGTCATTTTCCCATAATAAAAATAGTATAACCATTGTTTTGAGTTCAAAATAATTTTTTTTCCTTTTTTATTTTTTTATTTATTTTAAAATTAAAAAATAAAATACCCAAAATAACCATTTGTTTTTCAAAATTCGAGGGTGGCCACTGGGCCAGTGCCACCCCTTGCCTGTCATTCGTCTCTGTCCACAGTCTATATGGAGACCCAAGAATCCAAAGTGTTGTACATAGTACAATCAGCCGCCCATGTGTCATAATATGCCTTTGTATTTTTCATATTAAAATAATTATTTAATCTATAGAATATTTTTTAACTTTATTCTAACTATTATAACAATGACAGAAAACTCGACTAAACTACTGTCTTGACTTCAAGATCGATCGGTAAAAGTTCATTTGATCTCGGTTCAACATAACTACCAAGCTTGATCACAATTTTTTGTTTCATAATGTGTAAAAGCTCGCTCGGAGTTCAAGCTCGATCAAAAAAAGAATGAAATATGTCTAAAACTATTATCAAGCTACTCAAACTCGATTCGTGCTAACGAGCTCGATTCTATTTAAAATTAAACTTATATGGTAATGATTTTTTAACATATTATAATGCATTTTGAAAAATAGTGTTTTTTGTTAAATTAAGAAATTTATTAAATAAGTTACTTCATAGAGCTTTGAAAAACAATATTTTAAATAAATAACAAACAAAATAAATAACTATACACAAATATTAAATTTTAATTTTTTAAAATATTTAATAATATAATTTTGAATATTTTTATAATACATTATAACTTTATTATTATATAACTTTTTAATTTTTTTAACATAAATGGTTGTATAGTTATTTAATTTTACTAATTTAACTTATTAATATATTTCATAATTGATTATTATTGTTAAATATATATTTTATGAATAAAAATAGATAAAATATATAAATTAATATTTATTATTATTATTATTTTTGAAGCGAGGTGACAAAGTTGAAATTGTGAAAAACTTAGGTGGCAAAGTAACAAATAACAATAAGTTTTGGTTGGAAAGTGCAATACATTTTATTAGTATAGATGATTGACATTTTTGTCCTCACGTGTTCCGCACATGATGGAATCTCGGTGGAATATTCAATTATCAGAGTGTCTGATGTTGCAATTTAGCAGTATCACAAAGTTTAAGTACTGAGTTACAACAATAATTAAAGTTTAGGTACCAAACCCGCAAAATGATCATATAATACACATGGTCGTAGCTAGAATTTCCGTCCAGTGTGGTTAGAATTTTTTCATTTCAGCAAAGCGATTGTTTGGTCGAATTTTGGAAAAAAATTAGAAAATAAAAAAATACAATGAAAAAGGAAAATCTGAAGGTTGTTCCTTGCAACAATTTTTTGTGGGTTTTCATACGCTCCAATTTCGATTTCTTGAAGGGACTTTTGGAGAAATGACTTATTCAAAAGTTCATTCTAAACTAACCACCAAGGTTGCATTTGGATGGGACAATTTAGACTTGAAGGAAAATTTTCAAATGACGCGAACTAAGATGAATTTGAATCTTCCAAAACAACTCCAAAAATGGTTTTCAAGGATTTGAAATCCATTAAAGAATCACTTTACCCAAACAATATCAATGGACTGGTTAGTATGAATTTGAAAAGTGCTCCCAAAAAATTGTCCAAATTGTTCAAATTTAAATTTAACATGACCACCACTGAATTGGTGTGATTCTTTGACCTCACTCGGTTCTCGACGTGGCTACACCACTAATAGTACAAGTTCAAATATAATTTTCAAAAATTTAAACAAGTTCAAACAAGATACGTTCAATATAGTTTAAGGCGTGGGCTTCCCCGTTGTAAAAGAAAAAACCTTTGAGCATTGCTAATTAGGTTGCTTACACAAAGAGTGTACTATTGTGTGCATATTTTATTTGGGCTAGTCTTCAGTCGAGGGCGGTCGACGGTCTAATCCATCGACGAAGCCCCAAATAACGACCCGATCCAACCCCAAAAAAAAACACAATAAGTTACTAAACAAATGCGGTGTGGTGTCATCCCCAACAAATCACTCTCCACAACAAATTCAACATCTACGCCGCTTATTACAACTAGTAGATCACCCTCTCGGGTTTACGCCGCATCAATCAAGGCCACAAAGACATCACCGCCTGGTAGTCGCTTTAGACGGCAACCCTACGCCGGTGGCGTCGTGCACCTCGCCTTTGCTCCGAACCGGATGCAAGTTCTTTGGGAGTGTGAATATGTGATAGACAATATTAGAGTTTTGGGAACGTTATTTAATTTTAGGTGAAAAGAATAATAACGTTGTTGTTGTTGGTCGACAATGAAGTATTACAAAGAATCGGCGGTTGTGAATATCCATGTCGTTGTTTTGAGCTTGATTGATCTGATAATGGTGGTTTATTGTTAGTTTAATCCTCTTTCTCGACATGTATATCTTAGTGTTTCTATATATTTGATCTTTTTGTTTGATTAATTGGGTTTAGCTTAAGGATCTTAATTATGTTATATCTATATCATCCATTTTTAGGGACTACTAATACATTTCGTAAGAATCGCTAATACTTTTTAGACAACTAATACTTTTCGTAAGATCATTAATACATTTTGGGAGAAAAATTTAATTATATTCAAGGGAACTACTAATACATTTCAAGAACCGCTAATACTTTTTAGAAGGACGACTAATACTTTTCGTAAGGACTTAATACATTTTGGGAGAAAAATTTAATTATATTCAAGGAACTACTAATACATTTGGAAGAATGCTAATACTTTTTTAGAAGGACGACTAATACATTTCTAGAGTATATTCATAAAAATACTAAAACTCTTCAGGAACTACTAATACATTTCGGAAGAATCATTATTACTTTTTGAAGGACGACTAATACTTTTCGTAAAGACTTTTAATACATTTCTAGAAAAATTAATTTATTTCAAGGAACTACTAATACTTTTTCGATGAACTACTAATACTTTTATGAGGGATTGCTAATACATTTTGGGAGTACATTCAAGAAAAATACTAAAAACTCTTTCGTGAAACTACTAATACATTTCGGAAGAATCGATAATACTTTTTAGAAGACGACTAATACATTTCGGAAGATCGCTAATACATGTGCTCCATGAAAACTACTAAAATACCACCGCTAATATTACGGAAATCCATCCGATCCACAGATCGATCCGTTTAACAGTCGGCACGCTTACGGCCCGATTAGAGTTTTGTGATTTTATTTTTATTTTCTTTAAGTAGGATATTTGTTGGACACCCAATTTCCAATTTGTGTTTGATGATGACAGGTCACCCAACTTAACGGCGGAGGATTAGTGGTGGCGTGCACATTCGCTCATCAGGTGGCCGACGCTTACTCCGCCAATATGTTTCTCGTTTCATGGGCGGAGATGGCGCAGTCTCAGCCACTATCTCAGCCTCCTTCCTTCCGCCGCTCACTCCTCCTCCCCAGACGGCCCGGCGCCTATCACCATTCCGTCGACGAAATGTACGTTCCCATTTCAGCTTTACCGCCGCCAGATAACTGTCCCCCCCAAAACGACGACGTTCAATCAGCGATGAGTCGCATATATTACATCAAGGTTGACCGAGTCAACGAGCTCCAAAACCTAGCCAACATCGATAGCAATAATAGCGAAGGGAATAATAATAATAAGAGAACTAAATTGAGGCCTTTTGCGCATTCCTCTGGAAAACGATTATTTCAGGGAATTTTCCGGCGGCGATAATTACTGCAGATTAGGGATTGTGGTTGATGGGAGAAATAGACTAATCGACGGCGAAGATGAAACGGAAGCAAAATTGATCGCTTCATATTTCGGCAATGTTTTGTCAATTCCATTTGGGGAAAAGAAAATTGAGGAATTGAAAATAAAATCATTAAATTGGGCGGCGAATGAAGTTCACGAGTTTTTGCGATCCGCGGTGACGAAAGAGCATTTTCTCGGTCTGATCGATTGGGTGGAGGAGCACCGCCCTGAGCTGGGGATATCGAAGATCTACGCCGCTAGGGCGACGGAGGAGGAGCCGGCGGTGGTGGTTTCTCCGGGAAGAATTTTCCGATTAGGAAAATGGATTTCGGATGGGGATATCCCGTGTTTGGTTCTTATCATTTCCGTGGGGTGGAAAATCGGGATATGTTATGCCAATGCCTAGTCCTAAGGGGAATGGGGATTGGATTGTTTATGTGCATTTACTGAAAGGGCAGTTGGAGTTAATAGAGACTAATGCAGCTCATGTGTTTATCCCACTTAATCCTGATTATCTGTTTTCTTAGATCCTGATTGTGTTTTCTACTTTTAATACAGCTTGTACATTGATTGGACTATAAGAGTTTTTCATGTACTAAATCATCCAAATATCTCATCTATGTAGTATTGATTGGACTATAATTTGGGACGGACAAAAAAGAAAAAATGGCATATCTTATTGTGACGGAGGGAGTATAAACAAACCATCTATTTACACAAGTAGCATCAAATTGTGATTTTTTGTACTGAGTATAGACTGGACTAATCCAAAGATCGTAAAAAACATATAATCGCATTCCAAGAATCCCCATCTCATCGTCCATCGAGCACCGTGATGGTGAGGTCAGTGGTGGAGAATCCAAATTGGCTAGTCCCCTGAGTCGACCCGACATGAGAACGGTCCCACTTTTCTGCAAAGACCGGCTGCTCCGGCAGCGGCAGGTCGACAATCTCACGGCTGAGCATTGACAGAACAGTTTGAACGACGGGTCTGTCTTTAGGAAATTCATGGACACACAATAGTGCAATATGAATGCATCTCACAATCTCTGCCTGGAAATTCGGACTTGCTATGTTTTGATCCGCAAAAGCCATACCATTGTCTTCATTCCATAATTTCCATGCCTGTAATGTTTTCAAAAAACAATATGTTATTCAGAGGTTTAACCTAATTACAAGAAAATTCAGTAATCTTTCAAAGTTAAAAGTTTCCTTCAACATTTGTTTCTCTTATACAAATTGCTCGGGGTGTTTGTAACACTAAAGGTGTATTTGTAATTTTGGAAAATAGCTGGAGTTATGTGTAATTAAGCTAAACTCAGAAGTAATTTTTGTAAATACCCTAGTTTTATTGAAGATTGACAGTAACAGTAACAGAGAAAGGCTTACACATCCTAAAAGGCTCAAAGACCATTCTTGATTGTAATAATGAGTGTTCTTTTTCCCGCTTACAATCTCTAACATCAGCACCCCAAAACTATAGACATCCGATTTCTCAGAAAATCGGCCCTCCATTGCATATTCTGGCGCCATGTAACCGCTGCAAAATCGCGATATATTATCGTATCATATTACAAACTAACAGAAATGTCCTAAATGGCTTGCTTGCATTGAAATTTACTTACTATGTTCCTACAACTCTTGCTGTGTTGCCTTGGTCTTGATTACCTCCAAATATTCTTGCCATCCCAAAATCTGATATTTTCGGGTTCCAATCTCCATCTAACAACACGTTACTCGGCTTGAGGTCTCTGTGAATGATTTTCAATCTAGAGTCCCTGTGAAGGTATAAAAGCCCTCTGCCAATACCTTCGACAATACTAAACCGTTTCGTCCAATCCAGTACCATATCTGATGGACGCGTCCGGTCTGCAGAGACAGAAAACAAGAATGAAAATTAGGATTAATTATAACCCTTCTATTTTTCAAAATTACAAATATATATTTGTTTCTGTTGATTGCTCAACAGAGGATATTTGTTAAGAAAATACGAACTGACCGAAGAGACACACGTCCAAGCTTTTGTTCGGCATGTACTCATATACCAGCATCTTTTCTTCTTTCTCCACACAACATCCCAAAAGTTTAACAAGATTCCTATGTTGGACTTTGGAAATCACAATCACTTCATTCATGAATTCTTCCATCCCTTGCCCCGAAGCTGCTGAAAGCCTCTTCACAGCAATTTCTTCCCCGTTTTCCAGTTTTCCCTACAAACAAGCAATTTCCAGGGATCTTAAATAACAAGATGCAATTATAGACGTGCCGGGACAGTATGAAATCAAGATATTACCTTGTAAACATGGCCAAAACCACCTCTCCCAAGCATATTGTCGTCGTGGAATTGATTCGCTATGCCAGCAAGCGTCTTGAAAGTGAATAATGGCAACTCTTCCATGTTAACTTTCTCAGATTCGTCTTTGAGCACAATAGAACTTGAATCTGATTGCAATGATTCCAATGTCGTTTGGTCTTTTATTCGGTTTCCTAATTTCACAAGGAACCTTTATCAATTATCACAGTATATAAGGTTTGCAGCCAAATATATATTCATATATACACAGGTCAGTTTTTCACCTTTTTCTTGGCCATCCAGCACCAAGCAATGAAGAAGCAAATGGATACACAAGTAAACACCGCGACTGCTGGGATGATGATAACCAGTTTTTTGTCCTTGTGAGTATCTGAAAAAGAAAAAATGTCATTCCAAACCAGTTTACATCTTTTGCTTAAATTCATACTTGCAAAGTCCCCGTCCAGGACTGGGCGCTAGGCCCAGTCTGCAACCTGTTTAGCGCCTAACGGGTTTAAGAACACTGCTAAAAAAGGTAACTATGGAAATAAGAGTATATCATCTATAAGAATTCAAATTTGTCAAAAGAAGTACCTAATTCTGAAATAGCTAGACGAATGTGAATATCAGCACCAACACCATCGAACTGCTGAATATCGACCAATGTCTCGCTCCAAAACATACATCCGATACTATTCGGGTCATGTGAATAAGCTAGGCAAGAACAATTCCCCAAACATCTACTCCTGCATTCATCTTCCCGCCTAGACGAAAACCGTTGAGCAAAATCAGGTACCTTCATAAACCGCAACCTCAAAAACCCATCTCGATTTTCTCCATCACAATGCAAGTCCGTTCTCCTCGTGCACCCACTACTCCAATTCCCACTTCCCCATTCATCCCTATCCACGGGCTCGAAACCTCTCAAACACGAACAAATAGGCGAATCCAGGGGATTACAGACGCCAAACGCCCCACACGTCCCGTACACATCACATTCATTTTGAGGAGCAGTCCACGTAATCTCCCAACCGTCGTCCCACACGGATTGCACTAAACTTCCGGAAGAATTCAAATCGATTCTCATCAAGAGCCTTCCTAGAGGGATTGTGAAATAGAAAGTTCCAGAATTATCGACCAGCCTGAACCCATCCAGGTAAGTATCGTACATATCCCGAACCCCGATAAGGATCTGCCCATTCCAGGGCCCACTTCTCCAGTACGGGCGGCCGTTATTCCAGGTGAAAATCTGAGGGATATTTACAGCTTGAAGCCCCGTTGTGAAATTTCCAATTCCAGGGTCGGACGCGTTTTTCCAGGCCGACGTTGTCACCTTATTACCTGTATTCATGTCGTCGATTAAACTCATGGTGGGCATCAGAGAACTCGTGGGATGTGAAAAACTGTCCCATATTACATTTCCGGTCGAGTTTTCGCGGAGGACAAGGTTTCGGTGTCCTGGATTTCGGCGGTGGTGTTTGTTCCGGTAGTGGTGGCGTTCGTGGACCAGAGAGTCTCGTTTCGCCGTTGATTAGGACGAGATTGCCGTCGTTGGATATGGTTACGGTGCCGAAGATTCTGTTAGAAATCTGTTTCTGTTTGCAACCCATATAACGGTTTTTTCAGAAACGACGTAGTATATGCCTAAGTATCGGTTGGTGGTGTTTTCTGGGGTGAAAAAGCCTAATTTGAATATGTTGCCACGAGATACTAAGAAATCAGGATCTTTAATGGATAAACTGGAAGTGATTGTGTCTGTTTCTGCACAAAATCCCTGGAAAGGAAAACAGGGTATCAAAAACAGGGCTAAAAGGACAAGTTTAAGGGTTTTGGCGTTGATCATGATTGTTACTCGTAGCAAAATTATTATTTTGCAACAATTCATTCCAATATATAAAAAAAACGGGGCAGTAAACACTAAAGCCATAGAATAATCTCTGTATTTGTTTCATGGTGGCATTGACTTTGTTCAAAGTTTTCTTCCTGGAGACTACCCATTCTTAAACATGTCGTGAATGGAAAATAGTCAATTGATATCACTTTCGCACCATGGCGAAAATTTTGTCCAACCTTATTTTTATAATTTTTTAAACATTTTGTTCCCAATGTTGACTTCAAATTTTAGTGCTTCTTGTTCTACAATCCGTGATGACTAAGTTGAGAGTTGAGACTAATAAGGGCCTGTTTGATTCATTTCCAGTTTGAAATAGAATTTTGAGGATTTATTGGTTGTTGTGTGAAATTGGTTTATGTTTGGATGAATGAATTGAAATGTGTTTCATGTAGAGTTGGAAATGAGATTGTGTTTGGTTGAGTAGTTTTGAAATATTATTTTATGTATATAATAATTGAAAAGTTGGTGGTGGTGGGATCCACTTTCAATATTTTAAATATTATATTTGTAAGATTGTAAGTGGTGAGTCCTATTATATAGATATAATTTAAAAATAGTAATATTATAAGTAGATAGTGTTGACAGGTGGTGGGTCCTACATAAATAATTGGGTTGAAATATGATAATAGTGTTTAATGAGTGAAGATAAGATAGTGTATAAGTTTGAGAATATAAATTATAGGTTTGAAATTTTATTTTATATAAAAAGAGAAAATAAAAATGATGATTTCCATTAAATTCTATGGACAAAGATATTCCACTTTTATGAATAGTTGGAAAATGGAAATAAAGCGTGTTGGAAATATAAACAAACAAGGCTAAGTCTTCGTCCAAGAATAGAGGCGGACAAAGGGAAAAATAATACGTCCTTTCCCTATCCATCTTTTTTAGTCAATCAAATTTCAATAATACAGCGTATTTTATCAATAAGATTAAAGATAGAAGCAAAAAAATGTCTTTAGTCACTTAATTTTACTAGTCATGTGAAGGTATGCGCATTGTTTAGCCTACTCAAAAGTCAAACCAGTATCAAACTTTGAGAGAGAATAATTTATTTTAAGCATACCTTAAAATGGTAGAAATATGATGTATTTATACCAAAAAGAAGTTGGTTTTTGATAGGGAAGAAGGCAAATATCTAAAAACAATATCACCAACTCAATATGTATATCTAAAAATTTAAACTACTAAATAAGGACTTGTAGGTATCAATCAATACTATTTCTGGAATTTTTGATCATATTTTAATGGGATTACATCAAATTTGATACTACACATCAAATTTGTCTAATGTCACATAAAGCCTCAAACAGAGCCTTAGCAGATTAGGTTTCAACTATTTCAATAAACATGATCAAAGATTAAAATGGCAACAATTTCAAATTTTAGTGATCAATTAATTTGAGATCAATGTGATGACTATAAAAATGGGAGTACAACATTTTACAGCCCAAAAAACAGGAATCTTTTTATTTTTTTGAAAGTAGGATGGATCATCCATCAATCAAAAAAAACTGGCATAATATCAACATAATATTTCCAGACATTGTAAAACAAGTATATATATCATCAAGGCATTTCAAGAATCCCCATCTCATCGCCCGTCGAGCACTGTGATAGTGAGGTCATTGGTGGAGAATCCGAATTGGCTAGTCCCCTGAGTCGATCCGACATGAGAACGGTCCCACTTTTCTGCAAAGATCGGCTGCTCTGGCAGCGGCAGGTCGACAATCTCACGGCTGAGCATTGACAAAACAGTTTGAACGGCGGGTCTATCTTTAGGAAATTCTTGGACACACAATAGTGCAATATGAATGCATCTCACAATCTCTGACTGGACATTCGGACTTGCTATATTTTGATCCGCAAAAGCCATACCGTTGTCTTCATTCCATAATTTCCACCCCTGTAATGTTTTCAGAAAACAATTTGTTATAGAAATTAACCTCGGATCATTGTTTCAAAGGGTTCATTACAAAAAGGGATATTTACAAAAACTACCCCTGAAGTTTGGGGTAATTACGAAAAAAGCCCATAGAAGTTTCAAAATTTCGGAAAAAAAAAACATTAGGTTTGATTTTGTTTTAAATATAAGGAGGAAACTATAATTTTTACAAATATAAAACCGGTGTTTGAAATGTTTTTGCTTATGAATGGGCTAAAGTGTAATACAGAAACCTCATGGAAGGGATTTTTGTAATTTTCAAAAAATCTTTGGGTCTTTTTGTCATTAGATTTAAATCTTGATGGTAGTTTTTGTAATTATCCATTACAAAAATTATGCAGACGAAAATTCAGTTATCTTCCAAAGTTAAGAGTTTCCGTTAACATTTGTTTCTCTTGTACCTCGGGGTGTTTGTAACACTTTAAAGGTGTATTTGTAATTTTGGAAAATAGCTGGAGTTTTGTGTAATTAAGCAAAACTCAGAAGTAATTTTTGTAAATACCCTAGTTTTATTGAAGATTGACAGTAACAGAGAAAGACTTACACATCCTAAAAGGCTCAAAGACCACTCTTGATTGTAATATTGTGTGTTCTTTTTCCCGCTTACTATCTCTAACATCAGCACTCCAAAACTATAGACATCCGATTTCTCAGAAAACCGGCCCTCCATTGCATATTCTGGCGCCATGTATCCGCTGCAAAATCGCGATATATTATCGTATCATATGACAAACTAATGGAAATTACCCAAATAGCTTAATTTAGAATTCACTTACTAAGTTCCTACAACTCTTGCTGTATTGGCTTGGTCTTGGTTGCCTCCAAATATTCTTGCCATCCCAAAATCTGATATTTTCGGGTTCCAATCGCCATCTAACAACACGTTACTCGGCTTGAGGTCTCTGTGAATGATTTTGAGTCTAGAGTCCCTGTGAAGGTATAAAAGCCCTCTGCCAATACCTTCGACAATACTAAACCGTTTCCTCCAATCTAGAATCTTCTGTGATGGATCCGTCGGATCTATGAAAAACAAACACAAACGTCAATGAGGTACTATTGATAATATCTTAAGCGGTATTTGTAATTTTAAAAGATGTACTGAACTTTTTTTTTCTATTTAACTTACCAAAGAGACACCCATCCAAGCTTTTATTAGGCATGTACTCGTATATAAGCATTTTTTCTTCTTTCTCAACACAACATCCTAGTAATTTGACAAGATTCCTATGTTGGACTTTGGAAATCACAATTGCTTCATTCATAAATTCTTCCATCCCCTGTCCAGAAGCTGCTGAAAGCCTCTTCACAGCAATAACTCTCCCATTTGCCAGTTTTCCCTACAAATAAGCAATTTTCACTTGAGAATCAGAAATAGATAAAATTTGTAAAAGTGTTTATTTGTTTGTAAAAATGAAACTAGAAGCAGAATTATAAATCTTAAATAGTGTTCTCGCTGTTTTTAGATTTTAATTAAACGAAGCAGAATCAGAAACACAAGTTGGCAGTTTTTTTTTTTCTTCCGTGATTGCTAACACTTGCATTGTGAAATTAAGATTGTACCTTGTAAACATAGCCGAAACCACCCCTCCCAAGCATATTGCTGTCATGGAACTGATTTGTCGCGTCAGCAAGCGTCTTGAAAGTGAATACTGGCAACTCTTCGATGTTAACGTTCTTGGATTCATCTTTGAGTACAATAGCACTTGAATCTGATTGCAACGCTAGATTTGCTGCTGGTGTCTTTTGGTCTTTTATTCGGTTTTCTGATTTTATGACAAAGAACAATTACTATATATAAGATTGGCATCCAAATAAATATATTAATATATGTAAACGAGTAATTTATCCACAGGCAAGATGTTCACCTTTTTCTTGGCCATCCACCACCAAGCAATGAAGGCGCAAATGGCTACACAAGCAAAACCAAGGACTACTGGGAGGATGATAACCAGTTTTCTATCCCTGTGGCTATCTGAATAACAAGCCAACAAAGAAAATGTCATTCCAAATCACTTTACATCTTTTGCTTAAAATCATTATTTACCATATCTCCTGTCCGAATTTTGGACATTTTTTTGGGTTAAATACAAAAAGTACCTTTGAGGTTTAACCTAATTACAAAAAAAAAACCAACTAACTTTCAAAATTACAAAAATACCCTGAAGTTTTACTTCCTAAAATTTACCCACTTCATAAACAAAAAAAAAAATCAAAAGCCCCCCTCATATTTATAAAAAGGTTCCAGTTTACCCCTTACTTTTAACACTGAATCAAATCTCAGGGTACTTTTTGGATTTTTTAAAATTAGCTGAGTTTTTTTTAATTAAGTCAAACCTTAGGGGTACTTTTTGGAATTATCCCTTTTTTTCACAACGGGGAACCCATGGGCCATGGCCTCAAAATCACATCAATTGAGTAAACAACATTAAGCTCAACCAAATAGAGCAAATGTGGGTTTCCAACTAGGCCACACCATAAGAGCTGAGAGACAAATAACTGATAAGGATAACTTGGGATAAAGTAAACCCCCATGAGGTTTAGCTAATTACAAAAGACCCAAAAGTTTCTAAGAATTACCAAAAATTCCTTCCTGTGTCACTTCAGAGGAACCAACATTTATAGAATATTATAGTCACTGCTTAAATTTAAGAAAAAATAAAACCTCAAGTCGTTTCTTGTAATTTTAAAAAATATCTCGGATTTTATGTAATTAGCCAAAACCTCTTAATTTTTTTTTTTTTTGTAATTATCCCAAACATTTATCCCAATCAATGAACAATAACAAGAACATCATATACCAGAAGTCAAATTTGTCAAAAGAAGTACCTAATTCCGAACTGGCCAGACGAATATGAAGCTCAGGCCCAACGCCATTGAACTGCTGAATATCAATCAACCCCTCACTCCAAAACATACACCCAATATTCGAGTCAACCGAATAAGCCAAACAAGAACAATTCCTCAAACACCAAATCCTACATTCTTCCTCCACCCTAGCTGGATACAGCTCAGCAAAATCAGGTACCTTCATAAACGGCAATGTCAGAAACCCATCCGCATCTTCTCCATCGCACTGCAATTGTGTGCTCCTCACGCACCCACCACTCCAATTCCCTCTCCCCCATTCATCCCCATTCGCAGGCTCGAAACCCCTCAAACACGAACAAATCGGCGAATTTAAGGGATTACAGACACCAAATCGCCCACACGTCCCGTAAACGTCGCATTGGGTTTGTGGAGCAACCCATACGATATCCCAAGTCCTCCTCTGATCATCCCATAAGGTTTGCACAAAGCTTCCCGATGAATTAAGGTCGATTTTCATCAGGAAATTCCCCGGCGGGGCCATGAAATAGAAGTTCCCTGAATCGTTCACGACCCGGAATCCATCCAGGTAGGGGGAATACATGTCCTGGATTCCAATCAGGATCTGCCCGTTCCATGGCCCGCTTCGGTAATACGGAGCCCCGTTATGCCAAGTGAATATTTGGGGGATATTTAGGGCTTGTAGCCCCGCGGTGAAATTACCCAATCCAGGGTCCGACGGGGATCTCCACGACGACGTTCTCACTCTACGGCCTGTAATTACGTTTTCCGATAGCCTCATGGTCGGCACTAGAAAGCTCGTCGGGTGTGTGAAACTATCCCAAATTACAGTCGAGTTTTCGCGGAGAATTAGGTTTCCGGTGTCCTGGATTTCGGCGGTCGTGTTTGTTGTTCCAGTGGATGTGGCGTTTGTGGACCAGATTGTCTCGTTTCTGCCGTTGATTAGGACGAGATTGCCGTCGTTGGATATGGTTACGGTGCCGGAGGAATCTGTGAGAGGTCTGTCTCTGTTCGCAACCCATATGACGGAAGTTTCAGAAACGACGTAGAATATGCCTAAGTAGCGGTTGGTGGTGTTTTCAGGCGTGAAAAAACCCAATCTGAAAACCTGGTTACTGGAGACAACAAAATCGGGATCTGTAATGGATAAGCTGGATGTGATGGTGTTTGTATCTGCACAAAATACATGGATAGGAAAACAGAGTGTCAAAAACAGGGATTTAAGGAAAAGATTTAGGAACTTGGTGTCCATCATGGTTTTTTGTTGCTTGAATTGAATTCAGCTGGCTGTTACTCCTATAGTTGAATTAAATTCAGTGGATTAAGTGTGGGATGATGATATTTGTAACAATCATAAAGCAAATGGAGAAAAAGTTGAGGCCAAGAAAAGTCAAAGTCGTTGGTAAACGCCAACGCCAGAAACTATAATGTAACTCTTTTGTCGTAGCACTGAAAGTTCTCTTTCTGGAAAGACCCACTTTATTGACTTGCTTGATTTTTTTTTTTCTCCATTTCCAAGTTTCAGTTGGGAGGGAGCACAGAAAATGAACATTAGGGCGACAATACATTTTTTTTTAAATAATGAATAAAGAGGTATGTTTATATTTTTTTAGGGAAGCAAGATTTCAAACTTTAATTATTCTACATGAAAATTTTATAAATTACTAATTTTATATAAAAACATAATATTAATTTTGCGAAATTTATAAAGTTGCTGACATCCCCTACCTCCCTCACTACTTTCTTTCATTATACTATTATAGTACCAATCTTGTGATTAGGAGGTATTGACAGAGTAAAACCATCCTGTAAGTTTCATATTAACTGATGCACAAATGTTAACAAAATAATTTTACTGATTATAATAAAGGTGTTACTCATGAAGCTTATGAACCCACAAAACACAAAATAAATCACTACAAAAAAAAATTCTATTTTACCCACAGAATATAATTACTGACATAAATTATTCCGTCACTAAATTTTATTGTTACCTACAGAATATGAAAAAAAAAAAATAAAAAAACCTCTAACTATAAGTCAACAATAGTTTTGAAATTTATCGACATAAATATTGTAGTTATTTACCAATATTCTTAGATATTTTTTTGATGAAACACCCATAAGGGTGGAGGATTTTAAGGATCCTCAACCTGTATTATTAAAATATTAAAGAAAAGTACAGCTTTACAATGAATATTCAGCATATATGTATCCATGAAATACAAGAGGAAAATCTATAGCTTTTAACAAAATTTACAAGGAAGTGAGTTATGATCTAGTTCTACATCTAAAGTTAGGAAGCCCAACTGATCCATGCGAATGAGACTTAATATTCTTCGAGGGGCGTTTGATGTGTTGAATAAACTCAAATGTTGGTTTTGGCAGCCAATATTCTTAGATTTTGTTCTTTAAATATTTTATCTACAATAACTTTTACTTACAGTTTACCGTTATCTTAAATCTTACCTAAAACCTTTTTTTTCATAGGTCTATTGGTTTTTTCTTGTACTGAATTTCCCTACTCATGACCCACATAAACTCTATGAGTTAACATAAATTTTTATTTTTTTTGAATGTGAACATAATATATTATATGATTTGAGATATTGTATAATTTTTCTCATCATTTACTGTATTTTTTATGTTATTCAACGTAAACAATGAGTGTGACAGTCCCGGTCCAGTCAAGCACTCAAGCCCACCATCTCCATTCTTCTCCAACCACTTAAAAATCACTAGTGTTTAATGTTTATATATTGTGACCTCTTAAAATGTATTGGATATTTTCGTGCAAGATATTTGTGTTCACACGAACAGAAACAGATATATATATTTCATAGTAATTTTAACATCTGTATGAGACTGAACATTATCATAAATTTATGAATATGACAATGACTGATAGGTACAACATTGACGAGTTTAATAAAAAGTTGAAAAACTTGGTTGAAACGCGATTCCCCGCCGGCCACGGGACATCAAATGTACACTGTCCAGATAGATTTCCATTGATGACAATTAAATTTTTGACAATTTGAACCAACTTTATGACTGAGTCAATACTCGGTTTTCTTCTCTGTTTTATATTAGTGAGATTCCGTATTTCCACATTATTAATTATCGGGGAAAACAACCACGGTTACTCATGAACTAACTCATGTAAACCGCGAGCTACCACGCACAAGAGAAACAACCACGATTTCTCATGAACTGCACCATATAAACCGTGAAGGGCAAATATAGGGTTGGGCCAACCTGGGCCCTGACCCAACCCTTTTTATAAAAAAAAATAGTGGAGAATTTTAAAAAAACAATAGTTATAATTTGTATTGTTTTTTCTTGGATTTTCTATCTGGCTCATCCCATTTTCGTGTATCGGCCCACCCTACTAAATTGTCATGGCTCCGCCCTTGGCCACGGTTCCACATTAACTGACCCATGTAAACTGTGAGCTACCACGCACAATAAGTCGTCTCCCAAGAAGCAGTCACTATTCCTCGATGAATCGCCCCAATATGTAAAATGTCTGCAAGAAGTCGTCCCCAAATGATTGATTATGTTTTGACTCTCATCTATCCAACCGCATGTTCCCACTTGGTTCTAGTCTCCCACACTACTATTTGAACCTCCCAATATTAATTATTTTATCATTGTGTTTTAGAGACTCGAACCCTCGACCTCTCCAAAGAGAGAGCCAAATAGCAAATATTACCTTCTTGACTAATTGGTCAAGAAACGTTGCACCAATACTCGGTTTTCTATTAACACATAACACTGTTAAAAATCTATCTGCAAATTGGAATGTATTTTTGGTATAGAAGTTCACTTAAAAAATTTTAATGCACTTTTAATATAAGGGACTTTTCAAATCCATATTAAAAGTTCATATCATCACCTAGTATAGTGTGAGTGTTTTTCCTTGATCATTATATATTTATATTTGGGTCTTTCCAAGGATAATGAAGTGCACACGTGTTGCAACATGTCATGAATCACATTTATATTTATTTTTTGTGGAAACAACCATTGACATGTTTAAGCAAATAATTGAACGCGCTTTTGTGAAAAGACTGAAAAAATAACAATCTGTGTCTAAGTGAAATACAATAATTTGTACTACACAACACAAAATAATTATAATTCGTTAACATGTCCATATCTCAACGGATGTTCTTTACAAGGAATTGTTGTAATGTCATATTCGTGGTTTAAAAGATTTTTGTTTTAATCTATGACAATATGGTCTTAAATCCTAATGTAACTACAAAAAAAATGATATATTTAGAGGATCTTTATTAATTTTGATTATTTTCTAGATGTAAGGCTATCAATTCATGTTCTTCACTAGCTACTCGCTTTATATATCTTGTTGTTTGAGAATGACTTTCTCTTCTTTAATTCTAATTCTCAATTTATTTGTTTTTCGCTTTTCTTGTTTCATATTTCTTAAAATGGAATAGTGTATTTATTGTATAATATTATTAGAAATTGTAGTTTGTATATATCTTTTACATAATTTGAAGAGAAAAATATATATTATACTTGTCCAGTTTGTTGTAAAATTAAAAATAAACCTAGCTAGCACCTCTGCATTTTGATTATATATTCTTCAGCAAATCAAAATCAATTTCAAATTCTTTAATTTCTAAGTTACATTTTGATTAAATTACGTTCGAACTCGTTTATTAAATTAGCAAAACAAATTGAAAATAACTATTAATAATTAATTTTAATGTATAATTCAAGCAATTGGCAATGAATTCAATTGAACCAGGTTTACATTTGTGAAACCTTGGATATGTTTGGTGGGAGGACTAGGAATCTAGGACGTCCATTTTGTATGTGATTTTGGGCTTTCTTCTTCTCTCTTTTTTTTTCTTAGATTTAAAAAAAGGGCCAGATTTCTTTTAAATTTGCACAAATAAATGCATTCGGTCTATTTCTATAAAATAAATGCTTTATTTGATTTCTAAAAAATCGAAATGTAATTTTTTATGTTGTAATTTTTTTTGTTATAAATGTAAAATTGCTTAGAATGCTGCATTTTCTCATTTGAATTGACAATTTCTTTTTAAAAGAAAATATTATGACAAATTAAAGAAATAGAAAATTATAATTTGAATAATTCTTGATTTTTGTACCAACTTATTTTTCAATAAACTAACAACTATCAATACTTCTTTTGTAATATATAAACTCAAAATATTAATAAATTGAAAAAACGTTTTTGTAAAGATGATTATTGGTTTTTTCAAAATAAAATCTTCATACACTATGAAATAAAAAACAATTATATAATTTTCTACAAATATAATTAAATTTTAGTTTGTGGCGATGATACATCGAATGTCAAAATGCAGATTTAATAATGTTGTTTACAAAGAAGTATTCTAAAATTTGTAATTTTTATTTGTTGTGAAATAACCTATTTTTTTCAAATATGTATTATATTGTTTTATATTACATGTTGATTGTAGGATTTATATGCATTCGTTTATTTATATAATTCAATACATCACACCCCGTGCATCGTGACGGGTTAAAATCGAGCGAGGTTAGGCAAGGGCCTAATCAAACAAATATAGATGGACAAAAAATGTCTAGCACATATGGAAGGACTAATGGGGCTAGGCGGGAATTTTTTAAGAGGGCAAAAAGTTACATTTTTAGTTCTTAATTTGCAAAACGTTGTTGGTAATCTGTTACAATTTGGAATACCAATTGATTTTTTTAAACAATTTGGGAAAGAAATGATTAAAAATAAATATAATCACAAAAGAAATATTCAATTAGATATATAGTACTATGTTATTTTATCAGAAAGCATATAATTTTACTGTACATGTTTGGCAAAAGAACCTTGTATATATTATGATTACGATAATTTGATATAATTTGATTACAAAATATTTATTTACTTACTCTTATTAATTGTTATAGAATGAAAAGGCAAATTCCTTATTTACTTTATTCACAAATTCGGCCTTAATTTCATAAAATATAATTACCAAAATATATATATAACTCTAGTAAATCACCATTGCAAATAGTCACACACATACCATCATCTCTCAATCAGCGCGTGGACTTGAGGTCTCGAAACTAAATATAGTAGGAAATGTATAAGAAATTAAATAAACTTCTTATTATTAACATGCATGTTTCTTTTAAAGCACCAAAACTGAAACTAAGATGAATTAATATATGTCAAAGAACTAAAATTCTTGGTGACGTATTATTAAACAAATAAAAACTGTTATTAGAATAAGAAATTGATAACAATATTTCAGGATTGAAAATTGGTTGCTAAACTATTTTCAGGCATAGGGAAATATTTGAAGACCTGATTCAATTTCCCAATTTTAGTAAGAAACATTATAATATTTGTGGGAGAAAATCCAGTCAACACCGATTTGAATGAGTACATGCAAGTAATGCTATAAATGCAACAAATCTAATCGAACATAAGCATAAATATTTGATTACAAAATATTTTTTTACTTACTCTTGTTTGTTATAGAATGTAAAGGCAAATTCCTTATTTACTTTATTCACAAATTCGGCCATAATTTCATAAAATATAATTACCAAAATAACTATCAAGTAAATTACAATTATAAATAGTCACACATACACAATCAATCATCTCCCAACTCGCAGAAAAAAAAGAAAAAAACCATAAACACCAAAAATAAAAGACAATTCTTATTCACCTTGAGGTTTAAGAATTTGATTGTCATGGCCGGAGGTATGATTTAAGGCTTCCACTTAAATTATTTATCAATTTATATCATGTAGTTTTTACACTAAAATCACAATGGCTTCTCTTAGTAGTTAATACTTATAATCTAATAATTTTTCGCATCGTTCAATTATCGTAAAGTTACAGGCAAGTGGGAGCCAATCACTACACCAAGAAGAGCTGACATAGTTGAATACGGGAGATTTGCAGTAGGCGAGATCAACAAATTGAGCGACAAAGACTTGACATTCACGAGCGTTTTCCAAGGAGCCACCCTGAGGCTCAATGGTGGAAAATTGAATGTATGGCTTGACATCAGAGCCAAAGAGGGTAGAGCCCTGCTCGAATACAACGTAGAATTGTTTGTGGATGGCGGTCTCAAAACCCTCACTTCATTCAAGTATAAATAAGTCATCGTCATCACCAAGATGATGATCTTTCGAGGCCAACGCAAAAAAAAAAAATCCACTCGAAACTCCTTGAGACATAAACGCCTTCACTTAAATTGCGTGCGTTGAGTTATTTTTATTGTTTTTTTCCCGAAATTTTACATTGTTTTTCCTTTCAGCTACGTGGTCGGCATGATCGGGATTATTCCCTTTTTCATATAATTCCATTTATTTTAAAAAAAAAAAAATAAGAGCCATATTTCTTGATTCGAAAAAGTATAAATAAATTTAATTTTTCTCCACGATAATAGTAGGCGTTGCTGACTAAAGAGCCACATTGATTTCTAATTTTAGATGACTAAGACGTTATAATAGAGCAATTCATTTTTATTTTTCTGCAGCAGAACTATTCAATTTTGTTTTTCAGGTTTATTGGCAAAATTGTTAACAAATTTATACAATGAGGTGGAAAGTCTAAGGTTGTGATTGGTTGTGAGATTTTTTTTTTCTAAATTTTCATTTTCAAAAGATTTTTTTTTTAGAAATATGATTGTTTATGGAAGTATAAAAAATTTTGAAAGAAAATTTCATTTCTTCTCAAAATTAACTCAATTTTCTCTTTCTTTCTCACACTTCTCAATACTCAATTTTTATACTATTTTTTCTCTCTCCTCCCCCTATTTATATAAAGAATTCGGATAATTTATTTAATTTATCATTATTTTTATTATTTTTCTTTTAATCTTGATAACAAAAGGTATAAAATGAGTTCTATATTGCCTATATTTGGATCGATTTTTTATTTTTATTCAATTTTCTTGCATTATATTTTACACAATTTAATTTTTCTACAAATTTTTTCACAAACAATCAACATCTCTAAAAGATTCTCCATCACATCAACATAATCATTACTTTTTATCTATACATCCAACTTTCACTTTTAAAAAAAATTCACCACTATTTTCTCATAAATGAAAATGGACGGAACGAAAACACAAACAATCACAACCTTTTCTGGAGAGAGATGTTTTCTTTTAACATTGGAGTGTGTGTTTGCAAAAATGTTACGAAAAAAAATAATAAATAAATTTGGTTTTTTGGTTCGATTCAGTTAACTGAACTATAAAACCGAAACTGAACTAAAACCCAAAATTTTGAAAAGACAAAAACCGAAAATTGAACTAAATTTTCAGTTCCGTTTCGGTTTGGATTGAATTTTCGGTTCTAATTTAATTCGGCAGGTTAATCGGACTGTGAACACCCCTAAATGTGATATGGACATTTTCTATAAGCTAATTAACAAGTAGAGAATTGATAGGATCACTTCGCCGGTAAGGTTTAAGCACAATGTCACGGACTTGTTCCCTTAACAATGAACCGTGCGGCCTTAGCGCTCTTCCCCTCGCGGTTGCTAAGTCGGCCTCTCCGAACGTCTTTAGTGTGTGAAGAAGTGTAAGAAAGATGGCTAAGAAAGAACACAAGATAGTTGGGAAAGAACACTTGTATATTCACTCAAACTTGCTTACAAGACTTGATGGTTTGCAAATGAAACCATGCCCCTATTTATACTACTCCACCTCCTAAATGGACGGTGGTGATGCATTTGATCCTACGGTTGGGTGAGAAGTTCTCTAGAACTCTCCAAGGAATGTCCCTAGAATATTCTTACAAGATATTTACAAAGGAATGCTCTGAATCACCCTACATTCTCTACAAAACTCTACAAGATTCTAGAACGTTCTATATACAAATGGGCCTAAGTATTTGGCCATTGTGTGGGCTTGATTCCGGCTAGCCTCCAAGCTCAATGCGGAAAATTGGGCAGCCCGTTACATTCTCCCCCACCCACCTCGGGCGTCCTCGTCGCCCGTACTCGGCTGAGTTGTGGTCGGAATCGCCACAAGTCTTCTTCAAGTTCCCATGTTGCGCTGCTCGGACTCGGGTAGCCCCTTCCATTTGATTAAGTATTGAGTCGGCGTGGAACACCTCGCCTCCGTGCGATTCTCTTCATGAGCACCTCTTCAACGCCCTTGTCATACGACTTGGTCACCACAGAGAGGTGCTCGTTGCGAATACCCTCGGCTTGGGTCTTCCTCGTCCACGTGATATGGCTTCAACATACTAACGTGGAAGACCGATGAATTTTCAAAGTATCGGGTAGGTCGACGCGATAAGACACCTTACCTGTGATGGTGAACGCCCTTCGTAACGCCTCACCAAGCCCTTGTGCATGCCCCCGTAGCGCCTTGAATCTGTTGCGGTAGGAGCTTGATGAAAGAAGACTAGATCGCCAATGGTGTACTCTTTGGCCGTCTCTTCTCATCGGCCCCATTTCTTCATCTTTGCATGGGCCTTTTCTAAGCATGAACGGGCTAAGTCGGCTGCTCCTCCCATGACTTAGCCATCTTGCTCAGCCGGGACTCCGCCATCTTCTAGCCTGGCTGGCCAAGGTGTGTGGAGTCAAAGGTTGTTGCCCCGTTGCAAGCTCGAACGGGCTTCGTCCCGTGGCCTCACTCGCAAGTTATAGGAAAATTGCGCCACATCAAGGAGTTTGGCCCAATCTTTCCTGGTTGGCACTCACAAAGTGCCTCGGGTAGCACTCAACAAAGCATTCACCCGTTCGGTTTGTCCGTCGGTTTGGGGGTGAAAGCTTGTTGAGAAGTTCAACTCCGTCCCCTAGGAGTTTGAAGAGCTCCGATCCATAGTCGCCCGTGAAGCGAGGATCGCGATCACGATGATATGCCGTGGTAGTCCCAATACTTCACCACGTTCTTGAAAAAGGCCCTCGCCGCCTCCCTCCATTTGTGCAATCCTTTGTACAGGTATGAATGTCCTGTCTTGGAAAAGCGATCGACCACCACCATGATCGATCCGAACCCCTGGTTTGGGCAATGCACTTATGAAATCCATGGTGATGGAGTGCCATGGACGGATCGGCGACGAGTAATGGCTCGAGCGATCCCCGCCGGTTGCTTATTCTCCGTCTTGTCTTGCCGGCACACAAGACAAGTCCTTACATAGAGCTCGACGCCATCCTCATCTCGTGGCCAAAAGTATGCGAACCTTCTAGTAACGCCAAGGTACGCTTTTGGCCGGATGACCTGCCCATTTTGGTCGTGACATTCTCGATGAGATCCTTTCTCAAATTGTCCCATCTCGGGCGTATAAACGCCGCCCTTTGGTGTAGAGTAGGCCGTCCCTCTACCCAAAATTGCTTGGTCCTCGCCCTCCTTGCTAGCTTCATGAGCTCCCTAGCCATAGGGTCATGTTCCAGCCCTGTCGATGACGGTCCACGATCTCCCTTTTCAGCTGCGCTTATGGCGCAAGCTCCGCCTTGCGGCTTAGTGCGTCGGCTACCACGTTGGCTTTCCCTGGTTTGTACTCCAATGTGTAGTCGAATTGACCAAGAAATCTTGCCACACGGGCTTGCTTCGGTGATAGCTTCTTTTGAGTTTGGAAGTAGCTTGTGGCAACGTTGTCCGCCTTGATGGTGAAATGAGATCCCGAGAAGGTAGTGTCGCCACACCCGTAGGCAATGAATGATGGCCGCCATCTCATTCTCCCCGCACTGTACCGTGCCGCGACTTGGTGTCATTGAGCTTGCGGCTCTCGAATGCTATTGGATGTCCTCTTGCATCAATACTCCCCAATAGCAAAGTCGGACGATCGGTATGCAATTCGAATGGCTTGCCAAAGTCAAAGGCTAGGACCCGGTTCCTGGCTTATCATGCGCCTTCGAGGTTGTCAAACGCCTTTTGACATTTCTCGGACCATTCCCATGCTTTCCCTTCTTAGCGGTCGTCCGAAAGGTGCGCCGTGTCAGTATCCTGTATAAAACGACGACGGTAATAATTAACAAGACCAAGGAAAGATCTAAGTTCGATTCCTTGGTGGGGCCTCCCACTCCACGATAGCCTTTATCTTGGCCTCGTCCATCCTGAAGCTTCCCATGCCCGATAATGTGTCCCCAAGAAGGGTACCTCCTCCTTTGCGAACGAGCACTTCTCCTTCGACATACAATTGGTTTTCCCGCAATACCTGGAAGATGGTGCGTAGTGGTCGACATGCTCCTCCATTGAGTTGCTATATATCACGATGTCATCCAAGTAGACCACCACGAACCTGGTCTAGGTAGGGCTGAAAATCTTGTTCATCAACGTGCAAAACGTTCTTTGGGGCATTGTTAGTCCGAACGACATGACTAACCATTCATACGATCCATACCGGTAATGCACGTTGTTTTCGGCTCGTCCCCTTTATGCGGACTTGGTAGTATCCTTTTCGTAAGTCCATCTTGGTGTATACTTTGGCACCACCAAGCTCATCAAACAAGTCGACAATTAACGGGATGGGGTAGCGGTTCTTAATTGTTACCTTGTTAAGCGCCCCGTAGTCCACGCACATCCTCAATGATCCATCGTGTTTTTCCGAATAAGACCGCGCCATAAGGTGCTTTGGAAGGCCTCGATCTTCCCGTATCAAGCAACTCCGTTAGTTGCTTGCGTAGTTTCTCAAGTTCGGGCGAGCCATCCGGTAGTGCCATGGCGGGCGGCTTGGCACCCGGCTCGGCTTCGATCTTGTGGTCCACCTCACGCCTTGGTGGAAGTTGGTTGGATTGAGCAGTATGACGCCCTTGTTCTCGCCGGCAGACTATTGGATGAGCGGGTGAACGCTCGTCCTCCTTCGTAGTGGGTTGGTCCTCTCGCGAGGGTGGCTAACGAACGTCGGCTCCCCCTTTTCACCCCCTTGGTGAGTTGCATGGCCGACAAGTGCTTTGCCTCCCGTTGATGCGTAGTGGATGACATTCGCCTTATTTTTAGCTTCACCGCAAGTGTACGGTGTAGTTTATAGAATAGGGTAAGCAAGGTCGTATCCATTCAGAGACTAATAAATTAATGTGCTAAGTATTGAACTAAGATAGTCTTATTTTTATTTAGACGATCGTAATTGGATGATTGTTGTGGAGGTAAAGACAAGAATAACCACAAAAACACAAGATGAAAAATAATGGAATTATCAAGAGAATAAAATGGATTCCCGGGTTATGGTTTCGATTAATATTCCTCTTGTTGTCCGATTTAATCAAAGCCAAAGTTATTATCAATATACCTATAAGGCGATCACCACGATATTTTATCCTCCTCTCGAGATGCATATAAAACGTAGATTGAAATATCTTTGCTAGCATCTCTACTCAACAATAGATATACAACTCCCAAAAGCACCAAAGATCAAATATCCTCACAAACATCTACAAACCTCTCGATTCATGCAAATATTCATGTCAAGTACTCAAGATCTAATATTGAAACTCATCTCTCGAATTATGAATCAATATATCAAACAAGTTAAATCATTGATCAAGTGATAAAACAAGAATAAGCTCAAAGTACTCAAATAGGCTTCAAGACAATAACTTCAACTAAGATTAAAACATTCAATAAGAGTTCAATTAATCTACTTCCAAAACCCGGAAATCACAAGATGTTTAGCTACCCATTACAAATAAACAACTCATAGACAAATTGTTCATATTCATAAGAAGCTAAAATGAAAGATTAAAGCACAAAGAATGAGAAAACTTAGGGAAATGGATAATCTCTCGATTAATCTTCAATCCTCAAGCTCCGATTCAACCCGATTATTCCCTTGATTCTTCCTTGATGAAATTGATGTGTTTCTTGTGTTCTTGGGTGTATTCCCAGCCTTTTCTCCCGGTGTGCGCCCCAAGAAGTGGTATTTATACCCTTTTGGAAGTCTGGTCAATTTGTTTGTCATTTTTGGAGTTTTTTCGCAAGCACGCACGGGTCGTGCGCCCACGCACGGGCTACCCGTGCGCCATTTCGTAGAAAACACCCGGTCTCTGTAGCACGCACGGGTCGTGCGCCACGCACGGCTACCCGTGCGCCATCCTATAGAAAACATCCGGTCTCTCGTAGGGCGCACGGGTCGTGCGTCCCACGCACGGGTTACCCGTGCGCCACCCAAACGTCCGAATTTGCTTGTGGGGTCTTCAGAAGAGTTGTAGCCCTCTCTCTTAGCTTTCCATAACCACTTGAATCACCTCAATATCAATTTTGTAGAGATAGTTATGGCCAAAATACTAAACCCCGCCAGTGCTGGAAATTCCATACGCGTTTGGATGTTCCTCGAGATAAATCTCCTTGTTGTTTGATCATCCATGCTTCTTTTGACACACGACTCATCACTATGACTCTAGACTCCACATAGTTGGCTTCCAATTGGGTGTAATCGCTCGATTCTTGATGATTCTAGGTAGCAATGCTCGTATTTGTCACAAAATCACTCCAAATATCGTTAAATTCCTACAAAACAAGCAAGCGTAATATCTTTTTCCACAAAGAGCGAATACATACCATTTCATACACGTTATTGCATGTTTACTCACCATTTTAGTCATATTTATACCTCAAAATACATGCAAAACTCACACCTATCAAAATCCCCCAAACTTAAACTGTTGGTCGTCCCGGTCAACGCTTTTAAAAACTAGACAAAACATGATTGGGAGTAATGAAAAGTAGAACGCACAACAACTCCATAAAACTCGTATTGTTCGCCATAGGTGTCAAGCAAAGAATCAACCAAGCCTCAAATATCTAACATAAAGCACACATCAAATAAATCATGGTAAATGCTTTGAATCACTTCTCTCAAGATCAAGTGTATACTCATCTCACATGAATATAGGGCGTGTTTACGCTCAATTCAATTCAATATTGCAGAATTACCATAAGCTTGCAAATCGTCTCATATCTCCGCCACTAGAATGTATGCAATTTGTGAATCAAAAGGACTTTTCTTTTGGTTATAATGAAGGCTCTTTGGTTAGGGTAGGAAAATATGGATAGAGTGACTCAAACTCGAGCGTATAGACCAGATGAGCATATAAATCATCTACATTAAAGCTCAATATGCTACTAAATTCTTCTCTCATTTTCATCAACTCTTCTTATCTCCATCCCCTTTATTTTGTAAACATTATCACCTCACATTACAATTCCTAGCCTCCAAGTTCATTCAATGAAAACTCACATCATAAAATCGATTTTTTTTTTTTTTACTCTTTTATGAATTTTCAACATTTCTTTTCTCCTCCTTTTCTTCCTCTTTTGTTCCCATCAACCAATTTTGCACAATTATCCAATTTTTCAATTCCAACTCATTCAACCTCATTCATTCCCTTTACTCAATGTTATACGCTCAAGTGTAGGGTAACAAATATATCAAGTTAAGGCTTGAATTGTTGCTATCAAGAAATTAGGCAATAGGCTCAAGTTGGCTAACTAGGGATTTCAATATCATCATTAGGTAAGCAAAAGGCTTGAAGGGCTAACAAAAATGGCCTTTGATCATTTTCACACCGCATACAACATGTGACCTTGACAGAGATACCGTGAGCAAGTTCTAGAATTCTAACAACATGAATGATACACTCAAATCAATCAACAAGACTCGCATATGATGAAAGCGAGAAAGGCTCAAAAGCTCACAGGCTTGCAAATACGTAATTCAAAGCATCAAACCATGTTCTCAATATCCACATGCTCAATATCATCTATTCATGGCTCAATCACTCGTACTCAACACCCAATCCAAACAATACAAAATTTTCAAAATAGAGCACGAGAATCTCAATATTGGTCAACTCACTCTCTAAACTCTATTAAAGCAATAAACGTGCTAAAGTCAGAACGTGTCTTCTAATGCAATGCAACCTAAAATGCTCTACATGCAACTATATGAAAACACACAAAAATACAATTTTTTTTTAATCCACACATTTCATATCAAAATAACTATCTCTCCCCCAAACTTAAATGAAATTATATCGCACGTAGAGAAGATAGAATTTCAATATAAAATTGTGTGGATTTACCTGATTCATTGTGCGGGTGGTGGCCCTCCTTGGCATCTCCTCATATCGCTAGGACTTCTTCCTTCAACCATCACTTCAAATTTTGTACCTTAATATTATCTCAGCTGAAGGACGCACGGGTCATAAATGCCTTGCACACGGTTACCCGTGCGTGGTGCCGTAGAACATCTCCAATTCTCAATCACGCACGGGTCGTGCGTTCATGCACGCCCTGCCGTGCGTGGGCTGCAAGTAAAATCGTAATTTCTCCTTTTTTTCTTTTTTTTTTTTTTTTTTTTTTTAAGAAAACAAACAAATATAAAAATCACACCACAAACCGTTTGGTTGCCTCCCAACAAGCGCTAAATTTAAAGTCTTTAGCCGGACTTTTGTTTTACTCAACCGGATCCAAAAACAAGTGTCGATCATGCCACGCCGTATTTTCCAACAATATAGGTGATCCTTCGATGTATGTAAGATGTGGATGATTAAGGATCACAATGTTGATGGTCTTTTGGAAATCAAGAAATGTGCTCCTAATGATGAAAAATGGTTTATCAATCATAGTAAAGATATTTCTATCTTTACTCACATTAAATATCATGAAGTCTGTAGAACATGTGAATTGATCACCATTTCCAAACATTGTTCCTTCAAGTGTATGCTTCTTAAAATTTGATACATCCGTAGTGAAGCTTACATCTGAGTGCACATATTTTTATCAATATGAGGATCTTCAATTGAGTGAGAGATAGAAATACTCCCCGATTTAATTTGACGTGGCTCGCTCGTATTCGCACCACTCATTTGATGAATGGCACTACATTGTTCCTTCGAGTTGGCTTCAGTGGTGCTTGAAAATCGCTCTTTTGGTATTGCTCACTAACAATTGTAACTAATTGGCCCATTTGAGTCTCAAGATTTTTTATCGAATCGCCAATTGCAATTCCATCATGTCCATCCTAGCCTCTTGTGCATTGAGCTTCCTTGTCTCACTTATAAATGAAGTCGTTTGATTCATGAATGAAATGAGGGCTTCTTCTAAAGATGGTTTTGCCTTTGCATTTGTAAACCCATTCGTTACATTGAAGCTTGATGGTGTTGAGTCACATTCTCCGTGTGAGCATATGAAAAATCTTCGTAATTCCCCCATTTGGATAATAAGACGTAGGATTAGGATTATTCCAATAATCGTAGAATTCCGATTATTGAAATAATTGGCATTCTCCATCCGGAAGTGTTGTTACTACCTATACCAACTCAAAGAAACAAATCAAATATTGTAGAGGTAGAATTTACAAAAAAAAATGAAATAAAATAAAACAAAATGTCTAAATTAAGAATAATTCTATCTATCGCAATATTAGCACAAAAATTGTATTAGTCTCGCAACGGCGCCAAAAACTTGTTCGCCTTATTTTTAGCTTCACCGCAAGTGTACGGTGTAGTTTATAGAATAGGGTAAGCAAGGTCGTATCCACAGAGACTAATAAATTAATGTGCTAAGTATTGAACTAAGATAGTCTTATTTTTATTTAGACGATCGTAATTGGATGATTGTTGTGGAGGTAAAGACAAGAATAACCACAAAAACACAAGATGAAAAATAATGGAATTATCAAGAGAATAAAACGGATTCCCTAAGGTTATGGTTTCGATTAATATTCCTCTTGTTGTCCGATTTAATCAAAGCCAAAGTTATTATCAATATACCTATAAGACGATCACCACGATATTTTATCCTCCCTCTCGAGATGCATATAAACGTAGATTGAAATATCTTTGCTAGATCTCTACTCAACAATAGATATACAACTCCCAAAAGCACCAAAGATCAAATATCCTCACAAACATCTACAAACCTCTCGATTCATGCAAATATTCATGTCAAGTACTCAAGATCTAATATTGAAACTCATCTCTCGAATTATGAATCAATATATCAAACAAGTTAAATCATTGATCAAGTGATAAAACAAGAATAAGCTCAAAGTACTCAAATAGGCTTCAAGACAATAACTTCAACTAAGATTAAAACATTCAATAAGAGTTCAATTAATCTACTTCCAAAACCCGGAAATCACAAGATGTTTAGCTACCCATTACAAATAAACAACTCATGACAAATTGTTCATATTCATAAGAAGCTAAAATGAAAGATTAAAGCACAAAAGAATGAGAAAACTTAGGAAATGGATAATCTCTCGATTAATCTTCAATCCTCAAGCTCCGATTCAACCCGATTATTCCCTTTGATTCTTCCTTGATGAAATTGATGTGTTTCTTGTGTTCTTGGGTGTATTCCCAGCCTTTTCTCCCCTGGTGTGCGCCCCAAGAAGTGGTATTTATACCCTTTTGGAAGCTTCAGTCAATTCTTTGTCATTTTTGGAGTTTTTCGCAAGCACGCACGGGTCGTGCGCCACGCACGGGCTACCCGTGCGCCATTTCGTAGAAAACACCCGGTCTCTAGTAGCACGCACGGGTCGTGCGCCCACGCACGGTCTACCCGTGCGCCATCCTATAGAAAACATCCGATCAGAGGGGCGCACGGGTCGTGCATCCACGCACGGGTTACCCGTGCGCCACCCAAACGTCCGAATTTGCTTGTGGGGTCTTCAGAAGAGTTGTAGCCCTCTCTCTTAGCTTTCCATAGCCACTTGAATCACCTCAATATCAATTTTGTAGAGAGAGTTATGGCCAAAATACTAAACCCTGCCAGTCTTTGGAAATTCCATACGCGTTTGGATGTTCCTTGAGATAAATCTCCTTGTTGTTTGATCATCCATGCTTCTTTTGACACACGACTCATCACTATGACTCTAGACTCCACATAGTTGGCTTCCAATTGGGTGTAATCGCTCGATTCTTGATGATTCTAGGTAGCAATGCTCGTATTTGTCACAAAATCACTCCAAATATCGTTAAATTCCTACAAAACAAGCAAGCGTAATATCTTTTTCCACAAAGAGCGAATACATACCATTTCATACACGTTATTGCATGTTTACTCGCCATTTTAGTCATATTTATACCTCAAAATACATGCAAAACTCACACCTATCAATGACTCAACGGTCGGAATCATGCAAGGTGACCCTTTCTCCAAGATACATATAGAACTAAATGAAGGCATAGGGATAGCGGTTACCTTGCGTAGAAGTCCATCCCGAGCACGACCTTGAAGTCATCCATAGGTGCCACCGAAAAATCCACTTGGCCCTTCCAAGTGCCTAGTTGTAGCTCTACGCCGAGCTACACCATTTAGTGGGCCGAGCTTTGGCATTGACGGTCTTGACCCAACCGTCTCCATTCGTCCATCGTAGCCTAACCTCTTGGCCTCTTCCACGGTCACGGTTGTGGGTAGCCCCGTGTCTACTAACGCCTTGGTAGGCCTCCGGCTGACAAAGCGCCTCCACGTCACATAAGCCCCTTGCTTGATGGTGTCGGCACTGGCTTGGCTTTGAGGGCATTGAGGAGTTGAAGGGATCCCATCTTATTCGCTCTCTCCTCGCCACACAGTCCGTTTCTTGCCTCTCGAGCATGGTGGATAACGACCGAGCTTTGGACAATTGCTCATGGCATGTGGTCCTCGCACATGAAGATCCGCCGCCGGGGCACGGCGGCACGCTTCTTGTCTTCGTATTCTTTGTGGGAAGACCCCCGTCCCTCCTCCTGGTGGCGCCTTCGTTGGTCTCGGACGCCCCGCTTCTCTCCCCCACCTTTTCCCGAGTTCATCTTCTCCTTGTTCTTCTGAGCATCCCCGAATGTGTGCGGTTGGAACTCGGTAAGGATTCAGCGTGAAATAGCCTCATCGATCGATTGAACGCCTCGTCGGTGAAGTTCTTGTTTTACCCATCCCCGTAGTCCGTCTCTGAAGTAAAACAATAAGTCCTCCCGACCATGTTGGGGATTTGAAGCATTAGAGTGGTGAACTCCTTGACGTAGTCTCGGATAGTACCTGCTTCAACTCCCTAAGTCTCTTGCGGGCCGTGAGACAACGTTCTCCTGGATAGAAGTGGCGTTTAAGCTCCTTCTTAAAATCGTCCCATGTATCAATCCGACAGTGCCCGCTCCCATGTCGGCGTCTTCCCGCGCCACCATAACATCGCAAAGATGTCGGTAAGGTAGAGATGCGGTCTTTACCTTGATAGCTCGTCGGTAAGGTTGAGTCCTCAAAGTATTGCTCCATACGCCATAGGTAATTCTCCACTTCCTTGGCGTCTCGCGCCCAAAAACCCCGCTCGGCTTGGGGCGATCCACCTGATGGACTAGATGTGTGAGACGTCTTAGCTCCCCGCTAGCAGCGCCTTTCTGCACAACAGATGCCAAGTTCTTGCATCCCTCGATGCTTGCTTGAAGAGCTTGGACAATGTCGCAACTCTCGCCTCTAGCCGTGCGAAATGTTCCTCCAACGTTGTGTTGGCATCAAGCGCATTCTTGCACTCGACTCGACGGTGTCTAATCGCCTGGAGCACGCGTGGCCCTCCAACGTCTCGACATTGTGCTCGACCTCTCGAGCCTCTCGCCCATCTCGCCGCAGCAAAGCTCCCGAGGAGAAGATTCACCACGAGCCTTGCTCCGGTCACGCTTCTTCTTGTCCTTGTTGGCACGAGTTCCTCCCACGAACGTCCGTCACCCCGACGCAATATCCTTGTCGCCACCGCCATTACGCTAACTTCACTACACTTGTGCCCGAACCGGCTCGATACTACCACCACGGGACTTGTTCCTTAACAATGAACCGCGTGCGGCTTAGCGCTCTTCCGCCCCTCGCGGTTCTAAGTCGACCTCTCTCGAACGTCTTTAGTGTGTGAAGAAGTGTAAGAAAGATGGCTAAGAAAGAACACAAGATAGTTGGGAAAGAACACTTGTATATTCACTCAAACTTGCTTACAAGACTTGATGGTTTGCAAATGAAACCATGCCCCTATTTATACTACTCCACCTCCTAAATGGACGGTGGTGATGCATTTGATCCTACGGTTGGGTGAGAAGTTCTCTAGAACTCTCAAGGAATGTCCCTAGAATATTCTTACAAGATATTTACAAATGAATGCTCCTGAATCACCCTACATTCTCTACAAAACTCTACAAGATTCTAACGTTCTATGACAAATGGGCAAGTATTTGGACCATTGTGTGGGCTAATTCTCGCTAGCCTCCAAGCTCAATGCAGCAAAATTGGGCGACCCTTCTACACAACAAGGTCTATTTCATGCACTGTAAAGGATAATGAATTTGACCTAATGTAGTCAAAATATATCACTTTATAAATTTTATATTCAACCTGAAGTTAAAAGGTTTGTCCACTCCGCATATTAATTTAATAAATACTGCCCATGTTAATATTTATATATAAGGGGTTAAAATATTGTATGCAATAGTATATTTACACACCATGCGTTGAGTTGTTTCTCATATTAATTAGAATATTTGCTTCGTACAAGTTGATCGAGTCATAGTCATACATATATCTCATTAACTACGAATACTCAAAAGTAACAAATACAACAAAATGAGAAAAATCTACATTCATCAAATTAGCAAGGGTTTTCGTATGGAACGTTTAATGAACGAGTTTCCATTACTTGAATTTATACAATAAACAAATATATAACGAATTTATAAATATGAATCTGTTGACTTCCACTCCAGTCTCGACACCAAGTATTGGAAATCAACATTAAATTACTGCACCTCATGTGAGTCTTATTTTTAAATCACATGAAAAATAAATTAAAAAATTACATATCAAACAGTGTTTAGCTTCCTTAACTTAGGAATCAAAAGCAATGGCTTTTCCTTCTTCAGAGTTGTAAAATACTTCTCGTTTGTGTCGATAGTAGTTGGGTCTGCTCCATTTGGAAGGCTCCAGTCAAAATAATGCAATAAAGACCCGACGAGCATCTGAATATTTTTGAAAGCCACAGCCGATCCTGGACACATTCTTAGTCCTGTCCCAAAAGGTAAATACTCAAAATGGGTACCTCTGTAGCCTATTTTTGAGTCGAAGAACCTCTCGGGTTTAAAGCTTGTTGCTTCTTCCCAATAGTTTGGATCTTGCGCAATTGCCCAAGCATTCACAAGCACCATGCTATCTTTTGGGATTACGTAATTATTCACCTTGCACGTCTCGAGTGCACGATGAGGCACCAACATTGGCGCCGGAACATGAAGTCTCAATGTTTCCTTTATACAAGCTTGGAAATAGTGGCATTGGGATAAAAGTGTCTCACTGAGTTCATCTCCTTCCACGGCTTGTGCTATTTCATCACGAACTTTGGTCAACATTTCTTGATTTCTCATCAATTCTACGATCAACCACACCGTGGTTATAGTGGTCGAATCTGTGGCACCAATCAATAATTCCTGCATGAAACATGTAAAGATAAGTTCTCTATAAATTTCTGTATAAGTACTCGTGCATGATAGTTGATTGTAGCAGTTAAAAATATTTGAATGAGCTAATTAAAAACAAGAAATATATTGAGTATTTATCAATAATTGTAATCTATATAATATGAGTTAAGGAAAAAAGTTCTTACAATCAACGCATTGCCAATCTGATCTTTTGAAAAAGTACTGTCAGCTAGGACGATGTCCAAAAAATCTGGAGTTGAACTGAGGTTTTCACGTCCCATTGATTTTCTTTCGTCGATGATACCACCCCAAGTTTGTTGTATTTTCTGGTACATATCCATGGCCTTGTTTTTACTCCAAAAGTCTATCCCTTTCAAAATTGGCAAGAAATCGACCAAACCAAGAGTCGTGGTCTTTTCAATCACCTCGTTCACTAAAGCCATCATATCCTTATATTCATTATTTTCTTGTCCGTGAATGTCAAACAAGTTTCTTGAAGTTAGAGCAGTAGAGATGATATTGGCTAGTGTTGCGAACATCATGTCTTCAAGATTTGCGACTGTGCCTTCATTAGTTTGCAAATAACTTACCAAGTCCATGACCTTCGCTTTCTTATCCAGGCATTTGATTCCATAGCCTTGGAAGAAAATACACAATTTTGGCCGATAGAACGTAAGAGTTTCCACGACTTGCTACAATCAGGTGACAACACAATAGATGAATTCATGATTCCAGGAAGGTTATGATATACCGATGGCAAGTGCCTGCCAGAAAATATACGATCGTGGGTTTTGCAGAATTCTTTTGCAATATCAGGTGATGAAGCAACCACCATGAGTTGGTCCCCAAGCTGGAAAGACATTAGAGGACCATAGATTTGGGACAACTTTTGGAGTGCTCTGTGAGGTTTGTATATTAATTGGGAAAGATAAGTCAAAACATATAATGAATTAGGGCCTGGTGGGAGTTGTCGGGATCCAAATAGGAAATGCTTTAGGAAAAGAAAGACAATTGGTAACAAAAAAAAAAACAAAGCTAATGCCATATTAATAGAAAATGGATGTCGCTATTTGAAAGCTAAAATGTGTGTTTGTTAATTGGAAATTAATCTCTGGAACTGAAATATATGTGTTAGAATTGAATGAAAAAAGAAAGAATGAGTTCTCCAGCAACTCTGAAACTACACTTGGCTGATTATGGGAAACGATAATGAAGGAGCTTCATATATATAATGGTGAGGTCCAGGCACATAATGGGCATAATGGTTGATTTTTCAGTTCCAGTCAATATACGTAAATAGATTATACTTTAATTAATAATATATCACCAATTAAATACAATACTGCGGGTGTTGTACTATGTGGAATGTTGAAATAAAGCTGTGGTAGTTAAAGATGGAATATTGAATATACATTCCCTTTTTTGGACTGGTTACTTGGTCATCTGTCACGACTTTCTAATTTGGTTTGAGGTCAAACGTCAATCTAGCCGAACAATATTATATATATATAGCTAACTTTATTTGAAAAGTTCATTTTATATTAAGAAAAAACAATAGCTATAATATATTAAGAAAAATTATCAGTTATCAACTTGGATATCCTTACTGCTATATTGCTGGTTTAGTTGTAACAATGACAGGCATATTAAAGCTCTAACAATCCATTTGGTGCATGCAGATTTTCGCAATTTAGGTTCTTTTCTTTAATTTGATATGTAATCTAGTATGATTCATATGAATAAATGTATGTCACGCACATGCAATATATATTTTAATATATATTTTACGTCAATTATGTACACCGCAAAATAAAAAAAAACTACCTATAAAAAATTGTACGGTAAATATTAAAGATAACTAACAAAGAAAGTGTAGCTAAAATCATTAATATAGATAAAATCATTGTAGGTAAATATTTACCAACAAATCTAAAGTTTTTGGTGATAGATTTGTGGATAATTGATTAATATAGTTTGAAGGAAACTATATTTTTTATTTTGTTAGTAGTCTCTATATAACTGTAAAATCGGACTAAAATGTCCAAATTTTTAAAAAATATTAAACCAAAATTTAAAAATTATTGTATATTTAGAGGATTGAATCTCCAATTAATCTAAATTATAGGACTGAAAGAAACAATTTTCCCATATTTTATTATACTTTTCCATCCGATCAACACTTTTATTCTTCCTTTTGAATTCAAATATTGACTGAAACAGCAAAGTCACCTTCCTCTGAATCTCCCTTCACTTTTCTGCCTTTATTTAATTATCTCTTTCCTGTCTTTATTTACCTATCCTTAATCTTCTCCAGATAATGATTTTTAACTATAAGCATTTTTCCATTATATTCTGTGTTTATATGCTTGTACATGCCTGTGCATATCATCGACCTTTTCATTTTTCAAAGACGGATATCGATACTTGCACCCAGAACGGATCCGAAAATTTTTACAAAGAGGACACGATATAAGTAAAAGGGATAATTACAAAAACATCCATGAGATTTGGGCTTATTACAAAAATTAACTTCAGAGGTTTTTGTAAATTATAAAAAAAAATTGATTATGTCTTACATTTTCCACCTTCATAAGAAAAAATTTCATCCCCCCGATATTTATAGAAATATTATAGTTACCCCCTAAATTTAATACATGATCAAACCTGAGGGGACCTTTTTTTTTAATTTTGAAACATCTCTAAATTTTTTGTAATTAGCCCAAATCTCAAGAGTCTTTTTGTAATTATCCCTAAATATAATTACAAATTACATAAAAGACAATTAGCGAGACACTTTTTTTAACATAATTAATACATGGTTTTTAAAAATATATAATAAATAATTAGTAACTACATAAAAATAATCAGTGGGATATATTTTGATTTTTACCTAATTGAAATATAATTTGTTTTAATTAAAAGAAATATATAGTAAAAAATACTTATGGGGGCATGTGCCCCCATAAGAGGTAAGGTGGCATCGTCTATGCTAGTGGCACAATATATTGAGTCTGATCGATCCTACTTACGAATTAGACCCATCATTTTCAATTTTAGGGCTATTGTAATTTTAGTCCTATAGCTATAGTGGATTGGATTAATACCTGCAAGATCACAATTTGCAAAAAAATCTTTTAACATTTGCAAAACTCACATTTTCATGAGTTTTTTTGTTATTGGAGAATTCGAAAAGTTTGTTGGAAAATTAACGTGGCCCATATTTCCAAAACAAATTGATGTAAGAATCTATTTCGTTTATGTGTCTTCCTCCAAATGAGTTGGCGTGTTGATTAAGATAAAAACACATGAAAAAGTTCACTTGGATGATGTACATGTGGATCTTTAGCCAAATTTTAAATTTTCAATGACCAAAGAACTGAAATCTAATAGTTTTTAAGAAGTTACATGATTTTTTATTTTTTTTTTTGCAAATTGTAATTTTTACATGATCATTATTACCAATCCCCTATAGTCTCAAGACGAGAATTACAAATTTGCCTTCTCTTGTAATTTTTTTGTTGTGTGAATCAATTGTATTTGTTAATTTGTTCTGTTTTCCAACAAAATAATTAGATGTCATTTACCCCTTTTTTATGTTATCTCAAATTGTTGTGGTTTCAACTTATTATGTGATAAGTTTGTAAATAGTTGCAGTTGATGGGTTCATAAAAACACATGTTTAATTAGCACTAAGACTGCCAAATTTGCATTTCGTAAATTCTTGGCATCCCATATAACGAATTATATTGCAATATTTTACAAAATAATAAATAAACTAATTATGTCCATTGTGCTGTCCCATTATGAATATTTATGAACAGTAGTCATAAAAAAGAAATAAATTTATATCATAAAGTTAACCCCGAAACAGATGTAAAATGTAATTTTAATTTGGGCATAAATTTCCAATTTTTGGAGTACATTCTTGGTAAGTAAAGTGATTTCTTTGGAGGGGAATTTTTCTTCCACCAAGTAATCTTTTAAAAATAATCTCACATCCAATCACCATCTCAATAGAAAATTTATCACATTAGTTATAATCATTACATTTTCATCTCATATCCAATCACCATCTATAATTTTTCTGGGGATTTTGTAATTTAATTTATAACCTTAAAAATATAAAAAAAATGAAAAATAAACAAATCTTTAATCCATTCATTCTTCTTTTCTCCTTTTCATTTGTTAATTTTAAAAAATCTTTGAGTACTGATAAACTTTTTTCCTTTTTGAAAAATTTGGACATTATCTTTTACTCGCCATAAATTTTGTATATTTTCTTTAAGCTCTGCCAAAATGTTTGTACATTTTCCCCCAAAATTTTCTTTTAAAATTATTAGCAATGAAGCAGCTATTATGTAACATCTCAAAATATTATGATATATTGATATACTTATATTATGTTATTTCTTTTCTGAATATTAAGATATAATTGAATTAATACACTAACCCTTTATCCGAAGTTTCTCGCTTCCTTGAATCTAGTTACAAAAAAGTTACATTTTTTTGTTCTTAATTTGCAAAATATTGCTGGTTCCATTCCAAAATAAACAGCATAATTATTTAAACGTTGCAGTAGAAAAGTGTAATTTGATTCTCTGTTATTTGGGGGAAAAAATTGATTTTTTGTAAACAATTTGGAAAAAAAAATATTATTTATCCCGTAAATATGTTGAGAGAAGTTCTGCTGGATTGGGCCTCACCAATTACAATTTTGACGGGACGAAACTAGATCAACTGGGCCGACAAGTTTTCTAATCTCACCGCAACATCTTTCTTCCATATGGTTTTGTAAAACAATTTATTTTAAATAAAACACATTTTTTTTTCAACACATAAATAAAACATGAATTAAAGTTTATGCATTTTTAGTAAATTTTGGCGGAAAATGGATATCAAATTAAGTTGATTATCAGATAACTCCCCTACTAAGAGCTTCTCCACCTTCAAATTAACGTCGCGCCAATTAAAGGCCTCATGTATCTTCAAATATTCTTTTTTTTGGTAATTTGCTTTAGGATATAAAAAATGGCGTTTTCTTACTAAACACTACTTTTCCTTTTTTTTATTTTTTTCATTTAATTTGTTATAGTTTTATTTTAACATTAAATGTTATTATCAATATTATATTTCAGCTAATTAAATAAAAAATAATACTAAAATTAATGTTATATTAATTTCATTAAATTTGACTTTTTTGAATTTGTTTACTTTTAAAAATAATACTAAAATTAATATTATATTATATTCTATTTTTTCCAATTTGATTATTTTTTAAGATAAAAAAATAATAAATATTATCTTAAATAAAATTAGTTATATAATATTTTTTTAATTATAAAATAAAATAAAAAGAAAGAAAGAATCTAATGGAATGTTTGTTTTAGTCGTTAGTGCGATTTACTTTGAGATGAAATGCATTTTGCGTGCCAAAGTTCTTTTCTGCACCAAAATAGTGATGAGTCTTTGGAGATGGTCTAAATGCGTTAAATTAACGAAATTAACAGTTCATGTATCTTCATATAAACTTTTTTCTTTTTTTGATTTTTTAGATATATATTAATGAAGTTTAATATAGAACACTAAACCCGTTTTCTCTTCCCCATATACAAGGAATAAATATTTTTCATCTACGAAAAAGTTTTAAATTCAAACCTTAACCTCTTTTTCTCTCAAACTATTTTTTTTTTTTTGGATTTTAATTGTTTAAGTGATTTTTACCATTATTTGCTTGAAATCACCTTTATTTATATTATTTAATCTTTATTTTCTAAATAAGCTTTCCTCATAAATCTAAGTAATTTATTTTGTGATATTGTCAAATGTGGGGGTTTGATTTGTAACCATCTTGGTACAATATTTTTTTTTTGGGGCAATTCAAACGAAAGCAAGTTTTTGATCCGACGAGATAAATCGATTATAGTCTTCAAAGATGTCACGAGATCCGGAATCATGTGTATTCTAAGTATTCTAAATTTTTAAAGTTGTAGGCTTTAAATTTTTGTTATTAACCTAGCTAGATGCTATGATTTTATTCATAGTTTTGTCTTTTTGATTTTTAGCGATTTATTTCCGTTTATATCGATATATTGTTAGTTTGAATTAATTAATAAAATTATTTTTATTGTCAAAAAATATTCGTAATATACGAAATTATCTTCTTGAGTTCAATAAAAAAAAATGGCAAAAATTTGCAAGTACTCATGTTATTCTCACTGTTAAAACTTTTTGTTCTGTTTTGTTTTTTTTTCTTTAAATTCAGATGTATTTAAAGCTTGAGGGAATTAAATGTTATGTTCTGCTTGGTACATTATAGTACTGAAAATCAAAAAATAAGGTCCCGAAAAAAAAAAAACTCAAAAGGCAAATAGCTAATTAATATTATTACATTAATCCAAATGTTCAAGTTTATGAACTACAAGAGGGAGTCAAAATAAATATATTATTCTCTTTTCTTTTCCCAAAAACATCAAAAACCACATAATTGGACGGTTCCAATTTCCAAACAAACACTTTTCACATAGCGCCATGTTATGAACTTTCATCAATATCTAAAAATTCAATCATTGCCCTAAACAACCCTAACATTAAAATCGCACCCACGATTTTCAGAATTTTAGAGTGACGACACTCGCGTTACTCTCTTCCCCTTCTACCCTCCTCCTCTCTCCGCCATTTTCGCCACCGCTATCGGCCTTCCAGCTGCCGCTCTCCGACTTCCCATCTTCAATACTCTCCGACGGGTCGCCCGCCCCGCCTTGGATACCCGATTCGGGGGAGCTGTTTCTCTGCGTCAACGGAGGCTTATTATAGTAATGGATCTGCTGGTGGTGGACGGCGGCGGCGTGGTGGTGCATCTGGTAGTTAGGGTTTGGCGGTGGCGGCGCTATTGCGGGATACATTTCCTGCGGCACCGGTGGGGCCGGGGGGCAGTAAGAAGGGGAAACGTGATGGGTTGTGGTGGGGCCGTGTGCTCCGTACAGGGCGGCGGCCTGTGCCGCGCCGCCGTGGGCGGCTGCTGCTGCCGCGTATTCTTGTGGGACCCATATGCCGCCTAGGACCACCACTTGAGGCGCCGCCGTGACCGCGGATTGTGGGCTTGGGCTGGGCCTTCTTGTGTGGAGTCTGTATTTCTGCGTTACATAAAAAATTGTAAGTTTTAGATTAAAGGAGATTGTGTCATCTCGTCTGTGTGGTACAAAAACATGCTACAAAAAGTAGACTTAATTGCAAAATTGGTTACATAACTGCTAGCAATTTGGTCATGTAAATATTATTTGTAGCAATTTTGATCCCATCAAATTTTGATTCTGTGTAGTTTTGATCACATAAATTCTAATTTGTACAATTTTAATCATACAAGCTCTGATTTTGTGTGATTTTGACCTCAACAGGTGTTTCAATATTTCATTTATTTTTACAATATTCTTATTGTTTAGCTAAAATACTAGAAAAACCCCAAAATACTTATAGTCGTTATAGAAGTTACACGACTGAAATTAGTGTTTTGGCTAAAGGTAAAATTATCAGAGAGTCAAAACTGCTTTGTTAAGAAGTTACAGGACTAAGATTGCCAACTTCTAAGAATGAGTTAGAGGGATTAAAGTTGCAATTAATTAAGCATGAGATGTGCTTTTTAGAGGAGGAGAAAGAGATGGAAACCTGCAAATGGCTTTTAACTTCATCATTGGTCAAACCATCCACCTTCATCAGTTCTCTAATTTGTTTAGGAGTAGCCACTGCAATAATCAATAAACACATCATAAGAGGAAAAAAAATGATAATAGATAAGCAAATAAATAAAAGATGAGCCCCAACATCATAATTGCCATATAATTGACAGTCAAACAATATACTACTTTCTAGGGCCCATGTCCTATTCTAGATTTAAAAAAACAAGATTTTGAACCAAAAAAATCATATCTGAGGTTTGTATACTTACTATTCTTACCTTGTGAACCACCCAACATATGTAGAGCATTCACAAAACGCCTATGCAAATCCGGCGACCAACATCTCCTCGCTTTCCTCTGACTCGTATTATTACTATTTCCAGATCCACTAACTTGCTCTTTCTCACCAACAGAATTACTATTTCCACACTTACTACCACCACCACCAGAGTTCTCCTTTCTCGAATTCGTATCACATGAATTCATCATTTTACTATCTTCCATCTCCTCTTTATGTGCCGAGGCCAGGGCCAGTTCCGGAAACCCCTCGCCACACGATGACGACGATACTCTGTCTTTCGACGACGAAAACGGAAGAAAAGCACCACCGCCGTTAATCCTCTGTTTTCCGTTCAAAGCCAACTTGATTTCTGTTTCTTGATCATGAGACGCCGTTAATGGAGCTTTTGTTCCTTCACTGATTTCTTGATTCCAGAGCTGTGCTGATGTCATCCAGTTAGCTTTATCAGCAATTATATTATTATTCACCTCACTTTCCATTTCAGATGAAATCGTGTTTTTGAGTGGGATAAATTCTTCGAGTACGGGTTGGTTTGTTCTCTGTAGCTGTAGTTGTTGCCTCGACGCGTCCATTGCTGGATAAAAAAGTGATTCTCAGCTTCTAGGCAGAAAAAATAACTGAACGTATAATTTTAGTATATGCATGTATACTCTAATAATCGGAAAATTGAATTACCATTTGTGAGGAGCTGCATGCAAAGAGGAAGCTCGCGCTTGAAGGCGTCGATCTTGAGCCTTTCTTCCTCGAGACGGGATAGAAACTCTTCGAGCTTTAGGGTTTGCTCCGACGTATGCTCTCCGAAAGATTTTTGAAGCATGGAGTAGATATGGGGTTTGCAATCAAAGCTTAGTTCTGATGGTGATGTCATCATTAATTAAGGTTTATATGTATTATTATAAGCCAATGTTAGTAAATGTTGTTACAATGATAACACTATTGGAAAACCAAATACATGACAAAAAATTGGGTGATTCTGTTTTTTTTTTTTTGGCTATTTGATTTGAAACTAGAATGGTGGGAGAAAAGGGAATTAAGGGATGTTTGTGAAGGGAGAGAATAATTAAAGTGTGTGTTTTGGAGAGAAGAGAAGGCCAAAAAGAAGAAAAAAAAAAAAAAGCAACAAAGAGAGCAAAAGAAAAAAGATAAGGGATGGTAAGTTGTTGCAAAGAGCAAAGGGGGAAAAAAGGCTATATTTAATGGTGTCCTGGGAGAAGGGAATCACTTGGTCTCTGAAGTTAATTGAGGGGTCATTGGTATTGGGAAAGAACTTTGTTTCATTAAATTTTGAGCCTTGAGTGGTACACTATATAATGAAATAAAAACCACATGAACAAATGATTCTTTCTTCATAGACTACTTTTTTTTTCTTTTCCTTTTTCACTCTTTACATTGTTGATACTCTTTTCGTTTTTAGCTCTTTAATTTGTTAAAGTAATAAGATATTTAATGGTTTATTTGTTTAATAACTTAAATTTTTGGATGAGGTGGTCGTTTAACATGGTATCAGAGATATTTAAAAAAGAGGTCCCTAAAAAATATTCGACGTGAAAACGAGTGTCTGCAAGTAGAACTAGCAATGAGCTAGATCGGGTTGGATCCAGCGGGCCAAATCATAAAATTAGGCTAAGTTGATCCAATCCTAAAATTTCATCGGAGTGCATTTTTTGTGGCTCAGCTCAGTCCTACGCGTGTATTTTGGGTTGGGTCTATCAGACCAGGCCAAAGTAGGTCTAGTTTTTTATAGGCTTCTAAAAATGAAGTTTAACTCAACCTTATATGCAGGCTGGTGAGCTGGGCCAATTCTGCCACGTGCCTCTCTAATAGTTTATAATTGGTCATTCAACATATATAATTAGGGTTGTATGAGAGAGAGAGAGAGAGAGAGAGAGAGAGTAAACATAATTGGTTTATGCTCAATTATCATTAACGTCCTAGCTATAATTAAAATGGACTTAATTAACTAACTTTGATGATTAACATTACGGCGTTGGTACTTGAAGGCAATATACTTAACGGGGCATGCCGAAAGATAAGATTCATCGTTGAATGTGAGATTGATTCCATAGAGATTATTTTTTACACGTAAAAAAGTATTTAAAAGAGCATATTAGCATTTTAAATACAATAAAGGACGTGATGAAATATTCAAATGGCGTTCAGTATCAATCCCATGCACCCCGCAACTTTATTTTTAATTTTTTTCAACTTTCAAAAGTTGCATAATTCCTCTACATTAAAGTGCATTAATAGCTGGGAACGAATTGAAAAGCGAATATCTGTTCAAGTGCGAGACATTTGTTTGAAAAGAAAAGAAAGAATAATATATTATCAAGGGAATATCTGAACTATAATTCCACGACTCAAATTAAATTAAGTGCACACAAATCCACGAAGAAGCTTAAAGGAATAGAAAGATGTTCACTTGTTTTATTTAAAGAATATATATCAAAGGGAAGTCTTAAGGGATATGGGAATCTTCTTTTGCTACCAGCTTTACTGAAGTGGGCTAGAAGGCAGCAAGATTCTAGTTCTCACCTTATATTATACCATGGCTAGCTAGGGTTTTCCAATGTATATCCAGAAACTTCAAATCAACTCAAGTATTCTTGCATCAAATATATCCGAATTACATCAGTCATGAAAACCCTAATTTTAGCTGGAGATTCGAAAATCCGAATTTTTTTGCCACAATTAACTTGAGATATTCCGAGTAATTTCGACGAATTGAAGACTAAATCCGAGAGCTTCCAAAATAATACAGGGTGATTTTGCTGGGGAAAATTTATATATAACACACCCGACACTCCGCCTAGAGTTAGAGGGAAAATAGTTGTTTACTCTTGTAAGTTAGACAACTTTAAGATATGGTCCTCTAAGCAGTTAATTTTGACTGAAATTATTTAATTTTACTATAATTGCTAACTATGATTGATGGGTAGTAACATATCTAAGAAGTTTAGGAATTTCGATAATTCACAAAAAAATAACATGTCAAAAAAGCGAAACATACAAGAATGGACTTCAATATGGTTTGGAACGATTTGGAGCATTTGGATCGCTAGAAATAGATGAATCTTCCAACAGGAAAATACATTCGTTTCTCAACTCGCGGAACTCATTAAAGTTAGAGTGTGGCTTTGGTTGAGGGCTAAAAAATCGAAACTTTGTTGTGTATCGTATTCGGACTGGTTATTAAAACTCAACCTGTATTTAGGTCGCAGTTGAATTGTACACCGTTATTTTGGATTTGGACACCCCTTATGCTCAGTTATTAATATATTTTCTTTGCTGATATAAAAAACGTCAAATTACCAAAACTCGACACATAAAAATTTGAAGATATATTATAATATTTTGGCGGCATTTTTTTGCGCAAAATCCCCAATTTTTTGACATTCTTATCCACTTAACCTATCATAGTAAACAATACAATTTTCATTAAACTTACACAATTTCGATCAATATGAGACCAACAAATTTTAAAAAATAGTAAACTAAAATTTAAATGTGACACTACTCAGATGATTAAATCTCAAAATAGTTTGAGTTACACTGTTGCGGGACCAAATAATTTATTTTCCCTAATTTAGACACATACAAGCATATATCTCAGAGACAAAAAAAAAAAAAGAACTATCAAATGAAAAAGTTAACAAAAACTCAAACCCAATTCCCCTGATCGAGCTAGAAAGATATTAGGGTTTCAATTGAAAAGAAAGAAAAGAAAAGGAATCGAATTCTTAAGAAGGGGAAAGAAAGGGACGGGGAATGCAATAATGAATGGTTGGTTGGTCGCTTTCTATAATAAGGCTTCTAACACAAGACTCCAATCCACACCTTTTCTGCAGATTCTCTCTTTTCCTTTTCTTTCTATTTCTAAATTTAACACATTAAATTAATTATTTATTCTCTATCGATTATCATCTTCTCTCTCACTCTCTTTCTTTTTATAATTTCTAATTACTTTATTATGTTTTTAGGTTGTTTCAATTTCTATCTGTCTCACTATATATGTTTGTGTCAATGCCGGCCGATATTCTTTTTCTGACACGTATCGAAAAATATTCTTCCGTCTCTCGTCCCAGGCCATGAATATGAATATACCTTCTGTTTCCCATATTTAAATAAGAGCCAGTAGGGCTAGCTGTTGTTTGTGGCCATATATGTCTATCATGGACATTGCAATTTTGATGCTTCAACTGAGAGTAACACATTTTTTTTTAATTTTAATTTAATATTTATTTTTTTGGTATTCTCGAAGAGCCATTAGCAACTTCAATACATTAATTATTTGAAATATTTTTTCAAAAAAAAAAAAAACTTGAGAAATTGATTCAAGTGGAAAATAAAAGTAGTGAGGATATTTATGGAGTATCAAGTATGTGCCCTTTCTCCTGTGCAGTATCCGGGTTTTGGCGAAAATAATTTATGATAAAGAAAAGAAACCCTATTTGCAACTTCCCGGTCCATATACTACTTTAATTTTCAAAAGTCAATTTTTTTGGTTAATTTAATATCAAAAATAAAAAGTTTGACCCTGCAAACCATATATATGGATAAAGGCTCAGTTGCAATTTAGTTCAGTAATTCAAACAATTTCAGTTGTGTAACTTCTTGACGTGACATTTCGACTTTGAAGATGTTAACAAAATAGCAATTCTATTCATGTAACTTTTAATGGTCATATGGATTTTTAGGTATTTTGGGTATTTTAATTAAATGATCCGGGTATTGTGAGAACAAATGAAATATCAAAATACCCAGTTGGGATCAAAATCTCATAAAATCAGAATTTGCGGGGCCAAAATTGGACAACATAGAATTTATGAGATCAAAATTGTACAAAATCTTAGGAGATCAAAAATGTTATCTAAAATATGTACATGACCAAAATTGCTAGCCTCATGTAGTTATGGGGCCAGTTTCGCAATTAAACCTACAGATATAATCCATCAAAATTGGTTAGGAAATTTTTAGGCTACCTTTTCATTTTTACTTTCTTCAGGGGTTTGATTGTAATTTGTAAATAGCCATAATACGGGGTAGATATGCAAAGAAGCATTACTATTACCAGCACAATTTGATTATTTATTAGCAATTGACTTTTCCATTAGTGATGGCTAAGAATTCTTTAGGGTCAATGTTATGTGTAGTATAGCAGTCAAGTTGGATTTCCAATTTTGTCGCGGTAAATGGTATTGACATTCACCACCAAACCTAAATTTCTTCCATGTCAATTTTCCATGAGGCACAATTGAATTTTCAAGGCTTATCAAAAGTTCTCATTTTCACATGTTTGTCTTTCGAGTCTAGCCCTAGGATAGCAGAGATGAGAATGTTAAGATGGATGTCGGACACACTAGATTAGATAGAATAAAAAATAAACACATTAAAACAAAGTGACAAAGAGACCAATAGATGAGAAAATTAGAAAACACGTTTAAGATGGTTTGGACATGTTTATAGGAGACCTTTAGATGCACCTATGCGACGTTTAGAATGTAGGGATTCACTCACGCAAATCAAAAGAGGCGGTAGGCCTAAAAGAACTTGGAAAAAAACTATTAAACAAGACATGTTATACCTAAAATAAATGAAAATATGGCTTATGACAAAAACGATGGCGTGATATGATCCGTATAAACCGACCCCACGTAGTGGGATTAAGGTTTAGTTTGTTGTTGTTGTTGTCGTCTTTCGAGTCTAGCCCTTGAATCTCATGTAATGTTATTTTCCATTTTTTCCCCTGTAGCTGAAGATTCAAATAGGGCAGGTTCGTGAAAAAGAAGAAGACCGACACCATAATAAATTAATAATTCGAACAGAATAAATATCACATAACTTTCTTCTCATCATAAATGTGATGATAATAGAATTTAGAGTTTCGATACCTCTAAAAATTAATGCAGGAGAAAAATAGTTCATTCTAAATTTACATTCTACATTTCAATTCCCACTTTTTAATTCCTCTTAAAATTAATCGCAGTTCGCACCCTAAAAATAATTTTTCTATTTATGGCGATTGAAATAACTGTCAATTCAGTGTTCCAACTGGGAACATAATTCTTTTCTGTGCATCACTTGTGATCACTTAAAGAAAATTTACACTCACATTTACAAATATAATAAAAAAAAAAATCAGCTCTATACGCTAACAAGGTACTAATTTCTATTTTCTGCAAGGCGGATCAATCCCTTTTGTACACCACTTTCGATCATTTGAGGAAAATTAACTTTTATATTTACATATAAGGGAAAAAAACCACAACCCTATATGCTAACCAGGTACTAATTTCTCTTTTATGTTCATGATTATCGAATAATGAGAGAATTCTAACAATGAATTTCGAGGTATTAGACTCATCTCCCCTCCAGCGGTGTGTCAGTGATATTGTTGGCCGAACGGGTTCGGGTCGGCGAAGATGATCCAACATGAGAACGGATCCACCTGTCGGTAAAACCCGGATGCTCTGGAACCTGCAGGTCCACAATTTCACTGCTGAGCATCGAGAGAACGGTTGATATGTTGGGCCGGTTTATGGGGAATTCCTGGACACACAACAATCCAATGTGCAAGCATCTAATTATCTCTGCCTGCAAAGTTGGATCTGATATTCTCTCATCTATCAAGTCCACCACATTGTCATCGTTCCACAATTTCCAGGCCTGGAGGGGATTAAAAATGTTAATAGAATTAGAGTTAAGACTGCTTGAGACTGTCTTATTAATTTAGGTGAGAAAAATAATCGACTAACTGAAGATTCTGAAACAGAATTGAAACGTGGCTTACGTATCCCAAAAGGCCTAAAGAAAACTCATCATTGTAGTAGCTACTGTTCCTTCTCCCACTAATAATCTCCAACACAAGAACCCCAAAGCTAAAAACATCAGACTTTTCTGAAAATCTCCCACCCATCGCGTATTCTGGGGCCATATACCCGCTGCAGTATAGTTCTGTAAGTTAGCAAACACTATAACGAGGGCCAATTTAGTTTTGAATTTTTTTTTTTTATCAATTAGGCCAAATCAATTTGAATGTACTTACAATGTTCCCATGACTTTTTTTGTGTTGGCTTGATCTTGGTTGCCTCCAAATATTCTTGCCATACCAAAATCTGAAATCTTTGGATTCCAATCTTCATCGAGCAATATGTTACTTGGCTTCAGATCGCGATGAATTATTCTTAACCTGGAATCCCTATGAAGATATAATAACCCTCTGCCGATACCTTCAATGATATTAAATCGTTTTTGCCAATCAAGAACATCTTGTTTATTATCTGCGAATGTGAAATGAAAACCACCTTAAAACCAAAATTGCGTAGAATAATGAAGTGTGAAGCAAATTGGAATAAATTATCAAACGGAATTGAACTGACCGAAGAGAAAGATATCTAAGCTTCTATTCCGCAAGAATTCATAAACCAGCATCTTTTCTTCTTTATCGACACAACATCCTAATAGCCTAACAAGATTCCGATGTTGGAGTTTAGATATCACCAGCACTTCATTCATAAATTCTTCAAAGCCTTGTCCAGATGCTGCTGAAAGCCTCTTTACTGCGATTATGTTTCCGTTGGCCAATTTTCCCTACGAACAAACATCATCATCTTAGGACCCTTGTAGAGTAATAGAGATGACTAATTAATTTTCAAAAAAAAAAAAAATACTCACCTTGTAAACTGGACCAAAACCACCCATCCCTAACTTATTGCTCAAGTCAAAATTGTTAGTTGCGGTTGCTAACATCTCAAAACTGTACAATGGCAACTCATCTATATTAACATTATCCATGTCACTTGACACAATCTCACTCGAATCATATAGGTTTTTTTCTCCCCTTAAAAATGCTGAGCTCCATTTTTTGCCTATACCAACAGGAAAATCAATATGTATTGTCAGATATACCTGGCCCTGCATAATATTTTCTAAACTAAAGTAATAACCCACATCAAACAGAAAATGTTACCTTTTCGTTTACGCACCCACCAAGCCAAAAACAGACAAATGGAGGCAGCAACCAAACTGGCAATCACTGAAACTATAATAACTACTCTATGGTTTTTCTCCTTGTCTGAAACAAAACAAACATCCTCTTAATTACTAATATGAAACAAGACAAATATCCTAGTTAATGACAATAGGTTTGATTAAACATACCAGCAAAATTGAATAACTCATTCAGTTCAATTGATTACAATTCCATTTTCAGTTTAATCAGTTGAGTACTATTAGAATTTAGACCTATTTGGAAATGGATGATGACTTTCAGTCTAAGCATAATATTTGACAAATGTGAACAGGCGATATAAAAGAAACAAGAGTTGCACATTCCAAACGTGGATACTAAATGAACAATAAAAAACTTACTACAGAGCACATTCCAAAAGTATGTATCAACATGAACAATAAGGAACGTTTCAAATATTGAATTGAGCTTTGCCAGAGCAAATGAGTCTTACCAACCAACGAATAGGCAACACGAACATAGAAATCAGAACCAGCATCACTCGCAAATTTCTGAACATCAATTAAGGTTCCATTCCAAAACATACAGCCAATGCCGGGATCATGTGCATAAGCCAAACAGGAACAATTTCTCAAACACATGCTTGCACAATCGGTTTTCTCCCCAGCCGACCACTGCATGAAATCGGGCACTTTTATTAAAGTTAGCCTGGTAAATCCATCCTCTCTGTTTCTATCAGTTGCATTATTATCTCTTTCACACTGCAATAATGTCCTCCTCTCACAACCCCCACTCCAAATCCCTCTGTCCCATTCCCCTCTGTTCCTAGGCTCATATCCTCTCAAACAACTACAAATCGGCGTATCCTCAATATAACAAAGAGAAAATGGACCGCAATTATTGTAATAATCACAATCGTTACCCGGGACTGCCCACGTTACGTTCCAATCATTTCTCGGCGGATCCCAAACAACCTCCACAAGAGTCCCATTAGCATACAAGATATTTATCGATGTAAACTGTTGCCGCACATTCCGTGCAAGATAGGAAGTCCCATCTTCCTCAGTTGCCACGATAAATCCGTCGATGTACACGGAATACATGTTTTCAATTCCCGTAAAAATCCGGCCGGTCCACGGGCCGCTCCGCCACCTCGGAACGCCGTTTTCCCAAAGGTAAAGCTGAGGAATCCCTGTTGCGTCCAGACCCGTAGTGAAATTGCCCCGACCCGGATCCTGAACTGTTCGCCAGGAATTTAGGGACACTCTTGCGCCTGTTCTCGGATTGTGACTCACTCTCATCGTCGCCAAAAACGAATCCACTGGGTGCTTGTGACTCTCCCATAATGTACCTGTAACAGCCACAAGAATAATTTAGCGATTGGAGTAGTGCTTTAACAGCGGGAGTCGATTTGGGGTTTGCAATCCCTAATTATTTGATTTAGGGATTTTGACTTTGCTGATTAATTAAATAAATCAAATAATGAATGTTAGCAAAAATTATTAGTCAAATTCTTACGGAAACAACATGAACATGACGGAGAAAATTGCAGTTTTAGTCCCATAGTATTCTACTTGTTACAACTTTAGTCTCGTACTTTGTAAAAACGGTTATATAATTTGTAACTTTAATCCATTGTCGTCTAAAAATTAATGGAGTTTACAAGTGCATCACACATGACACATAAAAAATCGGATATTTAATCCAACATGTTTTTGCCGGTTGCAATTTAGTCCCACCTCTGCACAACAGTCCCATGGAAACGATATTTTTGCGATAGCAGTCCCACCATTACATTTGATCAAATGTACATGCATCTACATTATGTATGACTTAGTTTGCAAACCAAATTAAGAGTATATTATTACAAAATAATGACTTAACTAGACAAAGAAATGATCATAATAAATAAAATTCAATACAAGAAAGCTGATTAATATAAGATTAAAATATCCTCCTCATGTATATTACATCTCTTATCAAAAAAATACTAAATAAAAAACTAATTTCATTACGGAGATGAGGATCATTGAATACTATAGGCATTCACCTTGCATCTATCGTACAACGCACTGCATATTGAGGTGGGGTTATTTTCTATCCTACTTTATTCTTATTAAAAGATTATGTGTATTATCGCACGCACGAAGCACTGTATATTTGATTATTGAGCTATTGACTCGAAGACTTGGGAAAAGAACTCCACCGGTAAAACTCCGACAGTGCAAACTATTGCTACTGAAATGTTGAAACTCGTATTTCTAATTATCGTGTGTGTTTTATTTAGAAAATTGGGGATTTTACAATACATACCTCCCCTGGAAGCATCTCTGAGTACTAAATTTCCCGAATCCAAGAATGGCGGGCAATTTTCTCCATTAATTGTTGTGTTCCCCGGGAGAAGATGTAATGTTCGTTGACCGATGACCGATTTTCTCCATTTCGAAAATCTAAGAGATTCCCCGCCGACGATGTTCCCGTCCGAGGAAATCGCCAAACAGCCCGGCCTTCGAATCGTCGAGTGGGATTTCCCGATCCCGCCAAGGAGAAGTGAGAAGACGAAATGCCCGCCAATATATTTTTTAAATTATAATAATTTATATTTTTCTATTTGTGGCCAAATTTTCAAAAGTAATCAAATGCCAATTAAAAAAATAAATAAATATAATTATGCGACCCTACTATTAGGTGACGGTTGATGGAGCAAAGGAGTACCATATGCCCATATACCGTCTCAAATTTAAAAGTGCAAAAATTTGGACTATAAAAAAATCCTAAGATAAATTGATTCCCCGTCGAATGTATGGTGTCGGGGTCTCTCAGGACAAGAGTGGCGTTAATGGTGTCTGTTTCCAGGCAAAACCCATCACGGGGCAGAAATAATATCAATATGATCAAGAATTGAAGAAAGGATTGTGAAAAATATTTATTTCTGATCATGATTTATGTATATGGTGAGGTTCTTGGGGCGAAAGGCAATGAAATTCCCAAGTTTAATTGCTAAATTTGAATCCATGCATTTTACATGCCAAGGCGGCTATTTCTTAATTTCTCCATATATGTAGAATGAATTGATAAAGAAAATAACATTTATTCTTAATTTTTTTTCCCAATTCTCGTTTTTGGAAAATTTCAGCAGGACATGGGCCACTTGGTTGACCTTTAGATCAATTCTAGATGGCCAATCACATTATAATGGGAATTTTCTTAAAAGAAAGAATGTGAATTTTCTTAAATGATTGAAATTTTCTTTCTTCATTCGAATAAAGGAAAAATGAACAAAGCTAATCGATCTCAATTCGAGATCGATTGTCAAAAGTTCATAACCAAACAAATAAGATGTAAAACTCGACTTGATTAGTAAAAAAAAGAATAAAATATGTGTGAAACAATCTAGCTACTCGAGTTCAATTAGGTTGGTTAAGACTTCGACTAAAGCTCATTTGAGCTCGACTCGATTAATAATCAAACCTAGCTCAAACATAATTTTTAAAGTTTGGTTAAAATTCAAACAAACTTGAACAATACTATGTTGATTGACTTGACTCGATTCGTTTACACCCCTGCATTCGCATGGTGATGACTCGAACCACTGAATAATAAATAGTGGATTATGGAGAAAACTCTGAGAGTCAAAGTCATTTGTTAGACTACCGTCAGTTGTAAATGTGTTGATAAGTTCGTGAGAGAAAAAAATATAGATTTTTTTTTCTTTTTTCTTTCTTGCATTTCTCTTGGCAGAGTACAAATTGCAATATATTTTCTTTGTCAATGGTTGGAACATGGAAGCTTCTTCCAGTTTTGTTACATCATAGGGATAATTAAAAATAAAATTCCTGAGTTTTGGGCTAATCACAAAACCATCCAGAGCTTTTTGAAAGAAAATTAACTTCATCTTATATTTTCCTCGTCTGTAAACGAAAAAATATTTCAAAATTACCCTTATATTTATAAAATTATTACAATTACTCTCATAAATTTCTAACAAAATCAAACTTCAAAGATGGTTTCATAAATTTCAAAAACTTCTGGGCTTTTTTGCAATTAACCCAAACCATTGGATTTTTTGTTCCAACTGAGAACATAATTTCTTTTCTGTCATCACTTGAAGAAAATTTACAATCATATTTACAAATCAAAAAAAAGAATAAATTCAGCTCTATATGCTAACCAGGTACTAATTTCTATTTTCTGTTCGTGATTATATGAATTTGGAGGAGTTGGACTCATCTCCCCTCCAGCGGTGTGTCAGTGATATTGTTGGCCGAACGGGTTCGGGCCGAAGAAGAAGATCCGACATGAGAACGGATCCATCTGTCTGTAAAACCCGGATGCTCTGGCAACTGCAGGTCCACGATTTCACTGCTGAGCATTGAGAGAACCGTCGATATGTTGGGCCGGTTTATGGGGAATTCCTGGACACACAACAATCCAATGTGCAAGCATCTAATTATCTCTGTCTCGAAAGCTGGATCCAATATTCTCTTATCTATCAAATCCACCACATTGTCTTCGTTCCACAATTTCCAGGCCTGGAGAGGGTTAAAAATGTTAATAGAATTAGAGTTGAGACTACTTGAGACTGTCTTATTCATTTAGATGAGAAAAATAATCGACTAATTGAAGATTCTGAAACAGAATTGAAGCGTGGCTTACGTATCCCAAAAGGCCTAAAGAAAACTCATCATTGTAGAAGCTACTGTTCCTTCTCCCACTAATAATCTCCAACACGAGAACCCCGAAGCTAAAAACATCAGACTTTTCCGAAAATCTGCCACCCATCGCGTATTCTGGGGCCATATACCCGCTGCAGTATAGTTCTGTAAGTTAGCAATCACTTTATATAAAATATAACGCGGGCCAATTTAGTTTTAAAAATTATTATTTTTTTGATCAATTGGGCCAAATCAATTGGAATGTACTTACTATGTTCCCATGACTTTTTTGTGTTGGCTTGATCTTGGTTGCCTCCAAATATTCTTGCCATACCAAAATCTGAAATCTTGATTCCAATCTTCATCGAGCAATATGTTACTTGGCTTCAGATCTCGATGAATTATTCTTAACCTGGAATCCCTGTGAAGATATAATAACCCTCTGCCGATACCTTCCATGATATTAAATCGTTTTTTCCAATCAAGAACATCATGTTTATTATCTGCGCATGTGAATGAGAAACGCGTTAAAACGAAAATTGTGTAGAATAATGATGTGTGATGGCAAATTGGAATAAATTATTAAATGGAATTGAACTGACCGAAGAGAAAAACATCTAAGCTTCTATTCGGCAAGAATTCATAAACCAGAATCTTTTCTTCTTTCTCGACACAACATCCTAATAGCCTAACAAGATTCCGGTGTTGGAGTTTGGATATCACCAGCACTTCATTCATAAATTCCTCAAAGCCTTGTCCAGATGCTGCTGAAAGCCTCTTTACCGCGATTATGTTTTCGTTCGCCAAATTTCCCTACCAACAAACAGCATTTTTAGGACACGGCTGTAAAATAAATGACACGACGAAACAAAAATATATACTCACCTTGTAAACTGGACCAAAACCACCCATCCCTAACTTATTGCTCAAATCAAAATTGTTTGTTGCTGTTGCTAACGTCTCAAAACTGTACAATGGCAGCTCATCTATACTAACATTATCCATGTCACTTCGAAGCACAATTTCACTCGAATCAGATAGGTTTTTTTCTCCCCTTAAAAATGCTGAGCTCCTTTTTTTGCCTATACCAACAGGAAAATCAATATCTACTGTCAGATATACCTGGCCGTGCATAACATTTTCTATATAATAAGTAATAACCCACATCTAACAAAAAATGTTACCTTTTCGTTTACGCACCCACCAAGCCAAAAACAAGCAAAGCGAGGCAGCAACCAAACTGGCAATCACTGAAACTATAATAACCACTCTATGGTTTTTCTCCTTATCTGAAACAAAACAAACATCCTCTTAATTACTAATCTGAAACAAGACAAACATCCTAGTTAATGACAATAGGTTTGGTTAAACATACAGGAAAATTGAATAACTCATTAAGTTCAGTTGATTGCAATTCCTTTTTCAGTATAATCTATTGAGTACTATTATAATCTATTGAACAGGCTATATAAAAGAAACAAGAGTTACACATTCCAAAAGTAGATACTAAATGAACAATAAAAAGCTTATTACAGAGTGAAGTAAAGAAACAAGATTCATAGCACATTCCAAAAGTATGTATCAACAGGAACAATAAGGAACGTTTTAAAGATTGATTTGAGCTTTGCCAGAGCAAACGAATCTTACCAACCAACGAATAGGCAACACGAACATAGAAATCAGAACCAGCATTACTCGCAAATTTCTGAACATCGATTAAGGTTCCATTCCAAAACATACAGCCGATGTCGGGATCATGTGCATAAGCCAAACAGGAACAATTTCTCAAACACATGCTTGCACATTCGGTTTTTTCCCCGGCCGACCACTGCATGAAATCGGGCACTTTTATTAAAGTTAGCCTGGTAAATCCATCCTCTCTGTTTCTATCAGTTGCATTATCATTTCTCTCACACTGCAATAATGTCCTCCTCACACAACCCCCACTCCAAATCCCTCTATCCCATTCCCCTCTGTTCCTAGGCTCATACCCTCTCAAACAACTACAAATCGGCGTGTCTTCAATATAGCAAAGAGAAAATGGACCGCACTTATTGTAATAATCACAATCGTTACCCGGGACTGCCCACGTTACGTTCCAATCATTTCTCGGCGGTTCCCAAACTACCTCCACAAGAGTCCCATTAGCATACAAGACATTTATCGATGTAAACTGTTGCCGCACATTCCGTGTAAGATAGGTAGTCCCATCTTCCTCAGTTGCCACGATAAATCCGTCGATGTACACAGAATACATGTTTTCAATCCCTGTAAATATCCGGCCGTTCCACGGGCCGCTCCGCCACCTCGGAACGCCGTTGTCCCAAACGTAAATCTGAGCAATGCCTGTTGCGTCCAGACCCGAAGTGAAATTGCCCCGACTCGGATCCTGAACTGTTCTCCATGAATTTTGGCCAACTCTTGCGCCTGTTCTCGGGTTGTGACTCACTCTCATCGTCGGCAAAAACGAGTTCACTGGGTGCTTGTGACTCTCCCATAATGTACCTGTAACAGCTACAAGATTAATTTAGGATTGGAGTAGTGCTTTAACAGCGGGAGTCGATTTGGGGCTTGCAATCCCTAATTATATGATTTAGGGATTTTGACTTTGCTGATTAATTAAATAAATCAAATAATGATTGTTAGCAAAAAAATATTAGTGAAATTCTTACGGAAACAACATGATTACATGAACATGACCGATAAAATTTCACTTTTAGTCTCATAGGCTTCGTTTGGTTGGGATTAATAGGAGTGATGTCGCTCACTTTTATATTATTTCATTTATTACTTCATTCCTATCTATTGTGATGTTTGATTCAAGCCAAAAGAACTCAGATATCGCTTCCTAGTAAGTTATCATGTCCAATAAGTTATTACATATCTCACCCCAATGGTGGAATGAAGCGATATAAGCGTTGTAGGTTGGGAAATGAAATTATCTAAACAAATATTTTTTGGAATTGATATTCTAAAATAAGGCAATATGAAACAACACTTGTTGGATTATTACAACCTCTCACAACCAAACACATTAATAGACAATCCTTACATTCCAATATCTCAATCACTCAATCAAATACATTATTAAACCTTATTATATTCATGGAATTAGGCCAATAATGCTGGTGGAAATTAATCAAGCTCATTCCAAAAGTTTGAACCAAACGAAGCTATAGTATTTTGCTTGTCACAACTTTAGTCTCATACTTCATAAAAACAATCCTATAATTTTTTGCAACAAGGATAATTCATTGTATATAGGTTGCAACTTTAACCTATTGTCATCTAAAAATTAACAGAGACTTTAAGTACAGCGCACGTGACACATAGAAAATCGGATATTTAGTCCAACATATTTTTGCCAGTTGCAATTTAGTCCCACCTATGCACAACATTCCCATAGATTTTTTTGTGAAAACAGTCCCACCATTACATTTGAATACTAGGCATCTAAGTTATGTATGACTTAGTTTACAAACCAAATTAAGGGTATATTATTACAAAATAATGACTTAACTAGATAAAGAAATTTCTTTATATGGAATATAAATAAAGATACACTAGAAAAATACTAAAGAAAGATTAATTTCATTACATGATATGAGGAGATTGAATACTAGGCATTCACCTTGCATCCACCGCACGAAGCACAATATATTAAGGTGAGGTTATTCTCTATACTACTTTATCCTAATTAAATGTTTTTATTGTGTAATATTCAATTACGTACCATTGATTATTGAGCTATTGACTCGAGGGACTTGGGAAAAGAACTCCACCAATAAAACTTTGACAATGCAAACTATTGCTACTGAATACAATCATACATGTTCATCTTAATATGTTTCTGTATTTAATTTGAATATTTTTATGACCCCGAGAATTGTTAATACTCACCGCCTTTAACATTTCTAAATATCGTGTGCAGTTTTATTTAGAAATTTGAGATTTTACAATACATACCTCCCATCGAAGCATCTCTGAGTACTAAATTTCCAGAATCCAGCAATTGGGCAGTAATTGTTGTGTTCGTCGGAGAAGATGTAACATTCGTTGACCAGATGACCTGATTTTCTCCATTTCTGAGTACGAGGTTTCCGTCCGAGGAAATCGAAACAGTTCCGTCCGAATCGTTAAGTGGGTTTTCCCGATTGGCGACCCAGGTGACGGTTGATGGAGAAAAGGAGTACCATATGCCCATATACCGTCTCGTTGTGCCATTTGGACTGAAAAATCCTATGATAAACTGATTCCCCGTCGAACGTATTGTCTCGGGGTCTCTCAGGACAAGAGTGGCGTTAATGGTGTCTGTTTCAAGGCAAAACCCATCACGGGGCAGAAATAATATCAATATGATCAAGAAATGAAGAAAGAATTGTAAAAAATATTTGTTGCTGATCATGATTTATGTATCTGGTGAGGTTCTTGGGGCGAAAGGCAATGAAATTCCCAAGTTTAATTGCCAAATTTGAATCCATGCATTTTACACGGCAAGGCGGCTATTTCTTAATTTCTCCTATGTAAAATGAATTGATAAAGAAAAACAACCATTCTTAAAAAATATTCCAATCTCGTTCTTGGAAAAATTCATAAGGGCATGGGCCACTAGGTTGACCTTTAGATCAATTCTAGATGGCCATTCACATTATTATGTGAATTTTCTTTAAAGAAAAAATGTGACTTTTCTCAAAATGATTGAAACTTTCTTTCTTTATTTGATTAGGCCTGAAAAACGAACAAAGTTATTTGATACTCGATTCGAAATCGAATTTAAAAGCTCGTAACCAAGCTTGACTATATTTTTTCGTTCGATTAGTAAAAAAAGAATAAATTATGTGTAAAACTATCAAACTACTCGAGCTCGATTCGTGTTCGGCTCGACTAAAGTTTGTTCGAACTCGATTCAATTAATAATCAAATCAAGCTCAAACACAATTTTTGAAGCTCGGTTAAAATTCAAACAAACTTAAATAATATTGTGTTCAGCTCGACTCGACTCACTTACACCTCTGTATTCGAATGTTGATGACTAGAACCACTGATTAATAAAGAGTGGATTATGGAGAAAACTCTGAGAGTCAAAGTCATTTGTTACACAACTGTCAGTTGTAAATGTGTTGATAAGTTCGTGGATTATGGAGAAAATTCAAATAAGCTTTCCAGTTTTGTTATATCATAGGGATAATTAAAAATAAAATCCCTAAGTTTTGTGCTAATCACAAAAACATCCAGAGATATTTGAAAATTACAAAAAAGAAAATTTTGAAGTCCGATTTCATTTTATATTTTCTCCTCACAAGCAAAAATATTTTAAAAATTACCCTTATATTTATAAGTTATTACAGTCACCTCTTAAATTTAAGACAAAATCAAACTTAAAGGATAATTTTGTAATATCAAAATTTTCTGGGTTTTTTTGTAATTAACCCAAACCATTTGGGGTTTTTTGGTAATTATCTTATATCGTATTGTTATATGTAAGAATGTCAAAGAGAATATAGACTGACTACTTTGGTATAAGTCGTTGTAATTTTAAACTAAATTAATATATATCACAACTCCTGTTTCATTCAACACGGAGTTCGTAATCAAAAAATAAATAAAAAAATCAACACGGAGTTCTAGATGTAAATTGAAAGGCTAATTTAATTAAATAAAAAAAACTGTTAACAAAGTACCGTGTCTAATGAAGTATTTTTCAAAATAGATGAAAGATCAATCTATTTTCTTCAACGAACATTCCCCTTTCTCTCTTCTTCTCTCCCCCTTCTCTCTACCCAAAAAAAAAAAACCCTAACATTCTCCTTCTTCCCTCCCTCACCTATCCCAGCCGCCCTTCCCCTCCCCTCCCCCTCCCTCTCCTCCTCCTTCCCTTATCCCCTCCCCTCCCCAACCATGTTTTTATGCGATGGAGCCAATGAAGGTATATTCTTGCGTTATCCGGAGGTGATCGGTTTTTCCGATCGAGAGTGGAGGCAAGTCGAAGGTCGGAGCTACAAAGAGGAGAGTTGGAGCCGGGTAGGTGATGGGTTGCCGGTTGTGGTTGAAGATCGGGTGAGGGAGAGACATTTTTCTTTTCCTTTTTTTTTTCGATTTTTCTGTTTTTTTTTTTCGATTTTTCTGTTTTTTTTTTTTCTGTTTTTTTGTCTTTTTTTACCGGTTGATTTGCGAAACTCGTGAGGCGGTCGGTAATTTCGGGCTTGCGGTGCGTGTAGTAGCTCGTGCCCTGATTTGTTCGAGTTGGGTAGTCTCCTTGCGAGTGCCTTAGTCCTCCTTTCGGAGGTGGTTTAGTTTCCTTTGGAGTTCTTAGTTTTTATTTGTTTTTTAGTAGTTTCTAGTTTTGCTCCCTCGAATTACGGTAGTTTTACCTCTCGTACGGAGTTCTCCCCTTGACATGTATCAATGTATGTATGTTCAAGGTGGCCATTTGCCAGTTGGCAGTGTAAGTTTATTTGAGTAATGAATATATTTCTATCGTTTTGGAAAAAAAAAATCTATTCTTCAACGCTGTTTCCAATTTTATTTTTCTTTTTTAAAATCCAGCCCAAAAAAGCGGTGCAAAATGCGCTTTCTATTTATTTTTTTTTTCTTTTTGAAGAGCGCGCGCTTTTGCGCCAATGTAATTTTTGACAGCATTTTCTTCTTTCTATGTTCTTCCTTATTTTTTAAATAAAATTCGGCTCTATCCTTACAGAGACTCGAACATGGACCTCTTCACGGAAGAGTAATACCCATGGCCACTCGACTAACCCCACTGCCCCGTTTTCTTTCTCTTCTTTTTCTTTCTTTTTTCCTCTCTTCCTCGCGCCTTCTCCTCTCCTCTGTTCCTTCCCTTCAACTTGTTGTAGCCGCAATCCATGTAGTAACAGTCATGTCTGTGTCATATTGTTTTCGATATGATTATTTTCTCAAAGTTAATTTTATATTATACTGCCTATGATTTTACATCTTAGGCTTTAATTTTATTGATTGTTATTGTTTAGTGTTATTAAAAAAAAAGGTATATAGTAAAATATTGCTAAGTCAGCCGACAACGCTGCCGCAGCCTTTGATTTGAATTCCAAATTTCCAATTATTTAATCCAAATTTCTGAACACAGGACTATAGGAAAAACGTATGGCTAACTGAAAAATAGCCTATTTTATAGATTTCTCTTAATCACAATTCCCAGCCTGAAAATAATTTATCTATCACAAGGTGACTGATAATTACAAACTTGCAAGGCGGATCAATCCCTTTTGTACATCACTTTTGATCATTTGAGGAAAATTTACTCTTATATTTACATATAAGCGGAAAAAAAACACAACCATATATGCTAACCAGGCACTAATTTCTCTTTTCTGTTCGTGATTATCGAACACCGAGAGAATTCTGACTACGAATTTCGAGCTATAAGACTCATCTCCCCTCCAGCACTGTGTTCGTGATATTGTTGGCCGAACGGGTTTGGGTCGAAGAAGAAGATCCGACATGAGAACGGATCCACCTGTCCGTAAAACCCGGGTGCTCTGGCACCAGCAGGTCCACAATTTCACTGCTGAGCATTGAGAGAACCGTTGACATGTTGGGCCGGTTTATGGGGAATTCCTGGACACACAACAACCCGATGTGCAAGCATCTCATGATCTCTGTCTTGAAAGTTGGATCTGATATTCTCTTATCGATTAAGTCCTCCACATTGTTTTCGTTCCACAGTTTCCAGGCCTGGACGGGCGAAAAAAGACATAAAAATTAGAGTTGAGCCTGGCGAAATCAATTGACATGCGAAAAATAACCGAATAAGTGAAGATTTCCGAAACAGAATTGAATCATTATGGCTTACATATCCCAAAAGGCCTAATGAAAACTCATCGTTGTAGAAGCTAGTGTTCCTTTTCCCACTTATGATCTCCAACACAAGAACCCCATAGCTAAAAACATCAGATTTTTCCGAAAATCTGCCCCCCATCGCGTATTCTGGGGCCATATACCCACTGCAAGACAGTTAAAGTTAGTTAGCAATCACAGTATATATATATATATATATATATATATGAGGGATAATTACAAAAAACCCAAAAAAAATATTAAATTTAAAAAATGCCCTTGAAACTTGATTTTGTATTACAGTTTACCTCATTCATAAGCGAAAACAATTCAAACACCCCATTTACATTTGTAAAAATATTAGAGTTATCACCTTACATTTACGGCAGAATCAAACTTCATGGTGTTTTTGGTAATTCTGAAACTTCTCTGGGTTTTTTTGTAATCACCCCAAACCTCGTGGGTTGTTTTTGTAATTATCCCTATATATTAAAATGGGGGGCAATTCAATGTGAATGTACTTACTATGTTCCAACGACTTTTCCAGTGTTGGCTTGATCTTGGTTGCCTCCAAATATTCTCGCCATACCAAAATCCGAAATCTTCGGATTCCAATCTTCGTCTAGCAATATGTTACTCGGCTTCAGGTCTCGATGAATTATTCTTAACCTGGAATCCCTATGAAGGTATAGTAGCCCTCTGCCAATACCTTCCATGATATTGAATCTTTTTCTCCAATCAAGAACTTCTTGTGTTTTGTCTGTACAGGTGAAACAAACACCACATTAAAACGAAAAACTTAATCATCTTCGTGTAGATTGGAATGTGTATCAAACAGAAATGAACTGACCGAAGAGAAAGACATCTAAGCTTCTATTCTGCAAGTATTCATAGATCAGCATTTTTTCTTCTTTCTCGACACAGCATCCAAATAGCCTAACAAGATTCCGATGCTGGAGTTTAGATATCACCAGCACTTCATTCATAAATTCCTCAAAGCCTTGTCCAGATGCTGCTGAAAGCCTCTTTACCGCGATTATGTTTCCGTTCGCCAAATTTCCCTACCAGCAGACAGCATTTTTAGGACACGGCTGTAAAATAAATGACACGACGAAAATATATACTCACCTTGTAAACTGGACCAAAACCACCCATCCCTAACTTATTGCTCAAATCAAAATTGTTTGTTGCAGTTGCTAACATCTCGAAACTGTACAATGGCAACTCTTCTATCTTAACCTTATCCATGTCACTTGACACAATTTCACTCGAGTCGGATATGCTTTTTTCTCCCCTTGAAAAAGTTGAGCTCTTTTTTTTGCCTATTTCAAAAGGAAAAATGAATATCTATTGTCAGATATACCTGCATAACATTTTCTATACTAAAAAAAACCCACATCTAAAAAAATCATACATTTTCGTTTACAAGTCCACCAAGCCAAAAATAGGCAAATTGAGGCAGCAACCAAACTGGCAATCACCGAAACTATAATAACTACTTTATTGTTTTTCTCCTTATCTGAAATAAAAAAAAAAAAAACATCCTCTTAATGACTGATCTGAAACAAGACAAACATTCTAATATATGACAACAGATTTGTTTACACATACCAACAAAATAGAATAACCTATTCAGTTGAATTGATTACTATTAGACCTATTTGGAAATGTAATCTAGTAAATGTTCATTTGGAAATGTAATCTAGTAAATGTGAACGTAGTATTATAAAGAAACAAGAGTGAACATATTCCACAAGTGAGTATTAAATGAACATCAAAGAACTTAGGCTTAATTACAAAATTGGTCCAATAACTATCCAGGGCTGCCAATTTTGGTCCTGTAAGTATCCGATGTAATAATTTTCGTCCCGTTTTTATTTTTCACAATTCTAGTCTGCTGAGTTTTGATTTTGTGCAGTTTTGGTCTCATAAGTTCCTAGTTTGTGCAATTTTGGTCCCGAATAGGCATTTACATAGTTTGTTTATTCCCAAAATACCCTTAAATGCCCAAATACCTAATATGCATATGACCAACTAGAAAATAGACATGGGACCTTTGCACAAGTAAGCTATGTTTAAGATTGACCTACCCTGTAAATCTCTGTGCCTGAATTGGTGTAATAATGCAAACAACAAAGACATATATATGACTGAAAATGCTACGTTGATATCATCAAGGACCAAAACTGCCACAAGTGGAAGAGGACTAAATTTGCTAACCAAGAACTTATTAAAGAGTGAATTGCTAGAGCAAACAAATCTTACCAACCAAAGAATACGCAACACGAACATAGAAATCCGAACCAGCATTACGCGCAAATTGCTGAACATCGATTAAGGTTCCACTCCAAAACATACACCCAATCCCGGATCATAAGCATATGCCAAACAAGAACAATTCCTCAAACACAAGCTAGCACATTCGGTTTCAATCCCAGACGACCACTGCATAAAATCGGGCACTTTTATTAACGTTAGCCTAGTAAATCCATCCTCTCTATGTCTATCAGTAGCATTATCATCTCTCTCACACTGCAATAATGTCGTCCTCACACAACCCCCACTCCAAATCCCTCTATCCCATTCCCCTCTATTCCTAGGCTCATACCCTCTCAAGCAGCTACAAATCGGCGTATTTTCGATAAAACAGAGAGCAGACGGACCGCACTTGTTGTACAGATCACACTCGTTGGACGGGGCCGTCCACGTCACGTTCCATTTGTTCGTCGGTGGGTCCCAGGCCGCCTCCACGAGAACCCCATCGGCGTTCAGGTAATTTCGCGAGGTGAACTGTTGTCGGAAATTCCGCGTGAAATAGGAAGTCCCGTCTTCCTCCGTCGCGACGCTGAAACCGTCGACGTAGACGGAGTACATGTTCGTGACACCCGTGAGAATCCGGCCGTTCCACGGGCCGCTCCGCCACCGCGGGACGCCGTTCTCCCAAATGTAGATCTGAGGGATTCCAATCGCGTGGAGACCCGATGTGAAATTGCCCCGACCCGGATCCGAAAACGTCCGCCACGAATTTAGGGCACTTCTCGCCCCTGTTCTAGGGTTGTGACTCACTCGCATCGTCGGCAGAAACGAATCGACTGGGTGCCTGTGGCTCTCCCATAATGTACCCCCGGTTAAACTGTCTCTGAGCACGAGATTTCCAGAATCCATTAGCTGAGCTGTCGTCGTTGCGTTCGCCGGAGAAGACGTGGCGTTCGTTGACCAGATGACCTGATTTTCCCCGTTTCGGAGTACGATATTTCCGTCGGGGGAAATCGAGACAGTTCCTTCTGAATCGTTGAGTGTGTTTTCGCGATTGGCGACCCACGTGACGGATGATGGAGAAACGTAGTACCATATGCCCATATACCGTCTTGTGGTGCCGTTTGGAGTGAAAAATCCCAAGGTGAACTGATTGCCCGTAGAATGTATGGTGTCTGGGTCTCTAAGAACCAGAGTGGCGTTAATGGTGTCTGTTTCCAGGCAAAACCCATCACGGGGGAGACGACAAAATATCAATATGATCAAGAAATGAAGAAAGGTTTGTAAAAATCCTCTGTTTCTGATCATGATTCTGTGGTGAGGTTTTTGGGGAGGAAGGCAATGGAAATGCCCAAGTTTAATTGCTAGATTTTTGAATCCATTATTGGTTGGCCTACACGACAAGGCGGCTATTTCTTAATTTCTCCAATGCAATACGAATTTGATAGAAAAACCAATTACTCTTAATTTTTTCCAATCTCTTTCTTGGGAAATTTCAGCAGGGCATGGGCCACTTGGTTGACCTGTTAGCTCAATTCTAGTTGGCCATTCACATTATTGTGTGGATTTTCGAAAAAGATGATGTCCTTGTTTATTTATGTTTCAAAGCCATCATTTCTATTTTCCAACTATTAATAAAAATAGAATCATATTTATTTATAAATTTTCCAATAGAAATCATCATTTTAACTTTTCATTATTCACATAAAACAATATCTCAAACATATAATTTCAATTTTCAACCCTATACACTACCCTACATCACTCATCAATCACTATTCTCATTTTTTTATCCAAATATATATGTGGGGCCTCTATTATCAAATTTATCTACTTAAAATATTACCATATATATTTATTGGGGCCCACTAGCCTACAATCTTACAAATATAATACTATATATTCAATTAAAATATTCAATCACTATCAACTTTTCAAATTATTATATACATAAAATATTACTTTAAAACTACTCAACCAAACATAATCTCATTTTCAAACCTACTTAAAACTCATTTTCATTCACTCATCCAAACACAATTCTAGTTTCACACGAAAATCAATAAATTCTCAAAATTCATTTTCCAACACTAGAAACTAGAAATGGTCCATGGAAACATAACCATACAAGGCCGATGCTTCTTATTTCTTTCCTCGTCCGAATTCCCAATGGTGCAGATTTGAACAAATTTCTGAGTCCATTATTTTTTATTTGTTTATTTATTTTTCTGGAACCACTTTCTGTCTTTCTGAGTGTATTTTTTTAATCCAAATATATAAGTTTGTACACGACTAATCCTGAACATACCAGCACCAAAGATCCATTCACCCAGAAGAAGATGAATCATGGAATGTGCCTGAATGGCCAGGATTGAATTGGGTTTCAAATGTCCCTACCAAATTGACCCCGACTAAAGCAAATGATGTTGTTTCAGCTGGAAATCGAACTCACACGACTGGAAAGACGGATTACAAGCCCCTCTTACGGGTCTATTATTATTTAGCGGGAGTGTCGTAATAAAGAGGGTACTATGGAGAAAACACGAGGGTCAAAGTCTTTTTTAGGCAGCCGTCAGTTTGGATTTTCCAATTTGTGGTGAAAATTTGTCGATACTTTTCTTGATTGACAGTTGCATACTTTAAACAGCCCAAGCAGCAGCCCCCTTCATTCTCTTTGGTGTCATTCTTTCATACGGCTAAATCTGATCTTTAATGAAAATCTCTTCGTCTTGGATTTTCAATCAAACACTTGAAATGTTTTTTGAAATATTTGTTGACGTTTAATATTCGAATACAAGTTCAATTTTACTTGTGAGCTATTTGTTACAGTACTATAACTAAGCTCTTTCACATTTATTAAGTAGTTCTTATAAAACGCTATTCATACTCGCACATTATTATTTACTGGTTTAATTAAATATCTTATAAGTTTGTATTACATCCGCAAAATTATGAATGATTATTATCCAAATTCTTTTAGCATATGTTTCTTTCGATTTTTATGACCCCTTTTTATAAAGACGAAAAGATGAAAAAAGTAGACGTCCAGCCCGAGGGTTTATCCAGTGTGCATTCGAAGAGTAGCGGCTGCGGGTTCCCCTGTCATCAAAAAAAAAATGAAAAAAGTGATTGATAGAAAAATGGGGCCTTGTTTTTTTGAACTCAGTTTTCAAGCTTACGCTTAACTATGTCTGAGAACAACAGTTTCGGCTCCTCATCACTGCCACCAATGTAAACCGCGGGATATGCATACACTGTCAGTGTTATGGTAGGGTCTGCTGACGTACAACCAGATCCTCCTAGGTAAAACGAACAATTATGTTCGACCCCCGAAATTTAATAATACTTAATCTCTCCCCGAATCGAGCTCATACAGATGCTATTTAGTATAAGTTCTTACCAAATTTTCACCAATTCGCATATGTCCTGAAGAGCATTTTTGATCGAGTAAAGGTTTGAAATCCTGAACTCCCCAACAAAGATTGAGTCTTATATGGTGGCCAAAATGGAGTTAGTAATTGGATCCACAAGAGTGTAAGACAGCAAATTATAGCTTATTTGTATAGCTAATTACATCTCTAATCACGGATGCCGACCCCACATACCACATCACATTCATGTAACATCACTACATAGGAAACGTTACAAATTAAACAATTGGAGTTAGGTGACATCAAAGGAAATTCTTAATTTATAACGAAAATATATGATTTCCAAACCCCGCCAGCTTTTCTTTTAAAAGGGTTTAGTATAAAAATTTATGAATAATTTAATCATTAATTACTCTGGCCTCATTGGGCATGACTTAAGTATAATACAAGTCAAGGACTTTTCTCGGAGCAAATTAATTAAATGGTGCTAATTAGTCAAGGACCAAAGTTAAATGTTTTGGAATAACATATGGTATTATCATATTAAAGGGTCCAGTACTGAAGTTCCCAGGAAAGAAGGCTGATTACAGAGAAGGTTCTTGCCATTAATTTTGCAAAACAATCGAACTCTTTGCTTAGACATATGAGTGTAAACGAATCGAGTAGAGCCGAACATAGTATTGTTCAAACTTGTTTGAATTTGGTTTGATTATTAATCAAATCGAGCTTGAACGAGTTTTAATCAAGTCGAACACGAATCAAGCTAGCTCGAGTAGTTTGATATTTTTACACATATGATGATATTTTTTACTAAATGAGTTGAGATTGAACGTAACTTTAGATTTTATCGAACGAAAAAATAGTTCATTATGTTAGCGATACATAACGATTCAAGCTCAAACGAGCTTTTAACAATTAATCTCGAACCAAGTGTTGAGATTATGTAGCATTTAATTTTGCAATCACTTTTTAAGTTCATTTGCATTGAAGTATTAAGTAGGATAAGGGCGTGGATTATGATAAATATATATTTATATATAAATTATTTAAATTTTCTGTCACTATAGTTTAAGATTGGAATATATTTCTTTTGCCTTACTTTTTGTCATATTATCTTACTTTAATCCTATTCTAGAATATTGTAAAAACAAATAGGGATATATAATTACAAAATATATCCTTGAAATTCTATTTAATAACAAAAAAAATTAATTACCTTTTAAAATTACAAGTAGCTTATTGATATATCATATATATCTTGTCATTTGTCTCTATTTTACAAATTATTGAGAGTACTTGTCAAGCAAATACAAACTTCAGTGTTTTTAATACCTTAATATGACATTTGTAATTTTGAAATATAACTGCATTTTTTTGCAATTACGATAAATTTTTGGGTTAATTACCCTAAAAAAATAAATTAAGTAAACCATAACTTTCAACTCTCCTTCTCATATCTTTTTTGAGGCCTTAAGCAAGTTACAAATGTGTTGGATAATTTCGTTGAGAAAAACAGAGATTTTCCATTTTTTTCTTTGCATATGTGTCTTGGTTAGAGTACAAATTTCCCTTATTTATTAGACGTCAAAGGTTGGAAGCGTTCTTCCAGTTTTGGCTGTTTTGCTATATCATAGTGTTATGTTTAAAAATGTGAAAAAGGTCATAGAATGACAACATATGTAAAAGTCGACTCGTCACAGTATTTAAATAATCTTGCCCAATAGAATAATAAATCAACAATGTGATGAATTGAAAGAATGACAATTTTGATATATCTCCACATTATATATTGTCTTAAACATAGTAATTGAATATTGGTGTAGTGGCGTCAGTAATTTTTTATAGATAGGATAATTTTAAAGAAATAATTTAATATTTAATAACTAATCAAAATTAAAAATAATATATTAAGAAAATTATATGTTGTAAATAAATATTATACGATTCAACAACATCCCTTCTCCGCCTCAAAACTAGGGGTGATAATTCTTGACACGACACGATAGCACGATACAAAAACGACATGAAAATGGCGGGTTAGTGTTTAAGTCTTATCGTGTTTGTGTCCTTATTGTGTCGACACGATAAGAACACGAAAATTTCGTGTCGAGTTAGTGTTGTATCAGTATAGGCACGATAATAACGCGTTTACCTGTTAGTGACATGATAATGACACGATAACCTGATATTTTGTATGTTTGTATGGTGTATCATCATGTAATATCATGTCATATCGTCTAATTGGCTATCGTGTATTAAAGTGTAAATCAGTTTCTTTTTGTTTTTGACTTATCGTGTCGTGTCGTGTCGACATAAAGATTTTCGTGTTCATGTTCGTGTCAGAGTAGATTCTTGTCGTGTTCGTGTTTGACCTTATCATGTTCATGTCCTTATCATGTCGACACGATAAGAACACGATTGCACTATTTCGACACGATAAGGACATGATTACACTATATGTCACCCATACTCAAAACTCATTTGATCGGGTATGGACTCGGCCGAACGGGGCAAATTCCCTATATGGTACGAATTTGAACCCGCCCATTTGACATACATATGCCCAACACATCCACATAGCAGTCTTAACACAATATCCATAATAAAACATGAACCATTTAATTAATACTTTTAAGTTTTACCAAAGTTGATGTTCATTGACAAGTTTTACATAATGATACAAGAGGCTGTGGGCCTGTCCTTGACAAGCCTAGTTGAAGTGCCCATCTATTCTCAGAAAACCCAAAGGTGTCCTTATCCACTTTCTTCATTGGGCCGCCAGGCCCGCCACCATTGGCATTCTTCTCACTGGTGGCGGCTATATTAAATTATCAACAATTATTTTCAAGTTAAATTGACAGGTTTGTTTTTAAAATATAAATAAATTTTGAGACTGGTCTAGATTTTGATATTTTGAATACTATATTTAAATATGCTTTTTACAATATTTTTATTTTGTATTTATGTGCTAAGTATTATGATTATCTGCATATTACATATATACTCATTAATAGGAGTATAAAATTAATTGATAATTTTGTAGTATATATAAGCAAAAAATAATAGACAAACAATAATTTTCAAAAAAAAAATTAAAAGCTTGCTACATCAAAGTAAAATTACCGATGATTAAGATGGTGTTTGGCTAAGCTTATTTAAAATATTTTATAAGTTCCTATATCTGATAAGCTGTTTTAGGAGCTTATAAGATGTTAGATCTTATTTTAAAAATAAGCTGTCAAAGTATTTGGATAAAAAATTGAATTTACGGAAAAAAATTGAGAGATTGACTGTGTGTTGGGTAATTTTGGGATACTATAAAATTATTAAGGAAATTTTTGTCTTTTGAATGTTTAAAAATAAAGAGTTTATAAGCTCTTTTAAAAAAAATTAGGGTGATGGTACTTTTTTCTTAGGAGCTAAGCTCTCTAACAGCTTTTCTTTGAAGCTTATAAGCTATTTTAAAAAAAACTTACCAAACACATTTTAAGAGTTTATAAGCTCTTAAACATCTTATAAGCTCGGTCAAACACCCTTCTTTATACCCAAATGACTAATGGCCTAAAATCGCAATAACACAAAGGCGTTTCTAAATTGAACAACAAATTCCAAATCCACAAAAACAGCCCCAGGCGAATAAATTCTAGGGTTTCTAAACCTCCCATATTTCCTCCCCAAATCGCCCAATTGAATATATTTCTAATTGTTTGAAGTTCTTGTACACAAAATATCAGGAAAAATGCCTAAGAGGCACTCGAAGAACAACAATGATTTGGCATTCTTCACATACGATGAGAAGAGGAAGCTCGGGTACGGCACGCAGAAGGAGAGACTGGGTAAAGATTCTACCAAACCATTCGACGCGTGTTGTCTCTGCTTGAAGCCTTTTATTGAACCCATGTCCTGCTTAAGGCCATGGTTTCTGTAAAGAATGCATTCTCGAATGTCTCTTAGCACAAAAGAAATATTTTCAAAGGTCCTTAAATTCACTTATTCTATCAATTTATTTACGTTTTGCTTATATTTCAAAGCAAGGCTGTCATAACTTTTTTATAATTTAGGTCCGATTAGTGTGTTAATTCAGTTATCAATGGCGAAAATCTTGTCTTGTTTGCTAAATTGTTAAACTATTATCTTTTTACAAGCAACGGTCTTGAGTAAGTACAGGACAGATGGTGTCGGGCTGGTGATCTGAGTTAAGAAGAAGTTCACCACATTTATGCATGCATGAGCTTCGTATGAGGTGAATATTGCATATCATATGATATGCATTATTAAGTTTTTTATTCAATTGCGTGGTGGCAAATACAATGGGCATTAGTTTGTATAGTGTATTGGCCATGCTTTTTGAAAGGCCTAATACCTTGTCTAGGAAGAAAAAGTTCTTTACAGAAATCACAATGCTGTCAGCTATTCCACATTATCCGCAAAACATACAGCTAACACGAACTTTCATTCTGAGTGAGGCCTACCAACCTTGTAGTGTGCCATCTAGGTCTTATTTTTTTCTGGTATATGTGAGTTTCAGTTTTTTCATCATAAACGAAAAGGGGGAATAAAAAAAAGAAGGGAAGGATTGGCAGAAATTGAATGACTCTCTTGAGAACAATTTCGTGCTGATTACTTAATAGGCACTTTGTCCTTTTATTGAAGTTGTTGATCAAATTTAACTCATTACTTAGCTTGCAAGAACCGACGCTTGATTCTGCTGTCATATCTACCTTATGTTAAGTTGGATCATATTGTCAGCCTAAGTTGACTCTGCATGGTATTTAGCAGATTATCTGTTCCCTGTTTCTTAATAAACTAATTAATAGAAACAAACTATGATATCCCTATGCATCAAAACGTGGTCTATGCAATTCTCTGTCCTGTTAGATTCAAGAAACGCATCTACTCATTCTCTTTCCTAATCAGTGTTTGGATGGAATCAACCAGATTGAAACACATCAACTCATGGTTTGGTTTCAATTTTGTTTTTCTAATTGTTGTACTGAAAGAGATTTATATTTACTTGCAGAAAGCTATCAGCCCATGCGGCCAAACAGAAGCAAGAAAAAGAAGAAGAATAGGAGAAGCTAATGCTGCAAAAAGCTAGAGATCTCGATGCATTCGATCAACAGAACCATGGGGCAGTACCACAGTACAACGATAAGAACCGCAACAGAGACAAGAATGGAAGTTTCCATGGGGCTAACAGCGTAAAGACCACCTCGTACCTTTAGGAAGCACTCCGTACAATGAAGGCATTTTGGCTGCCTTCTGCAACCCCCGAAGCTCCTAAGAAAGTAGACGCCCCATCAACGGACACAGTCTGTCCTGAAGGGAAGGAAAAATTAAGGTTAAAGACACTTTTTGCTGTCTTTTTAACAGAAGACACTATTGAAATGAGAAAATCAAGTTCTCTTTATAAAACCTATTTATGTCCGAGCTGCAAGGTCAAATTAACAAACACGCTCTCGCTCGTAGCCTTGAGTTCTTGTCGGCATGTGTTCTGCAAGAAGTGTGCGGATAAATTTGTTGCTGTTGATAAGGTTTATTTAGTTTGTGACAAGCCATGCAATGAGAGGAATCTCGTCAATTTGGCTAAGGGAGGGACTGGTTTTGCTGGTCATGGGGATCGTCTCGAAGCAACAGATTTTAAGCATTTGGGAAGTGGTACGGGTCTAGGGCTTCTAAGACCCGCGATGAAGACTTGATTTTGAGTGTATATAGATCCGGTTGGAGTTTATAGTGTAGTGTACACTTCTTATGGACATTATATGTACATTTTTTGTTTTTTGATCTTTGTTGTAATGCGTATGTGGTGGTGATGTAAAAATTTCTGAGTTTTACATTACAAGATTGATTTATTTTTGGAGAAGGCAAATTCCTGGTTTAATTATTCTCCCCATTTCTCAAGTTATATTTAGATCATTGTCGTAGGTCGTTCATGTACAGAGAGCTCAAGTATGTTGATCCATTAATGGGCCAAAATTGTAAAAAATGATGCTGTAATTAAGGAGGATGTCGGCAAAGGTCTGTTCGACAAACTAATAGAAAAGCTCAATCTTTAAATTTTGCCAGAAACTTGTAACTTTGGCCAGGGCTGTAAACGAATTTGATGAGTAGCTCGTGAACGAGCTCGGTTAGCGTTCATTTATTAAGCTTAATGAATATAAATGAACAAGAAAATTTGTTCGTTTAAGTTCATGAACTGTTGACGAACATGTTCATTTAGTGTCTATCTAATGTTTGTTTATTTCATTTTTTAATTATTAATTATATATTTACTGCTTAATATTCATTACTTTATTATGGAAAATAAGCTATTTTAGTTTAATATTACAACATATTTACATTTGCAATCATCATAATGTTTATTTATTTTGAGTTGAGTGTTCATGAACAATATGTATTTAACTTTTTTATACACATGTTCATATAGTTGTTCGTGAACAATTAATGAGCATGTTCGAGAAACGATTGTGAATGTGATTTCGTGAACCGTTTGTGAACGTTCGTGAACATGTTCGATTATTAAACAAGCGAACACAAACAACCTTTTAAAATAAAGAAACGAAAACGAACAACCCTCGCTCATTCGGGCACGATTCGGGCATTTAAAATTGACACCCAAAATTTGGGAATTCTTGAAATGCCAACCAAAAATCACTTATGTAGACAACCTCATAGTGCATAAACACTAGTGAAGACCGTCTTAATCTGAAGGCCAATAGTATCACACTCATCAGCATGTAGTAACATTAAAACCTGACAAAAACCAACTAAATGTGCTGCAAACAATTAGGACTCTGCACTCTGAAAAGAGGATTGAGCACAGAACAAATTAAATAGATTTCACCAAGCACAAGACCAACCAAACGAACTCATACAAACAAGACCGATTAACTAATTTGTAAAATAGAAACAAATGTCAACGAAAAATTAACCACACAAAATAGCATGCTTCACACTAAGAACTGCTTCCACCTGGGATTTGCCATGGTGTTGATTAGTAAGAGCTGCTTATATGTTTTTTTCTGGCTACCATATATAACCACAGTCCTCCATTCCATCAATAGCTGAATAGCTTCAAATTTTTCCATCATAAACCTTTATACCAACATAGCACTTCTATACAAAATGTGGCTTCTCTCCATGCAGATACATTACTGTTAAAGGTTTTAATACTTTTGGCTTTATGGGAATTGTATAATTTCACTCTAGCTCACCTTTTTCATCAAGACAAAAACTTGTATAAGACGGTCCCATCGGCATTGTTCATGAGACGGATCCTACATGTATCTAGAGTTCCAACCCAAACTCAAATCCATAAAAAAGACCCATGTTTTTGTGCTTTGTAGAATCCGTCTCATGAATCTAAGTTCATGAGACTGTCTCACAATAGACCTCTTAAGCAGGGTAAACTAGCATAGAATTGGATATAAGAAAGCGTATCTCATCAACTTCCAACTTATACAGACCCACGGGCAGAAGTAGCCTCCAAATACACATAGAAACAATACCTCTGCTAATTTCCCTACAATTGAGTTCAATATCAGAAACACACTACACGAATGAATCTACTCCTGAGCAAAATGAGGAAGCCTAGTCACATTATGAATGCATTCAAGATCACAACTTCTCAATACAAAACTCAGTACCCCGGACAGCGAATATAAGGAATTGCATTCCAACAAAAGTCATACAATTCATTCATTCACAAAAAGCTTCAAAGCTTACATCAAAAGTTCATTCATAAAAGAGACTACCTTTTTAAGCCACTAAATACAGTAACCAACCACCCAGAACTAAACTACAAATGAAAAATTAAAAATCTTATATGTAGTAGCCATCATCTATTTCAGCAGTATATAAGCCATTGTTTGCATGATTCACAAGTATAGCAAAACCAATGTACCATTGCGGCAAAACAACTTGCTTTCCCAACCTCCATATCGACATCAAAACCACCTCTGCATAATACATTATCAAACAATCAGCTACAACTTAGCACAACAACAATATTCAACCGACAAGAAACTTGAGAAACTCTGGCAATCCATAACGAACAAACGCAATCATAAAGCATCACATTCATAGGTATGCATAATGGCAGATTCTTTTGCAATGCCTCTTATACCTACAATTTAATGGGCTCATTTACAGTGACATATTTACCTCTGCAAGAGTACATTTCCATATTTTAATCCTTCAAATCCGCCCAGATTAATCTGTATTTCACTAAATTAAATTTGGAATTGACACAGATCATAATATACAACAATTCTAAAGCATGCATGCACGACAGAATTCAAGAAAACCCAAAAAAAAAAGGCCATACCAGAGCATCATAGCCCGATACGAGTCAGCTGCAACCCCAACCAAATATAATCCAGGAAATACATTCTGTCAGAACAGAGCAAAAACACCCATTAAAAACAAATCAGGTATAAAGCCCCAAAGTGAAAGCAAGCATAATTCTCATTTTCTTCAATATCAAAACACACACTACACAGAGAGGCACACAGGGGTGGGGGAGGGGGGATTTCAAGCCCGCGTACATCGAGTTGTTTCTGAACGTTCTTGGGCCATTTCTTGGGCCTGCGGGCGGGCTTGCCGCCCGTCAAAGCATAAATATCCTCTTCGATTTCTTCCCTCGACAGCGAAATCCAAACCCTTCTCTTGCCCTTCCTCTCAACTCCACCGTTCTGCTGCCCTCCTTCCACCAGCCCCCTGAGCCTCTGCGATTTCACCACGTTACTGTTGCTATTGATTTTGTTATCGTTATTCTCAGCACCTGTTTCATTCTTGCAAGTTGACGCCGCTTTGATTACCTCCTTCCTCGGTCGCAACTTCCACGGCTTCGCCTCCCCATTCTCCTCCTCTGCGGGCGTGGGCGGTTGTTGGCTGGGGTTTGTGGGTTGGTCGGACTCAAGGTCGGGGTAGCGGTGGCGGTGTTGATCGGGGGAATCGCGGCGGCGGAAGCGGTGATGGTGGGAGCTGGTGCCAGCGGCGGAGGAGGATGAGTTCTTGTGGGCCCATTTGAGGTGGGGCAAAGAGAAGTTGTGCAATGGCTGCGATTTCACCGGTGGCGCCGCCATCAGAACCACCACATGAACACTGGATATGCCCTCTTTTTTTTTTTTGGTCGTATTCCTGTTTTTCCTATGAGAATTGCGAAAAGTTGAAAGGATTGTGGCGGAGGCAAGCAGCGAATGTGCAATGAAACAGAGGAGTCGAAGCAGAAAAGGTCAGAAGAGTCATAGGCAGAGGGCACCGCACTATGTATGTGATGCGATTATGTATTATGCTCTCAACATGTACGAACGAAGCGAGGTGTAGTGGTGTGTTTGGCTGAGGGGGAAAACTAGGAATTAGCTTTTGATGGCTATATAACTTTTGATTTATGTTTTACGCTATTCTAAAAATATCTCTTTATCTCTAATTAGTGATTAGTCCCCGCATAACTACTAGGTCCCCTTGTCCAACTTAGTTATTCTTTCGATTAGGCTCTGCTCAGCTTCGCTCGATTCTTGCCAGGTGATAGGGCAAGTATCTTGCGCATGGGGCTAGCCTAACATTTTTAAACATTGGTGTATAGCATTAATTTAGCAACAATGAGATAACAGAGAAAACACAAAATTCGCTAAGGTTGCATTTGTACGAAGAATTTGGAGTTAAGGTGAGGATTTTGCAAATGACTTCAGATAAGAAGGATTTGAAATGGTCCAAAAATAGTTTCCAATTATTTGAATCCAAGTCCATAAATCTTTTTCTAATGTTGCATTTGTGCGAGAGGATTCAGATTTGATTGAGGCTCCATTTGGATGGACGGATTTGAAGCTCTAGATTTCAAATCCCAAACAACATCAAATAACAAATTCCAAATTCTTGCAAGTTATTTTTTAAGTCATTTTGAATGATTTCAAATCCTTCTTGTTTAGAATCATTTGAAATTCTTCCCCCAAATCCTCTCCCCAAATCCAAATCCTCTCATTCAAATGCAACCTGAAAGATTTTGGGGAATGATTTCAAATGACTCAAGAATTTAAAATCCATCATAACAACTCAAAAAATAACTCAAAATATGAGCCTAAGGATTTTAAAAATATTGCATCTTGTTGACGTGCAGATCTGTATTTTCGATGTGTCAACCAATAGTATGGGCCTTGTGAGTTAAAAACTACGAATATAGAGAATGAAATTAGAAAAATAATGAAATACGCGGAGTTTGTCTACATGTTGGAGGTTGGGCTTAATGTTTTTCCCCATTTTATTCTCTTAGCTTGTACAGAATTATTGGGGGGGAGAGAGAGAGAGAGAGAGAGAGAGAGAGAGAGAGAGAGAGAGAGAGGTATTTATAGTATGTGATTTATCCTTTCTTTCTAGTCTAGTTGACTTTGAGGATTATAGGAGTAATGGTTCTCGTATGTAGACGTGCTGATATCTTATACGTTAGGATGTCATGGATTAGGTTGCAATGTGATTAGAGGATGTGATATATTGCATGATGGTTGTCGCTTGACACACATTGAGATGCATTTTTCTTCTTTATTAAGTTAAGTAAGGTCGTTGAGCTGAACTGACACGCCATGTGATTGACTTGGTTGGTTGGGCAACCCATGAGAACTTCGATTTGTATGAATTCCCTCATTTGACTTAGCTCGTGCCATTCGGTGTTGGGTTTTGCGCCTTTTAAGTTGGTCTTGAGTTGAATATGATCCTTCACCCTTTAAGGAAGGGGCATATGGTTGGTTGGTCCCAATCCCTTGAATGATATTCTCGATTGTCAAATGCATTAAGCGGGACTCTTATCTGATGTGGATCCTAATTGGTCATTTGGTTGAACCCCGTCAAATATGATACAACACGCCCAAACAAAATCAATGAATCTGTTATTATAGACTTGAAGTTGAGAAATTCATCCATCCAAATTAAGCCTCATATAAGTTTTGTCATTCTTTTTTTTTTTTTTTAAAACCCAAAACTTCAATATCTATACATAGTTTAATTTGGTCTAGAAAAGAGACAAAAGTAGATGCAACTATATAAATATAAATTAAAAGATACCCACTTAAATGCTGAAGCTGCCACAGGGCCACGGACATATGGGCTTGCTAGATTGTTATATGGCCAACATTTGGAAGGACCAAAGAAGTAAGGACATCCTTGGTTGCGCATTGATATGGATTATGGGCTTTATCTAGCAGTCCAACATTATTTGGATACAATATAATATGTGAATTGTGGCTTCTTTAGTAAATGCAAAATGCAACAGCCACCGGCCCACTAAAAACAGCAATATGTAACTTTAAGTTAAGCCTAAATTATGTGCTAATAATTTATAGAAAATCATTCAATGCAACAATCAACAAAAAAAAAAAATAAGTATAGTTTTATGCTAGACAATTTGTGAAATAGTAAGTCAAATTAGCGAATATACCACCCTGCAGGCTGCAAGGATCATAGATAAACTATTAGTTAGAAAAGGCATATTCAAGTCAAATTGACTCGTTCTTTTTTTCTCTTCAAATGCACTAAATTTGACACGGTACAGCAAAAGTAGGGGTGCAAATAAAAATTAAATTGAATCGAATTTTGTTGAATTTCAAAAATTATATTTCAATTTGGTTTTTGATCTCGAATAATTTAGTAAGTTTACGCATACTTTTTTATTTCTATACCGATCACATCGAGCTTCATCTGAACTTCAAATCTTATTAAAATAAAAGTGTGTTCAAATTTCATTTGTCAAAGTTAAGGAATTGAGTTTAAACCACATCTTAGGCCATCTCCAACCCAAAATTCTATTTTAGTGCAGCTTTTGCACTAAAATAGTGCAATTTCTGCACCAAACTTAAAATCCATCTCCAACCCATTTACTTCAAATTTTGCATTAAAAGAAATATTCCTTGAATATTCTTTATTATTTTAATACAAAAACTATTTTATTAAAACCAACTATTTTTAACATAATATTATAAATTCATATTTAGTAATTAAAATATATTTGTTTATTATAACTAATCTATAAAAATATATTAAATAAAGAATTTAAACAAGTAAATTTAAATTTAGTAATATTAATATTTTTTATTAATAATAAATCATACATACAAATGATAATTAATAGTATATAACTAAAAATACATTTTACAACATATTGTAATATATTAAAACTAAACAAAAAACAAAAAGAAAATGAAAAAAAAAAAAGAAAAGCCCACGCTATATCTACAATCTTTGCGCCATTGATAGCGCAACACTGTTCATCTCACTATTTTAGCGCAATTGATAGCGCTTGGTTGGAGCTCAATCTTGTCTTCATTTTGGCATTTGGCGTCTCGGTTGGAGAAGCCCTTGTAACATTTAATTTTTGATTCACTGAAATCATTTAATGCATAAAATCTCTGGTCACTTTTCCCAAACCCGTAACAAATCCACAATACATTTACAACAAAACTATAACCTTTTTTTTTTTTAACTAGGTGGACTAGACATCTGGCCACCACAAACAATTATGGGGTAAAGGTCAGTGATTCAAATTTCTGCTCCATCAAATTGCTCCATGGGGCATATGCGAACTGTGAGGAGCCGGGCCCGAAGCTGTTGTCCTCAGGCATAGTCAGGCGTAAACCTAAAATTTGAGTTATAAAAAAAAAAAAAATATAACCTTTTTTTAGAAAATTCCCAAAAGGGTGGTTTGGTCCATGCCACCCATTGGGTAGCACCCAAGTGGGTGGATCTACCCTTTCATACATCTGTCACACCCAAATCACAGTGGAATCGCGCGATCCACCCACTTGACTACAACCAAAAGGGTTGGGAAATCCTGAGTTGGGTCTCGTGAGCATCGAACCACTTGCCCCACACTCTCGATCCTAACTATACCTTTTTTAGTACATATAAAAATCAATAAATATTCGTACTTTTCATGGATCAAGCCAAAAAGGGCATAATCTGAACATTCAACTTTGCCATTAAGACAAGGTCTATCAACAAAATGCAATCCTTTATCTCCACAACTCCAAATTATAGGTTGTCTATTTCTTTGATTTAATCAGAAACAAAACATAATACATTTTTTTATTTTTTTTGTACTAAAAAAAACTAAATTACAAGAAACAAAACATAATACATTTCCACACAAATAAATAATCTGCATTCTATCGCGGTACAGAACATTATTTCTAATTACACTTTCCTCCGAATAAATGCATTAGTTTGAGTACCACAAAGCTTACTCACAAATTGCCATAATCCAAATAAAAGATACAAAACATTTTACATGTCCCATAAAAAATGTTTATCATCCAATCAAATCTCACATAGACCTATATTTTTTTTTCTTTTATAAATCATTACATACATATACCTTTATAAGAAATAGCTGCATAAATGGTTTGACTTTTAACAAATCCAACAAATTTTCAAGACCCTTGGGAAACCCGACCCGGCATCACATCTGGACCAGATCCCTGCATTTCTTCTCCACCCGAAACCACCATACCCGGATAAGAACCCGGAACAACAGCCATGTTTCTTGCCCCATAATACATGGCCTGACCCGTATTATCAGTGATAATTCTAGCAGGCATTTCATATGGCCTCACACCCGCTCCATACACTTGATTCACACCCGGAAACCCGATGGGTACTTGACCCGGACCAACTGTGTATGGCTGAACAAACTGTGCCCGGATCTGAACGGGTTGAACCGGAGCATTCCCGGCTTGGACATGGCTACCAGGCATGTAATATACAGCTGGCATGGGTTGGACAGCTGGATTCGCGTACTGCCACATCGGACTACCCGAATACCCGGTTGACTGAGGAACCATTTTCTCATTTACCATTTCACCCACGACTTGAACCGTGTTAACGGGTCGGGTTCTCACGGGTGGAAGATCCGGAATTACTTGCAGGCTAGATGGGGCCAGCGATGATGACGTGGAGCAGAACGGTGACGAGACAATCGGAGCCGGCGAACCCGGGTCGGACATCGATACGTTGTCGTTTAGTATGTTTTTGTTTCTGATTTTGGTACCTTCTTTCAGAGCATCATCCGAATTGTCCAACCCGAATAGATAATCCGGCACTTCGGATACGATAGACGACACCTCGGACCGGCCGCGGTCGAGAACCGGACCGCCTCCCTGTCCGCCGTTAAGAGCGTCGACGAACCAGTTCTCGCGCTTAGCCGAGCCGTCGAGGATCGAGTTAATGCTAGTGGACCTGGAGATGTCAGAATTGTCAGTCGGGAAAAGGAAAACCCTAAGCCGAGCCGATTTCTGTCCCTGACTTAGCCGATCGTATTCCTCCATCATATTTTCAACGTCTTCATCGGCCGTGACAGTGATGAGCGCGTCGAGGTCCTCGTTCGGGAGCTGGTACTTTATGCTTATGTTGGTTGTACCGGAGAGCTTGGACAGTTTGTTGAGCAGAGAGGAGAAAGTGGTGGCGTGACGGTGGACGGCGACGATGCGGGTGTCGCCGCCGACGTAGCGGAGCTGGTTGTCGTGCGGGCGGGGGAGGATTTTGCCGCCGAAGCTGCACATGAAACGGACGCGCGGCTGCAGAGCGTAGGCGCTGTCGTCGGGGAGGTAGTCGGAGCGTGGGGTCGACGCGACTGAATCGGTGAGGCCCGAATCCAGCTCGTTGACTGGAACATGATTGTGGGAGGCCATAAATTAGCAACCAATTTCTGCAATTGGTAACAGAAAGGACTGATTAGGCACGCCTTGTGTGTGTATGTGTGTATATATTCGGCTGTCAAGAATATGGAGTAGTGGAGGAGAATATGAAGGAACAACTGTTAGCGTACGAAATTGTAAAGAATGTCTTCAGCGGTGGGGAATTTTAAAATGCATTTGGCTGTGATGTAACCACTGTCACAAATCGAATCCTTGTACTATAGACCAATGTTGTAAAAATTGATAGTCGCTCGCTAGGCGGCAAGTTGAGGTTAACGTTTAGGCGGAGTCTAAGTGGGACTTGGAAAAGATTAGGCGAGCTTAATCGGAAAAAAATCATAGGCTGACAAGGGAATCTAGAGTATAGGCGGGAATTAATCGGGGTTAGGCGAAGATTTTTATGATAGAGTAATATAAACTACAGTTGTTCTTTTTTGTTTTTTGTCTTTATTTTTGTTATTATTATTTTTTTTTTGAAGGGGAAAAGAAAGGAATAAAAACATTGACAGTTATTAATGTCGACTCTACTAATAATAGAGGTTTAGCGTACGTCAAAGGGAAACAAATTTATACAATGATATTGTGGATCCACATAATGAAGAAAGTGACCACCAATTGAGACAGGGATAATGATATCAAACAATTGATTTAACATAAGACCAATACCTAAAGATGAGGTCTCATTGTTTAACTGATGATGAAAGTTGTGACAGATTAGTTTATGGTGGCAAATTGAATAAGTTGTGCACCAATAAGAACTATTATTACACTTTATAAATATGTGGACGGTAACCGTCTATTCTTTTGTGACCAAGTGTTTTTTTATTTTTAATTTTAATTTTCTAAAATAGAGCATTACCCAAATGGTAGGGTGTAGGGGTGGGGTTGGGGTGAGAAATTAAATCAACAACAATAGTTTTTTCTTTTTGGAAGCACAAGAAATTGTTATTGGAGAACGATGTTGTAGATGTGACTGAATAAATGAATTTTCTACCAAATGTTTCTATTTTAATTTTATTGTTGACGAATAAGATATTTGACATTGATATTATACACCTAACAAATCCAATTTATCCAACCAATTCCAAACATAATTGACAAGCATAAAGAAGAAGTAAGAACAATAATACGTAATTATTAACTCTCAAGTACCTTAACAGTTTCATTTATGTAATAATGTCACTCTCACCCACCATTATTAGTACAGTTTATCAAATGATTAATTATATCGACTCCTAACACAGTCAGACAAATATCAAAAGTAGTAATAATAGCATCTCATAATTAGTGCAAAAGTAATTGGATTAGTCTTTACTAATGATTCCTTTCTTGTGGTGAGTAAGTGATTAACACCAAAAATTATGAGAATATTCCACTTGAGGGCCCGGCCCATCATTCATTAGAGCAACTGATTGTAAACATGATTCAATTAAAAGATTTGTTCAGAACAAAAGTGTACAGTGGTAAAAAATTCAAATATTTATCAGTAAAAAAAAATAGATTAGAATATGGGGACAGCAATTGGAAATTTTTTGTTCTCTGTTTTCTTTTTATATTTTTCAAGTATTGCAATTAAATATTAAACCAATTTATTTCTATGGGAGTGTCTGCAAATTCTAAAAAAATAATAATAATAATTATTATTCGGCCTGTGGGGGTCGAGAGGAGGAGGGGGACTGGAATTTTGGAGCAGAGGTGGTGGGTCCTGGTGGAGAGTGGTGGAACCCATAAAGAGCTTTAAAGCTTTTGCGGGGCCCAACTGTTCTTTCTTTTTTTTTTCTTTTTTTTTTTTTCATCGAGGTATTCCCACGTCTTTCTGTTGCGATTCGCTTTTCCGCTTTCGGAGCGTATGGAGCGCTCGCTACAAAGTAATGGGACTAATCCTCCGGGGAGGTGGGCCGCCCCAAGCCCACACTCCACGCGATAGTCAGGGATCGATCCCAGGACCTCTAACCCACCAAAGATGGGCGCACGACACTCGGACAAACCCCTGGGAGCCCCAACTGTTCTTTCTAACGACGTGGTTTCCAGTTATCCCTTTTGTCTTCAGCCTCGTGGTAAGCTATGGTGTTCCTTTTAAATTAAAAAATATCTGATCATTTGAATTTTGAAATATGCGAGATTGTAAGGGCCAAGGGGAAATATGTGGATTGAAATGGAGCAAAAACAAAAAATTAGAAAAAAAATTGAATGTCCATATGGATCATATCCAGTTTAAAATAAACGTTGAACTGAATTTTGGAATGGTACAGTTAATCTATATGAAATTATGAATCATTTATTCAGCCGTATACCAATGGACGCTATCGATATTTCTTCGATTTGATTTAGATAGATCGATATATTCCTCAAAACCATATTTATCATTAGAAGATTTGTTGGTATGTATACTTTTGTTTTTCTTTAGAAAAGATAATGAGTTTGCCAAAAAGGGAAAAAAAAAAAAAGAAAAGAAAAGACAATAAGGCCCGGGATGCTTGAGGAAAGGAAAGATATGTTTTGATGTGGGGTAATTAATTATTCTTTAATTGTTTAATTCTAACATTTATTGTCATTAATGTTTAATCATCATTCATTGCGTTAAATTTAATTAACAATTATCATAAACTTGTGAAACTTGTTCATACTCAAGGCCCAAACTACTAAACAAGTCCCACGACGTCCAATGTTTCTTGTATGAATAGTCTCTCATTTGTAAGACAATTTTCAATAGTTTGCATCGCTTTAGTCTATATTTTGCGCTATTTTGGTGCAAAAGATTTGTACTCTTCTCTAGTGTTTGCAGTAAATTCTGATTTAAAAAGGAATATCACATATTATTTTATTTTAGTGCATATTTTTCATATACTAAAATCATTAATTTAAAATAAAAAAGAAAAGAATAAATTTAGTGCATCTATAATGTTGCAATATTTTTGACGCAAAATTATTCACAATTTCAAAATTGCATAGGTTTTGGCACAGTACTTAAGCAAGCTTTTACTCTACATTGAAGATAGAATGTTCTCTTCGAGATGTTTGTTCGCCTTACTTTTAGCTTCACCGCAAGTGTACGGTGTAGTTTATAGAATAGGGTAAGCAAGGTCGTATCCACGGAGACTAATAAATTAGTGCGCTAAGTATTGAACTAAGATAGTCTTATTTTTATTTAGACGATCGTAATTGGATGATTGTTGTATTGAGATTAAAACAATTTAAATCACCAAAATACAAGATTAAGATAATACAAATGATAGAAGTATCAAGATAATGAAATGGATTTCCGAGTTAAGGTTTCGATTAATAATCCCCTTGTTATCCGGTTTAATCAAGCCACGTTATTATCAATATTCCTATAAGACGATCACAAAGCTATTTTATCCTCCCTCTCGAGAAACATATAAAACGTAGATTGAAATACTTATGCTAGCATCTCTACTCAACATGAAGCATTCAACTCTTAAAAGTTTAAAAGATCAAATATCCTCACAAATATTTACAAACCTCTCGATTCATGCAAATATTTGTGTCGAGTATTCAAGATCTAATATTGAAACTCATCTCTCGAATTATGAATCAATATATCAAACAAGTTAAATCATTGATCAAGTGATAAAACAAGAACAAGCTCAAAATACTCAAATAGGCTTCAAGATAATAACTTCAACTAAGATCAAAACATCCAACAAGAGTTCATTAATCTACTTCCAAAACCCGGAAATCTCTTGAGTTTAGCTACACATGATTTCTAAACAACTTATAAACAAATTGTTCAAAGTCATTACAAAATGAAAATGAAAGATTGAAACTAAAAGAGAAGCAAGAAAAACTTAGGAAAGTCGACAATCTCTCGATATATATCCGTTCCTCAAGCTCCGATGCAACCCGATTGTCTCCTTGATGTCTTCTTCCAAGAATAGACCTTTGTCTTGTGTTGTAGATCCAAAAAATGCCAGAATCTCCTTGTGTGCGCCCCCCAAAAAGCCTTTTTATACCCACCTTCAAGTTTAGGGCATAATCTTTGACATGGGGATTCAGTAGCAGACGACGGGTGGTGCGTCGGGCGAGCACGGCTACCCGTCGCCACCCTGTTGAAATAATCCGAGTCTGTATAGCGCACGGGTGGTGCGTCGGAGCACCGCGGCTACCCGTGCGCCATCCCGTCGGTGAAATCATCCCCTGCAGCTCGAGAGCGCACGGGTGGTGCGTAGGAGCGCGGAGCTACCGTGCGCGCTGCGATGCTCAAATTTTCTTTATTCAGGGTGCACGGGTGGTGCACGAGGCACGCCCAACCCGTGTGCCTCTGTCTTTTCCTTAGACGCTCAACTTTCGCTCTTTTTGGCTTCACTTTTCGTATACTCACTCAATTCTCCGTGTTTCCACTTTGCTATCCTCGTATTCGTATTCAATTTGCTTCAAATATCATGAAATTCCTACAAAATAAGCAAAGTGTAATATATTTTCCACAAGGAGTGAATATGTAACATTTAACGCGAGTATGTGCATGTTTACCCATCATTATAGCCCAAATACACCTCAAAATACATGCAAAACTCACACCTATCAATGTTCTAAGTAAACTCGTTTTAATTACTAACTACTTTGTATCTCGAAGTGAGGACGTTAATCATAACTCTCAGGGCACCCACAACGGTGCAATTCATGTTCGAGATACCAATTTTACCATTATGGAGATGATCATAATTATTGTATACAAAGGATCTTTCTATCTCTAACTCATTTTCTCTTCCTTCTCTCTTCTCCCTAAAAAAAAATTTCCTCTCTTTCCCCCATTCTTCCATTAGAGAGGATGGGGGAATCATTTCATTTAATTTCCTTGCTAGTTTCTTCTAGTTTTTCTTTATGGGAATGATTTTCCCCTAGTGGAACTTTAGTCTCCTTATATGGGAGTGGTTAGTATCCTTTTGTCGGATTTTTTTTCTTTGTTTTTCTTTTCTTTTTCTTCTTTTTTCAGACTTGATAATTTTGGCAACAGACTGGCCTTTTTGGTTTCAGAACTGGCTATTTTGGTGGTTGATCGGCTGCAAGGGGCGATTTCTCACGCCTTATTATTGAAGAAAAATTCGTAATGGAGTTGGATCAGGACATAATGAAAAAAAGACGAAGAGATTGTCACAAGGTTGAAACTGCTAGCCATTTTATGGAGTTTTAGTTTTTGTCACTTGTAACAAATTTTCTCTTTATTCTTCTTTTTTCCATTCCTATTATTTTCTCTTTGGTATGTTTTTCTCTATTATTGTAGTTTTGTGTCTTGAAAGTTTTGAATGTTGACGTGGATTTGAATTGGTCTATTCAATTCCCTACTTGGCTCTTCGTATAGTCAATGTGGTCCTGAGCCAGTTGGCTCCGTTGTATTGTTGAAAGTTTGTGGGTCGTAATAGAGGATTTGTGGGATCCAATTTCAATTATAAACTTGAGCAAACCTATGGCGAATAGGAGAGGATTTGTTCATATGTTGTGGCATTATTGGGCCCACCAAAAGTATGAACTTGTGCACACCATTGAGGATGCTCATAGGGATGGTAATGGGGTGGGTCGACCAAGACCCAGACCCCTCCTGTGCCTAGAACGAGGCGGGACGGGTCGACCCCTTCTGCCCCATTTTAAATTAAATTTAAAAATAAAAAAAAATAAAAAATACATTTATAATATATTATTTACAAGATTTATTATTATCAATTTATAAATATTAAATATAATATAAGAATACATAAAAATTATATTATAATATATATATTATATATGCAAAATATATATTAAAATATATTTTTTAAACTAAAAATTCTAGGCGGGGTGGGGCGTGTACCCGCGGGATGGAAGTGAGATCCAGACTCGGGACGGGACGACCCAAACAGGCGGGCTAGAATGGGTACCCGCGGGTCGGATCAAAATTGACATCCCTAAATGCTGATACTGACATAAGTACTATTGAAGAGGCTTCCTTGAGATATCCCTAAAACTCTTTTAACTATATGTTCGTGTCACATACCAATTCCCTAATTAGGAGTTTGTGCTATACATGGAACTCTGAGAAGCATAGCAGCTCACAGAAATTAACAGCATCAATGCTACTTCCAATCAATTGATGCTTTGAATTCTTGAGTGATTATTAACATCAATGACTATTTACATTCACAGATTTTTCAGTCAGTGCCTTCAAATTTGTTTTATGTCAAGAACACATGACATGAGTGATTTTCTCGCTAGGCGTGTTTATATATTGGAATAAAAAATAAACTTTTCTTATTGTATATTGATTTTCTTGTGTTTATCGTGCTGTGAAAATATGAAAAATAGAAATGACGAAATGTGGGGCATTTCTCGTGCGATGTCCAGTGTCCACCAATCCATTTTTAGATAATTAGTTGATATATGATTGACCCTATAGCTATATGAGAATAATAATGGTCTAATAAACTCATGGATAGGAGAGGTTTTATAACAATAATTCGAGTCCCTGGCCCAAAGTGCGATCCAATGGGCCTAAATATTATACAGGCTCTATAGTGTCGCGTGGAACCCAGTGTGCTATAAACTACTTGTCAAAAATGGCCCAATCCAACCGGCCCAGTAATAGGATTGGACTTGACTGTGATTTTGTAGGTCCAAATACATTCGGGTCTATTTTGCACTGCCCATTACACCCAAAAACCCGAGTCGACACAGTCGGCCCAAAGTAAATCAAGTGTATTGTCAATACATATGCTAGGTTGGACTCCCAAAATAGCGGCCCAACCCAATTCCCCCTTAGCCCGATGGGCCGACACAGGGCTGACCCGGACAATTTAACAGCTCTAGTACTTGAGATGAATTGACCATTGTCAATCCATAATATACCACTTAAATACATACTTTTTAATTTTGTTATATTATATTACCTCAAATCTAAAACCAAACTTACTTCTTTTCTACTATTCTTTTTATTATTATTACTATTATTGGTTATCTCAAATTTAAAATTTTCATCAATAATGATAATAATATTTCGATTATATCCACCAGTTCCCGAAAATCCTCCAATTTTAAAGCCTTAGGCTAATCTCAATTTCTTCATAGTTTTTCTCATAGCTCCCACAAACCCTCATATTTATTTTCCAATGGCTCCTTCGAGGTTGAAATCCATCATGGGGTAACTGAGGTTAGCTACATTTCTTTTGGGTTTTTCTATACGCTTTTTTGTTAACAATGATTATTGATTGTTTTACAATTTTAATATTCACCTCTTATTTAATAGTGATACAAATGTTCTTAAAATATTGATGATGGGTCGTTAATGATTTTTTTTTTCTTTTTGTGGCGTCACACCTCCACACCCCAACCACAAAAAGAAAGAAAAAGAAGAAAAAAAATGATAATTTATCATACATGTGTATGATATGTATTTATAATTTTATTATATGCTGGAGGGCAGTGATGTATTGCCTACTCAAATGTGACGTAAATAGACTATAATACGAACGATATTTGTATATTTTGTTGCTATTTCGTATTTCCACACCTTAAAGTCATAGTTTTGAAATCAAGATGCTATTGTCTTCTCTGTGGACAGTAATACATGGAGAGATAAAATATAATTGGAATGTAAAGGTGTATTTCCATCTCTGATTTTCAGTTTATAGTGTTTGAAAATAAATTCTAAAAAGTTATTGGTTTGAGTGTGAAAAAGGAAAATATATTTAGCGTGTTGTTGATTTCTGTTACATTATATGTTTGGAAATAAGAAAATATTTGATTAAAGTCTTTGAAGTCTTTTTTTGACAAATATTTGCGTTGATCGTAGTGAAAAAATATTTCCATGAATTATGTTAGAAAGATGTTTATTTGTTTTTTTTAATAAGTTGAGAGTACTGGTTGCAAGGAGGAGATAAATTTCAAAGAAACTGAAAGATACATGGTTTTTTTTTTCAAAATAACACCCCGAGGGGTGGGGGATTGAGGCGTGATCCCCTACGTGTAGATCAAATAAATCAAAGTATCATACAATGTCATGTCCCGTCACGGAGGGGGGGAATCAAAAAGCAAGAAACCTATCACTACGACATCAATACGTACTATCATAATGAGATATCTAAAAATACAAGGAGAACTAATGCGCAATCAAAATCTAAAGCTCGGATATCCCAAATTTGGTCCATCCGAATGAGCGCTAGAAAGGTGGTGAGAAGTCGTGCCCTCATAAACAATATGATCAGCCAGGCGTGACTCCCCCAACTCCGCTAGATGATCTGTGGTCGATTTTCCTCTCTGTGTATGTGGAAAATCGAATCTTGAAGGTCCCCGGTATGTTCCGAATGCGAATCGATGTATCTTGAACTCGCCAAGAGCGACGGATGTGATCGTGGTGACCACCGCGCTAAGCGTCTAACTCGATCCAAATCGCAATGAAAACTGCGTCGGGCATGCTTTGCGATCTCATCTCGATCTTTAGTAGCTCGACATGAAAACTATCTATCAATGTGTCTCGATCAAACGAACCATCCGTGTTCGAACTTGATGCGAGGAGACCGAGGTGCTTCGCCAAATTACCATCCTCGGCTGCGTGGAACTGTGGCGGATCACTCCCCGCAAAAAAACTCACTATAGGGAAGCATCCGGACCAATCCGAGGGCTCAAACGCCGACTGAAACAAGAATCCGGAGATACCGCTCCACCGCCAAATAATATAAGATGCCAAGAAAGGAAGGTGTCGATCTTGACACTATTCCTTTTCGTTCGGACAAACCATAAAATCAAGCAAGGAACCAGAAACTCAAGTGCCTCGTGTGTGATCTGTGTGTGCGATTCCTCCAAAATGTGAGGAACAATATCATATCGATGGTGTGAGGAGGTGTAGTGCCAAACCAAGGAACAAAGTGATTCCACACGATTTGAAAAAGATCATTCATCAAAAAGAGGTGAGTGATAGATTCAACTCGAGGAGAAGAATGTGTATTATGCAAGCAACAACAAGAACGTGAAGCGAGGAAGTGCCACATGCCGAAGCTTGATATCCACGAGGAGGCGATTACGAAGGAGACGCCAAAGGAAAATAGAAATAGTAGGAATGAGAGCATCGTTCTAAATGGCACCAGGCGAGAAGGTTTTGAGGATTTCTTTCCGGATAGAATCCCCAGCGTAAGAAGACATCGAGAACCCACCATGAGAGGTAAGCATCCACCGCATAATATCCTCGACCCCAGAGAATCGGAATCCGGATATATCCTCAATGAGACTCGCAGAAGCCCATATCTAGAGACCAAGACGATCTGATCTATCCCGATCCCACACACCATTCACGAATGAACCAATCCATCGTCATATGTCCCAACGGCCGATCAAACAATGATCCGCAAGCGTCCCATGCCCAAACCAAATATCATCCGAAACCGACCCGACTACCACCGCGCCGATAGACCGGAAAATCGCTCTTGGGCCCGAATACCGACCCGCCTCAATCGCTCTCCATCGATGACTATCATTATGTGTTACAAGGACTCTACTGAGGGAGACAGAAGCCCGTTGTAACAATACTTGGCGATTAAGAATCGAGCCCACAACGAATGGCCCTCGCGTAACCTCCCCACAACTTGTAATCGAAGGCGTCGGCAAATAATATCCGAAAGTCGACGCAACCCCAAACCACCCCGAGAAATAGGATGGCACATACTATCCCAATCGATCGATAGTCTTCTTCTCGTCCCGCATAGGATCCCCGGAAGAATCTAGCCATGATCTCGATTCTCTAATCGATGTAGAAGCGTCTTTGGCGGCCGCGTGACTGAAGAATATGCAACGGAGTGGCCATTAGCGTGCTCGAATAAGGGCGAGTCTACCACCAAAGGACGATCGATGCCGTCGACCACCCAACTATCCAACATCCTTTGAATCACCGGGAGGAAAAGCTCTTTCGTCATTTTTCCCTTAAACAAAGGGACACCCAAATAAGTCATCGGCAAGTCATCTCGGACAAAGCATGTCAGCGCATGCACCATGTGCTCCCATCCGTCAACGTATCGTGGGGCCAGAAAGAATCTACTCTTTTGAACACTAACCAACTGACCAGAAGTAGCAGAATAGTGCTCCAGAAAGTGTCTAAGCGTAACAAGACCATCATCTGACGCCCTAGTGAAGATAACCACATCATCAACATAGGCCAAATGCGTCACTGGAAAACCCCGCCGCGTCCGATAAATCATATGTTGGTGTCGTCTAATAATGGAATCTAAGCCTCGGGATAAATACTCCGCCGCCAGAACAAACAATGCAGGAGATAGAGGATCCCCCTGCCGCAGTCCTCGAGTCGAATGAAAATATCCAGAAGGGCTACCATTAACCAGAACAGAGAAGTCGCAATGCTCAATACAGCTGTCTATCATATCAATCCACCTAACGGGGAAGCCTATATGGATCATGGCAGTATACAAAAAATCCCACTGCACCCTATCATAAGCTTTAGCCATATCTAGCTTCATCACCACATTAGGAACCTTCGTGGCGATGTTGATATTATGGATAAGCTCTGCTGCGTAACAAAATGTTATCCGAGATAACACGCCTGGTGAAGCCACTCGATTCGGTGAAATAATCGGTGGCGAATCGAGACCAACCGCGCATTCATAATCTTCGAGATAATCTTATTCGTCACGTTGCACAAGCTAATCGGACGAAACTCGATCCCACTTCCGAGGGTGAGAAACCTTCGGAATAAGAACTATAGAGGTAGGCCGTGAACGTGAAGCGGCATGAGATTTCCGAGAAGAAATCAATCACGGCATCCTCAATATCCGTCCGACGAAATCCCAACAATCTTTGAAAGAATAACGATGAAAATCCATCGAGGCCCCGAAACACTAGACGGATCAATCCCAAAAACCGCATCACAGACCTCCTGTTTGATACATGTTTTTATCTTAATTTTGATGATTTTATTTTGTCACCAAAACAATGTTTTTAAAAGGTTGTCCAAATACTCCTAAATGATTTAAAATAGTTTTAATATTTTCCCGAGTATTTCCTCAAGTTTATTTTTGATAACAATGGACAACACTTTTAATGATTTTATATCAATGGGTTGTTACTCCTATAAACAAGATTTCTAAATATTGTCTAAATACTCTCGATTGGTTTAAAATGTTTTTACTGAATTTTCGGAGTATTTCTTGAGTTTTATTTTCGACACAAATTGGACAACATTTCTGTCTCGTGGTCGACTGGACGCCCTATAGGGCAACCCGTACCTGAAGATATTTTTAGAAACAGAAAATGAGACGGAAGTAAAAATAGGCAGGTCGACCGATCGCCCTGAGCGTCGACCGGTCGACCACTGTACCTGCATGTTTTGTTTTGAAACAGATCAAAACCTCTTCGTTTGTTGAGTTAGGGGGACCGGTTGAGACAGGGGTCGACCGGTCGAAGCCTATGTCGACCGGTCGCCCTGTTGAAATTTTCAAAGTGTTCTTATTTCTCTTATTTAAATGCGGTCGCCTGCATCTGCAGTGTGTATTGACAAAAAAATATGACCGTTTGACAACAGACACATTTCCTTAAAATGTGGGATTGATTTCTATGACTATATTCTTGATTTTAATTGTATTTTTCTACAGTAGATTTTCAATCCCCAAGAGGAGCCTATGCTTGATCAATCATCTCCTATAAATAGAGGAAATTTTGGAGCAACCAATACAACAATTGAGATACAACACAACAAGATACACTTCAAGCAAATACTTGGTCTTTCATTGTTATTATTCTTGTTGTAAATTTGTCTAGCTTATCACTTTTACATCTTTGAGGTCTAGGCTATTCTTGATTACACTTTGCACTCAAATTGTATTATTCATTATTGAGTTGTAATTTTGATTTTTGGTTATCATTCAAACACAAGATATCCTTGTGAGTGTTCTTGTGGTAAGAACACACTTGGATGATCTAGGTGATAGGTGTAAGAAGATTGTGGTGATCTTCTTATTGAGGTGTTGAAGAATTTGGTATTCTTCAAGGTTGAAGATTGTGGTAATCTTCACAAGGTGCCGTTGGAGATTGTGGTAATCTTCAAGAAGAGATTGTGGTAATCTCTAAGGTGGTGTTGAAGAAGAGTGTGGTGCTCTTCAAGGCGTTGTAAGTTGAATTTGTATTAATTTTGGTAATTAATAAATTTTTTTTTCTTTTTGAAATCCATCCCGGATATACTGGGGTGGTAGAGGATTAGGCCCTAGGTGGGTTGAACCTCTTTAAATCGACGTGTGTTGTTTACATTCCGTACCTTTATTATTGTGTTTGAGCATTCGATTATAAAAAAAGAGCGAAATCGAAAAGATGGAGATAATCTATTCACCCCCCCTCTATATTACCGTAGCCGCTTGGACTTACAAGTGGTATCAGAGCCAAACTCTTTGGTAAGCTCGTTTCACATCGCGAGTGAAGAGAAAAGATCGTCGGCTACGAACGAAGATCATCTATCCGGCACCTCCACCACCAAGCCACCACTATTTGATTCCAAAAATTTTAATTTATGGAAAGAAAGAATGGAATGCTATCTACAAGGTTGCGGGTTCGACATTTGGAACACCGTCATTAATGGAGAATCCATTCCGATGAAAGATACACCACACACCTCAAAAGGCTTCAAAAAGCTCAAAGATGATGAGAAGAAAATCTCTCCTTAAACGGTAAAGCTCTCAATATTTTGTATTGTTCATTTACTAATTTAGAATATGAACATATTGTAGGAATAAAGTCGGCACATGAAGTATGGCAAAAATTAGAAGCCATCTATGGAGTATTTGCAAATGAAAGGAGTCAAACAAAAGCATCTACTTCTCAAGGTCATACAAGCTCAAATCTAAGGAACAAGCCTCCTACAACTTCCAACTATGAAGAAGTTGAATATTGTTTTATGGGCATCAAAGAAGAAAATGAGGTTTGTCTTAAACCCTCTACTTCCTATGATATTGTTATTCAAAATGATTATAGTGATTTGCAAAATGATTATGATAAACTTCAAAATGAATTCCAAAGCTTACTTGTTAAATACAAAAATTTGAAAAAGGAATTCAATATTTTGAAAAATGATAAGGATAGTTTACTTACTTCCTATGAATCACTATCATGTGCTCACACCACCACACTTGACAATGTTAGAAACCTTGAAAAAGAAAATAGTACTCTCGTTAAGGATATTAATTTCTTGAAAAAAGATTTATCTAAATCCGACTTGAGTACCGATGAAATTGTTGATCGTTGTGATAATTCAAAACTAGAACTTGATCATAAGCTTAATGGTGTCAATCATATGAATAGGAATCAAGTCTCTAAGCATGTTGGTCATTATGCTCCTAGAATTATTACATGCTTCTATTGTGGTAAAAAGGGTCATACGACTAATTTTTGTCGAGCTAGAAATAACTCTAATTATTGTTGGAGACCTAAAAGTCTCAATACTAATCCCAAAGGACCCAAACACATGAGGGTACCACAAAATAATGTCATATTAGGTATCCGGCGAAACAATGATCTAAGAAAATTCATACCACGAGAAGACATCAAATGACCGTTTCATTTGATCAAAAGAAGAAACTATCTTCAACAAAGCCATTTTCAAGAAGAGGATATAATCAAAATTGGGAAGAACATAATCCTTGGAAATGGCAAAGACATCATCAACAAGATAATTCTCAAAGTAGAAGAGACCATCAACAACGGGAAGGTAACAAACCTTGGAAATGGAGTAATCAAAGAAGTCATCATCAACAAAGTGATTTCTCAATGGGAAGATATCATCAACAATGGGAAAGACACAACCCATGGAAACGGCGTAATTGGTAAACCGTATCTCCCCATTTATATATGCATTTTATTTTAATTCTATGCATGTTTTCAAATTGTGTCTTAATTGCAAAATGAGTCTTCAAGTATTTATTTTTAATGTAGGTCCTTTATATTTTTGTGAGTTTCAAAATTTTTAAAAGAAGACCTTGCATGTTTTTCTAAAACTTTTGAGCATTTAATTAGACTTATGTGGCTTATTATCTCTTATGAAATCTTATAGCATAAGCTCTTTTTGATATCTCCTATTACTTGCATACACTTGTATTTTCTATACAAATTTTGTCTAAAAATTGTGTAGGATACATATCTCATACTCATTGGCTATTACGTCATCAAGTTTCTTAAACTATCGAGGTATGTCTACTCGTATTTTTCTTTAAACTCGATATTATGCTTATGCACATATCTTTCAAGATATTTCATTTTAACCCCTTAAGTGCCCCTAAATGATTTTGCAAATATTTTCTTTAAAAAGGCACTACTTGTTAAGTCTCGATTTTATCGAATATATGTTTTCCCGAAACCCATATTTGTTGGATATAGTCCAAAATTATCTTTTTGCTTAGTTTTAAAACTTTTGGGGTGAAAAATAGAGTTTTGAAAAACTCTGGGAAAAGGAAAAATTACAGGGCGGTCAAAGCGGGCGGCACGGCCGCCTCGCACGCGTCGGCCGTCGCCCCCTACCTCGGCCGGCCGCCCGGCCATTTTTACAACTTAAAAACATTCTGCCTTCTTCGCAAAATGCAGACGCATAAAAATCCCCAAACCCTTAGCAATGATTTTTTTCATCCCCTTTTCTCTAGAATCCTCAATTCTTCATCATTTTTCACGATTCTTGTTGCTAATTTTCTTATTTTCACAAGAATCTTACATATATGGCTCCTCCTCGAAATTCTACCTTGAAATCTCATCTCCAAGCGTAGAAGGGGCGGAGAGGGGTCCTTCGAGAAATCGGCAAGAGGAAGTAACAAAGGGATATTCGAGTCGCTCAAAGAAACATGGCTCGAAAGGTGATGATGTTCAAATCCCATTCTCTCTCGGGCCCAAATCACCGAGCTCATGAACAATTTCGCTCCAAAATTGTCGTTGGGCGAAAGGTAAAAATCTTTTGTTACTCAAGCTCCTAATTCCCACAATGTTCTTAATTTCATCAATAAGTATGCGGAATGGTATTATGAGGATTCGGGAATGGGAGGAAAATCTATTGCTCAGACTAAAATGTGTCGTTTTAGTTCATTTACAAATGAGTATCCTACTATAAAAGGATTTTTTGAGGAGCAAGGTTGGATGTATTTATGGGAGCATGCTTATGTGTTGTATGATGATGATATTATCCAACTCTTTTATGCCAATATGTGGGTCGAATATGACGTTGAAAGGAAGCTATAAACCGTAAATTCACTTATAAGGGTCGTCATTTTAGATGGACTCCCAATGATATTTGCTTAGCTTTTACGTGTTAGAGAATGTGGTTGGGATTATTTCTCTTGTGGGACTTGGAATGATGAAATGTTGGGGGTTTCAATGAAAGAAGTGAAGACGTATTTGGGAGTATGACCAAAGTATTCTTTGTTGGCAATGACACTTGAGCATCGTATTTTGTCGGTCATTGTCTCATATTGCATTTGTGGTAAGTCGGGAAAATGCCTAGCAACATGGATTACTTTTTGACTTATAAGATTGCTTTAGGAGGGAACCACTTAACTTTGGTGCCATACTTATTCAATGTCTAATCGAGTCCATCACTCGAGGAAATAAGAAGTTGGTTATGGGAAATTGGATTTGTAAACTTCTTATTCAATCGGGATTACCTTCGTCGGAGTGTAACTCGGAAGTATTTCAAAATGACTTCGACATTGATAACATCTCCCAAATGGTCACGATCTTGAAACATGGACATCCGACCAACCAAAATGGCTAGAGGAAGAGGTCAAGAGTCCCCCGATCCTAATGACTACTTTGATGACGCCGAGGCCACAAGATTAGCGGAAGAAAGCGAACCGAGCAATCCGGAGGGTAATAGGTGCTCAACCGCCTAGAGGTATACTCAAGCCGAATTTGATGAGATGAGGGCTTTTCATGAGACGAGGTATGAGGCTTTGGAGCAAAAGACCTCCAAAATACAAAAGTCTATCGGGAAGTTGAAGAAATTCATCAAGGACCTTATTCCCGGATCTTGCTTCTCCTGATGAGGAATGATGTCCCCATCCCCTTTACTTTCTAGAATTTTCATTAATGTTTCTTTGTATTTTGATGAACTTTTGTAAAACTCATTTGTACTAATGATATTTGCTTGTTTTTCTTAAAAGGGTTAAAATTGCAAGTTGATAATAACTTGTGGATAGGGTTGTAAAAGAATCGAATCGAATCGAATATTCACAGTATTCGATTCGAATTCGACTAATATTCGAATATTCGTATTCGTATTCGTTTATTATTCGAATTGAAAAATATATTCGTATTCGATTCGACCAATATATTCGAATATATTCGATTCAATTCGAATATTCGTATTCGAATTTTTTTAATTATTTTATATATTTTTTTCTTTAAATTGTGACTAATTTATAATATAAATTAAAATCTGAATAATAAAAAAATTATCAAATAAGTACTAGTTGGTAATAAATTAAATTAACATAGGAATTATGAATATATATATATACGTATATATAATATCAGTACTAATATATATGTGTATTTATTAGTAATATATAATATAAATATATATTATTCGAATATTCGATTCGAATGTCGAATCGAATATTGTGTTATTAGAGTTCGAATTCGAAAATAATACGAATCAAAAAACATATTCTTATTTGAATTCTTATTCGAATTTGTCGAATTCGAATCATGATATTCGAATTCGAATCGCGAATCGAATAAAGAATATTTGATTCTTTTACATCCCTACTTGTGGATGATCATGATTTTGATGGAGTATTTGATGGTAAAAATACTCTTATATGGCATGGGTTGAAAATTGGTATGAAGTACTTGATGGTAAAAGTGCTTCTCTTAATGCTTTGATCATTATGCTTAGTTGGATATGTTGGGACATTTGATACATGTATTGTTTAAGGCATGACTTATATTATTTGATGGATGCTCTAATATTTGGCATTTGTAATGCCTTGATCCTTCTTAGCTTATCTCAATTGGGTTGAACCCTTGAGAATCTACTTTGGGCTTCTTATTTGATGAACAAATGTTGCGTATGTTGCATATGATCTTATTGAGCTTTGGAATGAGGTTGATTGATGATATGAAAATTTTTGGCTTGAACCTTTTATAAGGACTATATACAACCTCTTTTATTTTTTACGCACCCAAGGTGTTTGTTGAAATGTCGCAATGAAACTTTCAACTTTTACATGATTCTCTTGCTTCAAAATGTCTTAAAATCTTTTTGAAATCATGTTTTTAGCTAACTAATGAGCTTATGGATCTCTTATGTTACAATTCTCCCATTTTCCTAGGACTTTATGTATAAATTGCTCGATGGTTGATAAATCGTCTCGTTTGCGCACTTTGATATATTTGTATGATGTTTTTATCATCCTAACATTCTTTTTGATGATTCCAAAGGGGGAGAAACAGGATATTGGCTCATTAGCTCAAAGAAGCTAATAAAAGCTTGTCATAAAAGCTATAAGCTATGGCTCATAAAAGCCATAAGTTGTGATTTATTTTTAGTCCAATTGTTGCTTGATGGACTTACATAATTGTTTAATGATGTTTTGTGACAGGGGGAGCTTATAAGCTCTTGAACAAATTGTAAAAGCAAAAGCTTTTAGCTTATGGAAAATTGCTTTTACATTATTCTTGATATGCTTGTTGATAGGGGGAGCTTGTGCTTATTATTGAAAATATTTACTCCCTACTTGGTTGCTTTAATATTTTTGGAAATTTTGGTTGCTTCCAAACGGTCAAATGTTTTTACCGGAAAATCATTGCTCTCTTAGTTTGTGTTAAAATTGTTTTGGTTTGTAATCATCAAAAAGGGGGGAGATTGTTTGATACATGTTTTTATCTTAATTTTGATGATTTTATTTTGTCACCAAAACAATGTTTTTAAAAGGTTGTCCAAATACTCCTAAATGATTTAAAATGGTTTTAATATTTTCCGGAGTATTTCCTCAAGTTTATTTTTGATAACAATGGACAACACTTTTAATAATTTTATATCAATGGGTTTTTACTCCTATAAACAAGATTTCTAAATGTTGTCTAAATACTCCCGATTGGTTTAAAATGTTTTTACTGAATTTTCGGAGTATTTCTTGAGTTTTATTTTCGACACAAATTGGACAACATTTACTGCCTCGTGGTCGACCTGGCCGCCTACTATAGGAAACCCGTGACTGAAGATGTTTTTAGAAACAAAAATGAGACGGAAGTAAAAACAGCAGTCGACCGGCCGAGTGGTCGACCTGCCAGACTTGCATGTTTTGTTTTGAAAAACAGATCAAAACCTCTTCGTTTGTTGAGTTAGGGGGGACCGGTTGAGGCAGTCGGCGACCGGCCGGCTTCGTCGGCCGGTCGCCTGTTGAAATTTTCAAAGTGTTCTTATTTCTCTTATTTAAATGCGGCCGCATCGCGCCTGTGTATTGACAAAAAAAAATATGACCATTTGACAAACAGACACATTTCCTTAAAATGTGGGATTGATTTCTAACAGCTTATATTCTTGATTTTAATTGTATTTTTCTCAGATTTTCAATCCCCAAGAGGAGCCTATGCTTGATCAATCATCTCCTATAAATAGAGGAAGTTTTGGAGCAACCAATACAACAATTGAGATACAACACAACAAGATACACTTCAAGCAAATGCTTGGTCTTTCATTGTTATTATTTTTGTTGTAAATTTGCCTAGCTTATCACTTTCACATCTTTGAGGTCTAGGCTATTCTTGATTACACTTTGCACTCAAATTGTATTATTCATTATTGAGTTGTAATCTTGATTTTTGGTTATCATTCAAACACAAGATATCCTTGTGAGTGTTCTTGTGGTAAGAACACACTTGGATGATCTAGGTGATAGGTGTAAGAAGATCGTGGTGATCTTCTTATTGAGGTGTTGAAGAATTTGGTATTCTTCAAGGTTGAAGATTGTGGTAATCTTCACAAGGTGCCGTTGGAGATTGTGGTAATCTTCAAGAAGAGATTGTGGTAATCTCTAAGGTGGTGTTGAAGAAGAGTGTGGTGCTCTTCAAGGTGTTGTAAGTTGAATTTGTATTAATTTTGGTAATTAATAAAATTCTTTTTCTTTTTGAAATTCATCCCAGATATACTGGGGTGGTAGAGGATTAGGCCATAGGTGGGTTGAACCTCTTTAAATCGACGTGTGTTGTTTACATTCCGCACCTTTATTATTGTGTTTGAGCATTCAATTATAAAAAGAGAGCGAAATCGAAAAGATGGAGATAATCTATTCACCCCTCTGATTATCGTGAGCCGCTGACTTACACCTCCTGGGCCGTCGGCATAAAGCACAAAGTCCCTCCAAATCAACGGAATCGGAGGCGGGAAGAACTCATCGACGGGAGTGGTCGATACTCCAAGTCGAAGTCATTAGGGATCAAAAATCGACAACCGACTCAATCTCGAAATCACGTGTGATCGCACCCCATCATCATCAATCGAGTGGATCTGGCGCGACACCTCTTTTTGTTTAACAAACCCATGGAAAAACTTAGTATTGCGTTCCCCTCAACTGCCCACTTAACTGCAGCTTTCTGGCGCCAAAAATCCTCTTCCATTTTTAAACGTAGCTCATACTCAGCCACACAGCGATGTAGCTCATGGTTTGAACCCTGGTTAATACTCTTATAAAGTGTGAGTGATACCACTTGAGTTACAAGCTAGTGGTAATATATTTATTTGGTTGTGTTTCCAAAATCTTATTTACATGAAAAACGCGAAAACTTAAATGACATCATATACATTGAAATCTTTCTTAAACAAACCTAAATTTATTTTCTGAAATAGTTGAAAAATTAAAAACGATACTTGAAAACACAATCATACATGGCTCCTCTTATGATTGTGATTACATGAAGACGAGATAAAATACCCTGCATTTGACATCCATGACCATCGTAAAATGGTAAAATATGAGATGGAACTAATGGGGGGAGTGTAGTTTTGAACTCATGGCCCATGGGATCTCGAATGATATAATTTATTTGGAAGACAATGTGATCTTGTGGAGTTTTAGAAGGCAAGAGCTTATATAATGGTTGAGCCCCGAATATCATGCTGAATGTGTATAAAGTTGTAACTGCATTCAATTTATCCATAGTATGGAATTTTGGTTGTTAAAAAAAGGGGGAAAAAAATAAAAGCCCAAAATTATAAAATCAATTTTTTTAAATTCAGTAAGTCATAGATTCTTCATTATATCAATTTTTACACGCAGACCATCTAAATATAGTGGAAATGTTATTATCGATATCAATTAAAATCAAACATCCCATTTAGTTAATCAAAACATCCCATTTACTTTTGTTTCCGATGGTTTTGACTAAAAGGGTTAAAAGCTCTAATTGTGGTGGGTTAGAAAGACTGAATATGATGCAGACATAAGGGTGAATAAAAATAAAAATTATATCTCGTACGTTGATTCTACACATATACTGTAAAAGAGACAAGAATTGAAAAAATTAACTTCTTAAATATTTTATACAATAATTAATCGCCCTTAAAATAATAACAAAATAAAGTTTATAGGTCAAAAATCACGAGCTCGTAGCTCAAGTGGTATCGCTCACCTTTGTAAGAGTGTTGACTGGGGTTCGAACCCCGTATCTTTCAATTTCTTAGAAATTTATCCACTCCCCTCCAACCACTACTCCCAACTTATTAAAAAAAGATTTATAGATCATAACTACTACTACATAGGAATGGTAGTGGGGCGAGAATCTCCATTCCCCGCGGGATCCACCCCGAACGGGGCGGGGATTCCCCGAATTTCCCCCCTATAGGGGCGGTGATGGGGCGAAAGTGCTCCCCGTTGGTGGGGACATGGATCGTATTCCCCGTCTCGTTTCCCGCGGGGACCCGAAGTATAGATATATGACATAAATACCCTTATTATTATAAAAAAATATTTCAAATATGTCAAATTATATATAGTAAATAGCAAAACCCTTGACTGATGTCTTCTTCTCTTTGACTCAAAAACTCAGTTCCGCCACCCTATCTCTGTATTATGTTCTCTTTCATTTCATCCATTCAAAATCTCAATCTGTCCCTTCTCCTTAATTGATTCACTGTCGTCCAAGTCTCCAACATTTGAAGAAATTATAGGTAGACCTTTTCTATAATAATGGTATTATAGATACCCAAATTCTATGTATTATATAGATTTTTTTTTAATTAGAATCTCTAAAATTAGTGAGATAGTAAAGTGTAGGAGTTTTTCATATAGTTTCTGAGTTGTCGATCAGTTGGAATGGCTATATGCAAATCAATTTATTTTCGAACTATTAATTATATACAAAATATTATAGATACCCAAATGTTTGTTGTATGTTGATGTTGATTTCATTTTTTTAATGTATATTAATGCTTTGTTAGTTTTCTATTTATAATTTGCATGTTTTTTTAAATACTTGTAATAGTTAAAAATATAGCAAAATATTATTTATTTTCTTTAAAAAATATGCCTAAGCGGGGGTCAGGGATCCCCGTGGGAGTAGGTATTCCTTGCGGAGCGGGGATGGGGAGGCTTTTCTCCCCGTTTCTCTCATGGAGACGGGGATTTCCTACGACCGCGGGGACGGAAATGGGAATTGCTCCCCTGCCTCCGCTCCTTGACATTTCTATTACTACTACTACAATAAAAACTTATAACTATTTGAAATTCTTAAAAAGCAATAACATAATCCATTAAAACCAATTCTAATAGGTATTTAAATCTTATCTCCATCCTAAAACTTTGCAAACTTTTTATTTTTTAAATAGTTTAACTTGTGGGACACAAAAATTAATATTTAACTTATTCTAATCTCAATTTTTCATTGAGTTGACTGAAGTTTTGGTCTGAAGTCGGCCCTCCTCCTATTTTAAGTAAATAATAAAAATTAAATAATGGCCCACATACCTACTTGCAATAAATAACGAAAACATCTCTTTTGTATTTTTCCATATGGATTTCCTATTAAAGATATGCTACGATAACAACCCTTTTTGACTTTTGTTCTTCCAAAAAATCCAATAATTAAGAGCCTAGGACAACTAGGAGAACCCTTTGGTAGTATACATCGTATATAAATATTAAATACGTACATATTCAAATAATACTCCGAATGTAACGCGTACCAAAATAATTAAATATATTCTAATACATATCTTTCCATCCTTGGGCGAATAAAAACGTAAAAAATAAATTAACGTGACTTGATAATTATTAAATTTCGGGATGTCCAAAAATAAATGCTTTCTTATTTCTCGTGCACAATAATCTCATCTTAACTAACATTATATTTATTTCTTTTTTCTATTTTAGAATAAAGAGTTGCTGTTGCACATGGATACTTGGAGATTCTTGAGGAACGCTTTTTAAGATATTCTCATCCAGCTACCCCACGTTTCTTCACTCTCACAAGTCAATTATTACTGTAATTTATTTATATATATATTCATCTCTCTCATAATATATATTCTCATAATATATATTCAATTATTTCACGTGTGAATCTGGTGAGGAGGGCTGTGTGAATCTTTTGGTTTCAAACTTTGCAGTCAACACCAACAACCCAAAAGGTAAAACCCATTACGCCATATCCTTCATTCTTGACTCTTGAGGGCTATCTTGTTTTTTTTGTCACTTTATAAAAGGAATTTATGTGCATATTGCTCTTCACACTTTCATTGTTGACCCTGGATTTATGTAACTGGGTCTGGGTTCTTTAAAGTTAGTATTTTTTCTCTGAAATTATAATTATTTAGGTATTATATTTGAATTTGATGTTATATTCTTTCCCATTGGCGGGTACTCAAGATTTGACCCTTTTTTTGTTGAAGGGATTTATTTGTATATTGGTTTATGTTATTAATTAGAATATCCCATGTTTTGTTTGATGGAAAAAAGTTGTTATGTATGATTGGGCATGAAATTTAATGCTTATATTATGATTTTCTCACTACTCTGCTTATTGAGTGTATACAAATTTCAGTTTCTGTAGAAAAACAACCATGGAGAAAGGTGATTCAAGCGTAGTAGTCTCAAGTCCCACCAGGCTTGAGGTATGTGTTTATTATTGTATTATACATTGTAAGTTGTTTGGTCACAAAAATTATTTGTGTTTATGTGTTCTTTTTTCTTCTTGATAAAATTTCAGGGGAAGTTTAAGGCAATTGTGGTTTGTTGGTTTCTTGGACTTGGATCCCTTGTCTCATGGAATAGCATGCTAACCATCGGAGATTACTACTATGAGTTGTTTCCGGTGAGCATTCTTGATATCCACTAGTTTGCAATATTATCTTTTTCTTTGTATGAGAAATCAATAATATTCAGCACGATTTAGGAGTTAAGAAGTTAGCAAGAATTGCGAGTTGCTAGTATAGGAAATTAAGTTAAGCAAGTAATTTTGAAAGAAATAATCAATATGTAGCTTATCATATTTTCTGTTTTTCCATGTTCTGTTCTTTTTCTCCCATGCCCAATATCAAAGATAGGAAAAAGGAATATAAGGATATATCAGGAGAGTTTAATAACAAAGGATACTAAGTCCCCTTCTGGCCCGTTCGTTCTTAATTACTTGTATCGATGTACATTCATCTCCAAATCCCGTGTTTTAATTTGGTGTTTCATATTGCGTTTCAATCAAATCCAAATTCAGCGTGAACGAGATGCATTTTGCCTGCAGTTTTTATTTTGATGTGAAATACGATATGAAACATAAAATTGATACAGAAAAATCCGAAGTAATGTACATCATATGTAGTCTTGCTTAAAAATTTCACTCTCTGGGAAAAGATCAGTTAAAACTGCATTATCAGTATGCTTACAAATTTGTGTTCAAATTTCTGATGATTAATCAATACATAATACTTATAGTTATTATCGCCCTATTACAAAAGATGCATTGTCATATAGCATAATCATCTTTCGTATTTTCCCCTGCTTTGCAGCATTACCATCCTTCCAGGGTACTTACCCTTGTTTATCAACCATTTGCACTCGGGACAATGGCAATACTTGCTTATCACGAGGCAAAGGTTGATACAAGGAAGCGGAACTTGTTTGGGTATATCCTTTTCTGCTTAAGTACATTTGGACTTCTAGTGGTACGTCCTCTCGACCATTTTGTATTAATCTTTTTTTCTTTTTATAATTGCTCTCACCATATTGCCTATGATTGAATATATGCTTTTACCAGATAGATTTAGCCACGTCGGGTAAAGGAGGGATCGGGAATTATATCGGCATTTGTGTTTTTGTTGCTGCCTTTGGAGTTGCCGACGCCCATGTTCAAGGTGGAATGGTTGGTGATCTAGCTTTCATGTGTCCTGAATTCATGCAGGTAATTTTTCCAATTGCAATTCATTTTCCTATTTGACAAAAAAACATATCAGTATGTTTACATTTGTGCTTTTTCCGAATTTGCAGTCGTTTTTTGCTGGTTTGGCCGCATCTGGAGCTTTAACTTCCGGCATGAGGCTAATTACAAAAGCAGCTTTTGATAAAACTGATCACGGTGATCGCAAGGGAGTTAGTAAGTTACTCTTCTCACTCTAAGATGTAATAAATATTCGATAGTATGTTATTCCTAGTTTTATTAGACGGTCGGGCAATTCTATTGCTCACCATTTAGCTCGTTTTGCTTTGGGTCTTCAATGTAAGGAACCGGTGGTTGGGGATATCCGACCATTTGGTAGACATGGTTTTGTCGGAGATGATCTCCTAATGAAATTTTAATTTCCTTCTCAAAAAAAAAAAAAAAGGTTGCTGTGTGGCTATCATATATTCTTATTGTCTGATTTTGTGCTCATATACTTTAAGATGGTGACATTTTTCTGTTTCGTAATTCTGCAGTGTTGTTTCTCGCCATCTCGACATTCTTTGAATTCATGTGCATTTTCCTATACGCATTCGTCTTCGGTAAACTACCTATTGTGAAGCACTTCCGTAAGAAGGCGGCTTCAGAAGGGTCCAAAACTGTTTCGGCCGATCTTGCTGCTGCCGGTATCCAGACTGCAGATAGTGGAACAGTAAAAACACTTCATTAGAACCCATAGAAGTTCAAGTCATACTTAAAATTTCTATTTCAATGTTTGAAAGTAGCTTTTATTAATATTGCAGGTTGATGATGCTAAATACGAGCGGCTAAGCAACAAGCAGTTGTTGTTTCAGAATATTGATTATGCGTTGGACCTTTACTTGATATACGTACTAACATTATCGATTTTCCCGGGATTCTTGTATGAAAACACTGGTACACACCATCTGGGATCTTGGTAAGTGATCTAAGTTCCAACTAACAAGTCTATTTCAAGAATCTGCTTCTTCTACCCTTTTCTTTTACCAACACTGTTTAGGGATAGTTACAAAAATTACCCCCTAGGTGTAAGCTAATAACCAAAAAACCCAGAGATTTTTGAAAATCACTAAAATCACCTTGAGGTTTGATTGTATTACACTTTACCTCTTCACAAGCAAAAACATTTCAAACACCCCCCTTATATTTGTAAATTATTAATCAGACCTCATGGAGCTTTTTGTAATTTTTAAATTTTTCCGAGTTTTTTTGTAATTAGCCCAAACCTCAGGGGCAGCTTTTGTAATTATCCCTCCCTTTTATGGCCAGATGAACACTTAATAAATTTATGGGGTTAAATTATCTATTCTTGTCTTCTTCTAAACTTTGATATCAGAAATCAAGTTGTCTGTTTCTTTTATGTTTATAGATCCAACAGACTAGACGAAACACGATTAGTTCTTTTATGGCCTTATTAAATCCTTTTTGTATGTGTAGGTATGCCGTCGTCCTAATAGCAATGTACAACGTGTGGGATCTTATCGCGAGATACATTCCACTTATTGAATGTATCAGACTGGAATCGCGAAAGGGCCTCATGATTGCATCGTTGGTGCGATTCTTGTTCATTCCTTGTTTCTACTTCACCGCGAAGTATGGAGACCAGGGATGGATGATAATGCTGATATCCTTTTTAGGACTAACGAACGGTTATCTGACGGTCTGTGTACTCTCAGTGGCTCCCAAAGGGTATAAGGTGAGTCGAAAAATGCATGGAACAAAAAAAAAATTGACCATTTTTTTTGGCTTTACGACATTAACATGGTTGATGCTTGGTATTTGTAGGCACCGGAGCAGAATGCGTTGGGTAATTTGCTAGTTGTGTTTCTTCTTGCTGGAATATTTTCGGGTGTTTCTTTGGGTTGGTTGTGGATCATCGGTAATGGGACATTCTAGGAAAAACGTTGTACATATTGGATCAAGAATTAGACTAGTTTGTTCAAGTCTAGGTTGGAGATTATATCATTGGAAATATGATTCTTTAGGAACCACTGGTTTTGATTATTTGTCTGGCATATGTTCTTACTTCAGTACATTATCTTGGATGTTTTTGTATATAATCAACAGCCAGCTATTAATCCTTCAAGTGGATTAATGTTTTCCTATTTATCTGCTCCTTTTTTTTTTTTTTTTGCCTTAATGAATGTGGAGATAGTATTATTGTTATGACTGATTTTTATTATTATTGATTCATATTTTTCTCCGAATAAACTGTCTTCACTGGTAAACACCAAAATTTATGTAAACAAAATATTAATTTTTAAGCTAGTGTGATAATGTATTTAAGAAATTGAAAATAACTAGCTGTTCATTCAGTTTGGTACTGGTTTTTTTAATCTGAAACATGCATATTAAATTCTGGTGATTAAACTTCCAATACAACATAGTTCAACAAGAAAGGTTCAGTCCCTAAAAAAATAAAAATCAAGTAAGGTTCAGTTAACCATTAATTTGTACACAGGCATTATATTTTTATATGGGCATAAATTATAAGATACATATGTACAATTCTTCAACAAGAAAAGTATGCAAATTAATGTTTAAATTTGAAAGAAATAATTTCCTTTTTTTTTTCCTTGGAGTGGACAATGAGGTCGGGGATGCTTGAGGAAAGCTATGCTATATTCTATTTTTTGGAGAATATTTATTGATTCCTTAAACTCTTCAGATTTGATTTTGATTAATTGCATTCATTAATTCCTCAATCAATGCCTTCAGCAATGTAATCATAATATATAATATGGTGAAAAATTAAAAGGCAATAAATTTTCAAAAATAACTTCCCCCAAAACACAATCAATTATTATTTTTATTTTTTTAAATTCATCTCTTAAAAAATATTTCATAACTTAATACTCAAAATAAACCCACACTTTAATCTGGGTATTTTCGTACAAGATTATTAAACTATCATATCAATATGACACGATCTCGAACACTTGACTTGAATGAATATCTTGTTGCCTCGTTGGGCATGTAATTTATATATTGGAACATTTGAAATTTCAGTTCCATTTGGTTTAGTTCGATTCAACCGAATATGTGCCTATATTTTCCATAATTACTGAGAAAAAAAACTGAATTCAAGTTTGTGATTGTTTGGCAGCGTCTTTAAAATGTGAAATTCTTGAACTTAACATATATCTTTCCATCTTTGAATGACTAAAAACCTGAAACTAATATGACGATTTGATTACTTACTATTTCGTAATTATTTTGTTATTCTTTATTACCTAAAAGCATTTTATACACTTTAATTATTTTCTCCCAACTGATCTGCTTATTGAATTTTATTCAGTTTCTTTAGTGGGACAAAAATGAATACAGGTGATTCAAGCGTAGTCTCAAATTCCACCAGGCTTGAGGTATGTGTTTAATTAATATTGTTTTTCAAGGAAGCTAACGAGTATTTGGAATTAGAAAATGAAATTCTGCATCGTGAAATTAGAATTATATAATTGTGTGCTTATTTTATTTATTTATTTGTTTTTTGGGAAATAGATTAGTTGACGCATGAATGATCCCATTTGAATTTTCCCACTTTTAATTTTCTTTTGGATGTTTGTGAATTGTTTTTTTCTTGATAAAATTTCAGGGAAAGATTAAGGCAATTGCGGTTTGTTGGTTTCTTGGACTTGGAGTCACACTTTCATGGAATAGCATGCTAACCATTGGAGATTACTACTATGAATTGTTCCCGGTGAGTAGGTGTGTAAACGAATCGAGTCGAATCGAACATAGTACTGTTCAAGCTTGTTTGAATTGTAATTGAGCTTCAAAAATTGTATTTGAATTTAGTTTGATTATTAATCGAATCGAGTTCGAACGAGCTTTAGTCGAGGCGAGCACAAATCAAGCTCGAGTGGCTTGATAATTTTACATATCTTTTATTCTTTTTTTACTAATTGAGTCGAGCTCGAGCCGAACTTTACATCTTATCGAACGAAAAATGTGGTCAAATTTGGTTCGTTATGTTAATGAACCGAGCTCAAACGAGCTTTTAACGATCGACCTCGAATTGAATATCGAGTAGCTTGTTTTGTTTTTCAGCCCTACCGGCGAGCATATTCATACTACTCAGGGGTGTAGCCAGCACATCGGATTACCTCTAGCCTAAATTGTTTTAATCATCTATGTAATTTTCTCTTGCAGCATTACCATCCCGCTAGGGTACTTGCCCTTGTTTTTCAACCATTTGCACTTGGAACAATAGCAATACTTGCTTATAACGAGGCAAAGATTGATACAAGAAAACGAACCTTGTTTGGGTATATCCTTTTTTGCCTAAGTATATTTGGGCTTCTACTGGTAAGTTCTCTCAACCGTTTTGTATTTATCTTTTCTCTTTAAAATTGCCTTCACCAAGCCCCAATTTTAGGAGTGGCAATTTGGGTTATCGGGCCGTATTCGATTTTGGGTTAGGTTCAAAATACATAAAAAAATTAAATAAAATATAAAATAATTATGTTTTTAAAACAAACGACATCATGTTAAATTCGTGTTAGTCTGTTCGTGTTGGGGTTTCTCATAGCTTTAGGCCGAGTTTGTGTCGTGTCAGAGATTGCTACTCTGTATATTGTTTATAATTTATCTCAGTTTGCATTTGGATATCTTACCAGATAGATCTAGCTACATCAGGAAAAGGTGGGATTGGAAGTTATATCGGCATATGTATTTGTGTTGCTGCCTTTGGAGTCGCAAGTGCACATGTTGAAGGTGGAGTTGTTGGAGAATTATCTTTCATGTGTCCTGAATTCATTCAGGTAACTTTTCTTATATGAGGATGTCTCATGAGACGGCCAGGAACGTAACCACTCCACAATGTTATTCCTAGCTCAACTAATTTTTCCTCTTAGCTCAACTATTTTTTTCCTTAAAAATTATATATATATTTTATTTTATTTTCCATAGAAAAATCGAGACAAAAAAAATTTGGGATGCGGGTGCGGGGGGGAGGCCCTCCCTTGGCTACGCCCCTGGAGATGGATCCTACAAAATAAAAAAAAGTATGGATTTATTTATAGGTTTGTGTCTTGGGCTTGTATTCTATTTACGTAAAGGACTCATTTTATGAATTATGTTCATGACACCGTCTCATACAAGTTTTTTTTTCCTTTTAAATTGCATTTCGTTTTGCTATTTCAAAAATTAGATCAGAATGTTTACATTTGAACTTGCAGTCATTTTTTGCTGGAGTGGCTGGATCAGGAGCTCTAACTTCTTGTTTGAGGCTAATAACAAAAGCAGCTTTTGATAAAACCAATCATGGGCTTCGTAAGGGAGTTAGTAAGCTGCTCTTCTCATCATAGATGGTTTTTCTTTGAGAGTGTTTAGTTTGACTAATTATGGATAAGTTTTGTGTACCATAGAGTTGGCATTGGGCTGGTTGGGCCTAGCCCAACGAACCAAGTGAAAAAAATGGATCGGGTTGAGCAGACCCAGAATTTCGTTGGGCCGTATTTCTTGTGCCCAAACCCCACCGAGTGTATTTTTTTTTGAGTCATTGTGGACCAGAAGCCTAGTCCAGCCCTATATGCAGATAGCCAGACTGGCCCATCAGACCAGACCAATTTTGTCGGCTCTAGTTTACTACTTTGAGATGGTAACATTTTTCATATTGGTGATTATGCAGTGTTGTTTCTCGCCATCACGACGTTTTTTGAAGTTATGTGCATTTTCTTGTACGCAAATATTTTCGCCAAACTACCAATTGTGAAGCACTTTCGTAAGAAGGCAGCTTCAGAAGGGTCCAAAACAGTTTCGGCTGATCTTGCTGCTGCTGGAATCGAGACCACGAACAGTGAGACAGTAAAATTATTCGATCGAATCCAAATAAGTTCAATTTATACTTAATTCCAATTTCAAACTTCAAAATAGTTTATGTTACTATTGCAGGTTGATGATGCTAATCATGAACGGCTAAGCAACAAACAGTTGTTATTCAAGAATATTGATTATGCATCGGACCTTTGGTTGATATATGTACTCACATTATCAATTTTACCTGGATTCTTGTATGAAAACACTGGTACACATCAACTGGGATCTTGGTAAGTAATCATAGTAATTTTTGCTTTATGACAATGTTAGATCAATTGGTTGTAAATTATTATTTTTTTATGTGTAGGTATGTTGTTGTCCTCATAGCAATGTACAACGCATCGGATTTAATAGCAAGATACATCCCTCTTATTGAGTTCCTTAGACTGGAATCTCGGAAGGAATTATTCATAGCGTCGTTGCTACGTTTGTTGTTCGTTCCTTGTTTCTATTTCACCGCAAAGTACGGAGACCAGGGCTGGATGATAATGTTAGTATCATTTCTTGGATTGACAAATGGATATCTCACTGTCTGTGTACTCACAGTGGCTCCAAAAGGGTATAGGGTAAGTCGAAAAATCCATCAAATACACATAAAATGAGCTTGAATATTATTTTGGCATTACAACTCTTTTTTTTATTTATTCGTAGGCACCGGAGCAAAATGCATTGGGCAATTTGCTAGTAGTATTTCTTCTAGCAGGCGTATTTTCAAGCGTTTCTCTTGACTGGTTGTGGATCATCGGTCATGGGACATTCTAAATTCTAATCTAGCAATAATAGTGATTAGTTAATAGTTTTTAAGTGGTTATATATTAGTATGCTGCTTTTTGTTTTGCCTTTTTGAATTGTTAAGATTATATTATCATCTTGAATGATAATTTTGTCAAATGAAAAGGAGATATTTAAATAACAGGTCGTCATGATTCATGAAAAGACTATAAGAATTTTATTTCATGATCCCAACTTAGACGACTTGGAATGAAATGTTAATAATAGTAGAACTTGGGCCGGGCTTTTGAGATTTGCCCAATATGTAATGGACGTCAATAGGGACACAGCTTAAAGACCCGTGGTTGGGCCTGTTGAAAGTAAACCCAGATGGGATGGATAGTCCAGCAAATAATAATTGGGCTTTTCATCCGTCGAACAAGCTTCCTTTATATGATCTCGAGAATGTGTTAAATTATAAATAGATTAAATGCAAGTCTTGAGTTTTTGTTTTTGCGCAAGTCCTTTCAGTTTTTTCTTTTTTCTTAAGATTTATCCTTCTTTCGACTACTCCTACCAACTCATTAACAACACATGCAATAGCCAACAGTGTAAATTTAAAGAAAATAAAACCTGTTGAAGAAGCATCAAATACATATCCACGCAAATGAAGTTCTGCAAATATAAAGGGATAATTACAAAAGAAAAGACCCTTTGAGGTTTGGTCTAATTACAAAAAAAACTTAGAGATGTTTCAAATTACAAAAACCCCCTTGCTGTTAAATTTAAGGGGCAGCTGTAATATTTTTAGAATATCAGGGGTTTTTTTAAAAAAGGAATGCTTATGAAGGGGAAATGTAACACCGAATCAAATCTCAAGTTTTTTTTCGTAATTTTCAAAAATCTCTGAATTTTTTTGGTAATTAGCCCAAAATTCAGGGAGATTTTTGTAATTGTCCCAAATATAAATGACGATGCAAGGAAAAGGACATGTCTGCATCCATATCAGACAATTTTCATTGTTTTTTGGGTTAACTATAAAATCTACCCGGTGTTTTTACCTAATCACAAAAAAGTCAATTATCTTTTAAAATTACAAATACTACCTCACATTCGTTTTTGGGATACAGTTTATTAAAATTATAAATATTCCCGCACATTTGTTTTTAGCTCACAAAATTGTATCCTTGAGAGGCATCAAGATGGAGTATTTGTTAGGTAAAAATACAAGTCTTGTGGATATTTATAATTTTTGAAAGATAACTGAAGTTTTTGGTAAGTAGGCTTTCCTTCTTGGGTAGTTTTTGTAATTATCTCTTGTTTTCTTTTTTTCAAATATATTCAGACAGACTAGAAATGAACTTAAAACCAGAACAATATGTACAACCCTCGTTTTATGTACATTTTGAAAAGTTCGTTGGGTTGCATTGACTGAGAAAGCTGTTCCTTTTGTACTTTTTACAAATTTTGGTAATTAGTTAATACCTACATTGTGTTCAAATTAAGGCCCATTTGAACAAATAATTTATAACAGTCCTCAGTAAGTAAAAAGATTACAAAAATTTTGTTACATATTATGAATACAATACTTAACACCATCACTTGATATTTGTGACAGGAATAGCCTATAAAAAGAGACATAAAGACTACAAAACTGACCAACAGGAGAAATCAGTCAAACTACTCAATTTGAAACCTAAATAGCAGAAACAAGAAGAAAATTATATGGTATGAAAGGCCTTGAAATTAACACATAACAGAAGATTATATGATATGAAAGGTTTAATCAGAAAAGGTTCCTTCATGAAATTCAAAAATATATATAAGAAAAAAAAGCCTCATTTGCTGTTTTTGATCACTGAATAGGAACAATATCAAGAAGATCTTGTCCCTTTATTTCTTATTTGCCAAAAATGAACATTGGAAAAATATCATTAACAGATCAAAACTCACTGTCATCTTATTACATTACTACCTCTCACAAAAAAACATTCTAGTAAAATTTAGCAGCAGCATGATTTGAAAGTTGAAACCAAATAGTGACAAATAGCTACTACATTATACATAACTGTTGATCACAAACAATCCCAAGACTCACTTAATACTATTGTGATCAATAAAATCAGAAAAATAGATGGGAATAATACATACAAACCAAAAAAAAACAGATTAAAATTGAATATTACTACAATTTAAAATGACTATTTTATCATGGAAATATATCATCCCCAAATCAAAACTCACTGTCATCTCATTACATTACCACCTCTCACAAAAATCATTCTAGTAAAATTTAGCAGCAGCATGAGACCAAATAGTGATAACTGATCACAAAATAGACCCAATAATCACTAAATACTACAAAAAGGGACCTTATTAATTGTGATCAATAAATTTGTAAACCAATGAAAATCAGATGGGAATATACATACAAACCCAAAAAAACATGATATCAGATCAAGCCCTGTTAGAATTTCAATTTCAATAATACCAAATTAAATCATTACAAACAGTGCAAAAATCAAGTCTTTCGCCAGAAACAATGAATTTACAGAAAGTGCAAAATCCTCTCTGAATTTCTTCAGGCATTGATTGATCATACGTATACTGCGTGTACTTGCACATTCAATGCGTGTACAAATCTATACGTACAATAAGCGAATATAGAGATACATAGAATTGAGAGTCAAAATTATTTAAAAGTGGCAGTGTCATTATATTCCACCTGTGACTAAATACTCTGAAGCGTCCGATAGAGTGTAGGACTCTTTTTCCTATCTCTATTTCTCGTCTCTCCATAAATACACACATCTCTGAAACCCTAGAAAACCAATCTGATAATCAGTATTGTCTCGCTTTCAATTTTCACAGGGGAAAAGGATTCGTATTTGATTCAGGATTTTCTGGAAAAAAAATGCGAGAGAAGGATCCGCCGCCGGAGGAGCTCCGTTGCAAGCGCACAGACGGCCGTCAATGGCGGTGCAAACGGCGAGCGATGGACGGGAAAACGCTCTGCGATATTCACTATCTTCAAGGCAAACACCGTCAGCACAAGCAGAAAGTGCCGGAGTCCCTCAAGCTCGAGAGGAATGCGGACAAGAAAAAGGTGGGTAATAATGGGGAGAGTAGTCGTAGGGTTTCGAAAATCACGAGAACGCCGGTGGCGGTTCCGGAGAAGAAGCGGTTGTCGGAGTCGCTGGACGAGGCTTTGAGGAGGATGAAGTTGAAGAGAGGTGACCTGCATTTGGAATTGATCAGAGTTTTTCTGAAGAGGCAGGTGGAGAAGAAGAAGGAGAAAGAGGTGAAGGAAAATGCGATTGCGGATGAGACAAGAGAGTTGCCTTATGGAGTCATGGCTATTTCACAATCATCACCTTCGAGTTTGCAGAAATTTTGTGAAAGTGATGGCTTGGATGTGAAACTAGGGGTGGATTCGAGTGGCAATTCGTTTTTGCAGAGGCATTTTCGGTCGAAAAATATTGAACCACTCCCAGTTAGTACAATGCAGGTTGTTTTCTTGCTTTCCTGTAATTCTTTATGACGTACATTCTCTAAGATGATGTCACTAAGATATGTATGCATATTTGGTTTGTTTTGTAACTAGGTTGTCCCATTTGCTGAGAATGTGAAGAAAACGATAATAAAGAAATGCCATTGGTGTAGGGAAAGTAAATGTCCTTGCTTGATCAAGTGCTTGACTTGCAGGAAACGATTCTTTTGCGTTGAATGTATTAAAGAGAGGTCAGTTGTTCTTAACATTCTCTGGTATTAATTTCTGCAGTTGTGCCTTTAGGAATGGATATTCCTCATTCTGGATCCTCAAATAAAATTTATCTGTGTTATGTTATGTGTTCACGTGCTAGGTTGCTTAATGAGCTCGTTTCATAAAATTCTTATTTTTATTTTTTAATAGTTAAGTACCTTATCCAAGGGTTAGCTGATGTTTACTGGTGATGTTAAGGGTCAATTTTGTTATGCATTAGTCATTACTGTACTAAGAATTTAATTGAAGCTTTTGCAATCAAATACAACTCTACTTGTCATCTATTACGCAGTGAAAGACTGCAATAAGTAGTGTTCTTATTGTAGAAGATACATTTATAACATGTTTTGTAACTTAAATGATGAGTGAGTGAACTCATGTTAGGGCGTCCAATCGAGTTTCCGGTATGTTAAGACTGTCAAACAGAACAACAAAATTCCATAGTGTAAACTATTATATCAGGACTGACAAAATTGAGCATGTCCGAAGTTGAAGAAGAGGCAGATGTATTTGTTACAAGTGGACAATGAGTTTATGCTCTGCTATCGATATATAATTATAGTTTCATGGCAAAGTAGCTCCTATAAATTTTGAATTTCATTTAGGTATTTTGAGAAGCAAGAAGTGAAGGTCAAGTGTCCTGCTTGTCGTGGAACTTGTAGCTGTAAGCTCTGCATGAAACAAAACAGCTCTAATAATCACAAGGTTTGCAGCATGGGGCTGAATTTTGAACTATGGAGTTCTTGAATAAGCATTGAAAATTGACTTATCTGTTTTTGTAATGCTTCCAGGATTCTTATAGAGGGGGAAGGAAGCTGGATAGGAAACAATTGCTTCACTATCTAGTTTACATGCTTCTTCCTGTGCTGAAAAAAGTTAACCATGATCAGAGCATTGAGCTCGAAACAGAATCTAAGGTAACAGGTATGAGAATACTTGAGCTCATTCTGTAATCACTCTGTTGGTTTTTTGATTTGATTATAACTCACTTGGTCTCGATGTTCCCCTTGCAATAGGAAAAGAAGAATCTGAAATTCAGATTCCACAGAGTAAATTAGGTTGTCATGCATCAAAGTGCTGGTAAGTTTCGTTTGCTGCCATATACCTATGTGCTTTATGCAATCAAATGACTTCCTTTGATTTGAATTATCGAGCAGCAACAAATGCAAAACTTCAATTGTGGACTACCATAGGACCTGCATGAACTGTTCGTATAATCTTTGCTTGAGTTGTTGCCGGGAGCTTTCCCGACATAGCTTATCCGGAAGTTTTAAGCTTAAAAGTTGCAAGAAAAGGAAAATCTGTTCACCTGGTGATGAGTTACTATGTAAACAGAATATTTCAAGGCAAAATTCTGGTGGGCTACCTCGACAGTCCGTTAGCTCCTTGCAAAACTGGGAAACTTGTGAAGATGGAAGAATCCCTTGTCCACCGACAGATAACGGGGGTTGTGGTGACAGCCGCCTTGATTTAAGATGTATATTTCCCTATAACTGGACTAGAGATCTGGAAGTAAAAGCTGAAGAAGTACTGTGCAGCTATCACATTCCAGAAACCGAAGATGTTTCTCCTTGTTGCTCACTGTGCAACAACATCGGTTCTAACAATGGTGAATTTAACCCGCATAGAGAACTTTCTAGGAGAATAGGTTTCAGCGACAACTATCTGTATTGTCCTACTGTAAAGGATCTTCATCAAGAAAACCTTAAGCATTTCCGGAGTCACTGGGTTAAGGGTCATCCTGTTATTGTTCGAAATGTGCTTCGGAGTGCCACAGGTTTGTGCTGGGATCCAGTTATTATGTTTTGTTCGTATATGGAGAATAAGAGCTCTGAATCCCGTGATGAAGATGGCTTGAAAGCAAGGAACTGCTTGGATTGGTGTGAGGTCTGTATTTTTATTGCAGCACTTACCTTTCAATAGACACAGTATTGATAGTAGTGATGCTATAGTTTCTGCATCATAGTGGTGAAGATGAGATTCATGCCAGTTCTTCCACACTATGTTTTTTTCTTTCTATTGTTTCTGTCTTGTTCTTAGCTACCTACTCGAAACATAGGAGAAGGGGTTTTTATTTTTTTCACAAGTTTTCTATTCTGCAAACTGGTGTTAAAATCATGAAATGTCGATGGATTACTATTTCAATCCATTTGTGTCGCCAACATATTTCATTTCGAATGAAATATATTGCATTGCAACACTTCAATTCAGTATCATGAAATCTCCACGGTATTCCTTTCCATTATCATCCTATTGGATTATATTGTCATGAAACTTCTTTACTTTGCGTTGCTTCTTCATATAAAAGCGAGCAATTTTCCGTTGCAGGTAGAAATTGATCGGAAGAGGATATTCATGGGGTCACTGGAGAAGAGAACACATGCAAGTGTACGGCAAAAAGTTCTAAAATTCAAAGCTTGGCTTTCACACACTTATTTCAAAAGCAGTTTCCAGTCCATTATAATGAGATCTTAAGTTCTTTACCACTTCCAGAGTACATCAATCCAGTATCTGGCCTTTTGAATGTCAGTGTGAAGTTGCCAAAGGAATTTCCAAAGCCTGACGTAGGTCCATGTATCTATTTTTCATATGGAGGTCCGGAGGATCTTATGCAGGCTGATTATTTGTCAAAATTGTGTTATGAATCTCATGATACGGTATGTATTGGTTAAATATATGTCGAAAGATATCCTTTTTTGCATCAACATATATGTATGCTCTAAATAATCCTTTTCTACATTGTCTTTAAGGTTGAATATGCATTTAACTTACTCTTGGCTTTCATTCTCAGGTTAATATACTTGCTTATGCTACAGATGCTCCAATTTCACCAGAACAAATTAGCAAAATCGAAAGCTTGATGAAAAAATACAATGCTCAAGATCACCATCATGGGCAGCAATCATTTAGCAATTCTAGTGATCAGAAAGGCAAATCACCTTTGCAGAGTGAAGATACTGGTGAATCAGGCTTGCAAGACATTGGAGAAAAAAGTCTGCCCAATGGAATAAAAAATGTACCTTTTAACTCTAGTGACCCCCATAAAGGTCAACCATTGAGTGTTGAAAATGGAAATTTGTCTGATGACACTGAATCTGATGATGAGGCATCAATTCTTTGCTGTGGAAGTATTGAAAACTCTGAAGACTTTGATGAGCATCTTCAAGGGGAAGATATAGAAAGCTCTTGTTCTAGTGAAGATAAGCGAGGGACTGATTCTTGTGGTGCCCAGTGGGACATTTTTCCTCGTCAAGATGTACCAAAACTTCTGGAATACCTTAGGAGACACTCTAATGAGCTTAGCTCTGCATGCAGCTACTCAAAACATGTATGATTACTTAAAATGAAGTTTTTTATAACAAACTGCAGTATAGGAGTTAATTTTTTTTTAACGTGTATCTGTAACAGGTTCATCCCATTCTTGATCAAAACTTTTTCCTTGATGCATATCACAAATTGAAACTTAAAGAGGAGTTTGGTGAGTAGTGCTATAGGTTCCTATCGCTGCCTATAATTATAGCTTGTTCTCAATGCTTTGTTCTCACTGCTTTCAGATATTCAACCATGGAGTTTTGAGCAATGTACTGGAGAAGCTATCTTCATTCCTGCTGGATGTCCATATCAAATCAGAAAAGTAAAGGTGGCATTGCTAACCAAACTCTCTCACATTAGCTTCGTCAGTATTCTGTCTCTATCATGTTTTCGAAATCAGTTTCTTCGGATAATATGGAAAGATTACAATTTCAAAATTCCAATTATACTTTATTGGCTGAGTAATTTTGATCACGTAAAATGATTCTGATGTCAATCCTTCCTATCGGTGATGGCATAGTTTTCCAAATATTTAGATACCATTGTTAGTCATATGAACCAGGTTTGGTACAGTGCAGATTGCTAATAGCATTTTTTTTCTGCCTATTATTCTCTGAATTTTGCAATTGAAACGGCGTTTCTAGGACTAGAACAGAATATCATCTTCTTGGTGTTGACACGCTTTCACTTTTTCAGTCATGCGTCAATGTTGTTCTGGACTTCATCTCACCTGAAAATGCCACTCAGTGCATTCAGTTGAATGACCAAATTCGTCTTCTTCCTATGCGACACAAAGCCAAAAAGAAAGCGATGGAGGTATGATCTAAAGAAAACGTGCTACAATAATTTTCTCTGTTATTTATGTGAAGTTTATGACATTGGAAATTGATTTTACAGGTGGAAAAAATGGCTCTCCAGGGAATTAGTGCAGCAATAGAAGATATATGCAACCTCATGCCTGTGGCTGTGGATCAAGTACTTGTCTAAATCTTCGCCCTTGTTTTTTTTTTTTTTTTTTTTTTTTTTTTTCCCTCAAGATATAGGTTTGACTCTTGCTGGAGAGATTTTCAAAGAAAGACTCTAGAATGTTTGATCTTTATCATTATAGATGCGGTTTGTATAAAAGTCCATATCCACGCAACTCTATTAGCGATAGAATATTTTGTTGCCGGGTAGAAATATAGAATTATTTTCCTTTTGTCGTTACTAAATCCACATGATCCAGGGTTTTAATGATTTAACTGATGGAAGCACTCACTATTTTACAGAGATGACAATGCTGTATATCTTGTTCCATTGGATAGTTAACGATGTACATGGAACCTTCAATTCATTCTTCCCCCTGTAAGTTACTAAATATAGATACAGAATCCAAAACATCTATATGTCCATCTGTAATATTGATTTGCTTAATTTGAATTGTTTTGCTTCTCTCAGTTTCTTACAAGTGGCGAAACATGTCGCAGCTGTATGTATACTATATACATTCCCCAAAGGCACGAACGCGTGGCATCAGGCGCTTCTGCTTGTTTCCTACTGATCTGAATGGGACAACTTCATACCTTGACTAATTACATCTGATCTCAACATGTAAGCTCTTACAGTTTGATTACGTACTTTGTGAACACTCGCAGATTAAGTCCCTACTTTTTTGCATTGTCTCAGCTAGGCTGACCTCGGAGTAAACTTGTTCAGTGTGGAAACTTGGTAAAACGGACGTGCCTCAATCAGGTCGACTAACTCGGTCGTGTTTTGGGAGCCACAACGGCCATCTTCATTTTAACCCATGTACATATTAACTGAGGTAGATGGATGATTTCATCATATTAAGCAGCTACACACAGTTCATTCGGGTTATTTCCCTGCAGGACTTATAGTGTAAAATAGCTGCATACTGTATACATTCTTGCATATCCGGTTCGTTGTACTTTATGTATAGAACGGATAAGCGACTCTTGAATCAGAGTCCCTTGAGACGACTGCTGCTGAGGAGATAAATGTAGAGGGGCAAAAAAGGATAATTGTAATGAACATATTAATAACGTGTAGTATTGATTTTATCTCTATAAATAAATAGCTCCAACTCACATTGTAGCTCTTGGTTCACATCAATTAACACGGTGCATTCAGCTTAATAAAAGAAAACGGATGAGATCTTCTATTCCAAAATCGTGTTACATCTAATATTCCATTGCACGGATGAATTTCAAAATCGTGTTTCATCTCATATTCCACTGCACGGATGATTGTCACGTGTATAACACGGATGTTTGATTTATGCTTGAAAATTAACATAAATGTTATACACGTGACAATCATCCATGCAGTAGAATATGAGATGAAACACGATTTTGGAATAGAAGATCCCATCCGCCTTTACACCACCTCAATATAGTTGCCGAATGACGGTAAATACGAGCCAGATTTCAATCATGAGCGCTGATGAGTTATTATTATACGTAAAATAGTGTCCACTGCTTCATACACCCTACTGTATAATTTACGCGTCCACAAATACAGGGGGAAGAAAATATATCAACCAACTATTGTTGTTATGAGAAGAATAAATGTAAAATTGCAGGTGCTTATTTATTAACTCAATGCCCTAACGACTCACGAGTCTTAGTTCCCGGCCACTGTTTTCCAGAGCAATATAATGAATAATACAAGATAACATGTCTTACAAAATTGTGATCGTGCACACGAGAGAGACAGCTGAAGATGTCAACGAATTTATAAGCAAAGCAATATATAACTATGTGAACCGGTACAGTGTTTTAATTGTTCTACATTGTCAAAAATTGTCGTGCGATAATAGCAGCACTTGGAGGATATTCACGGTGCCATGACCCGTTCGATTGTATACGAAAGTGATTCTGCCCAGTCAGCTTTTAGGAGAAGTGTTTGTAGCGTATGCATGACGTCATAATCTGGATCGAGCTTCCGCTGCCATCCCTATAAGCCAAGAAAAATTAAAAAAAAATACTTTTTGGTACAATTATACATTGAAAAACAAAACAACCAAGAGATCAACAATAATCACCCACAAAAGAGGATCCTTTTAAAGGCATTATATATTTCAGGAAATTTCTTTTTCAACATAGCAAATATTACCATCTCTTCTGAAACTTGTTTGAACATTTCAACTACAAGGCAAAATATAGTGCAATGTAGCAAAAGATGTAGATCTGGCAAATAACTTCTTAACCAACTTTATCCCTCCAACTTCTACCATAATAAAGGAAAACGCGGATAAAAAATTGAGTATTATTATCTGCTGTATTCAAGAACTAAGCTCATAATATGTTCACATGCACAAACAATAGGTCAATTTGACACGGTTTTCAGGCTAACGTGTTCCAGAATATATGAAAATCAAACACGACTTACCTCAAGGACCAAAACTGTCACCATCACAGTGCAAACATTGCCATCAACATTTACTCTATGACGCCGAACTTTCTCGAGTAACTGCTGCATGCACTCAGCAGGATGCACAAAATCTCCTTCTGGTGTACCCCAAAAATCAAATGACTCTTTTACTTCCTGTTAAAGCAAAGAAATCAAAGTGAGATAAAAGAGAAATTAATTGTTTACAACAGTATAAAAGGTACAACCACAAAGTCACACAATAACCACACCCCTGCCCCAAAATATAGTTGTACAAGATGTAGACAAAACATATCAGAAACTACTTGTGGGAATTAACACATCAATAAAATCAATCTCTCTAGGTGGTGACAAAGTCTCTTCAGAAACATTACAAGTTAATGTAGGCATCTTATTGAGAATTAACAAAGAGAAGTCAAGAATAAAAAATACTAATGTAGACCGTGTACATTGCAGTCAGAATTCTCGACAATTTAAACAAATAATGAGCGCAATGTTCATCACATTAAGTAATTTGTCCATTTTAGTAGGCGCAATGTTCATGGATTTTACAGGATGCTCGTACAATTAAAAAAAAAAAACAATAGCAAGGTGGTAGAAGCTCAGCTTAGTGAGTCCGTAACATTCTTAATCAATCTACTGCATTGTGCATCGCAATGAACTTTGCATAATGTCGCAATAGGTATGAACATAGAAATCACAAAAGCACAAGACAGAATTAACTATGTTGTATTCCCTTGGTATTTTGGTCTATCTAGCTGGTGCGAGAGGATATAAAAACAGGTAATTGCAAAGACGTCATAAAATAATAAGGCCACACTGAAGGCGCAGAGCCTAACATGCAGTATTAGATTCGCCTCAATGAATGCAAATGGGAGTTATCACCTGAATGAAGGCCTCTGGCTTTGGGCAGTTCTGTTTCTTTGACAATCTCAGTGTGCACTCAGCTGCAGTTCGGCCATCTCTCCGAGCAACAGCCTTAAAGAACTCCAGTAAATTTACACGATCATTCTTAGAAAGTTCAGCAGTCATGCCTACATCAAGGAAAATAACATGAGGCTTGGTTTTGAAGAGCTTTCGGCGAGAAGGCTTGCTCCGAGCTACACGAACAAGGATGTTTCCAGGATGCATGTCAGCATGAACAAAGTTGTCTACCTGATAAGGCAAAGGAAAACCTCAGACATATGAACCATCCCTCGCTAATCATATTTCAGCACAATAAGAAGAGTAGCCGTGTCTTCGCCAGTATAGGCAGTAAAAAAGAAGTTGAATAAACTAATCTAAGTTTCCAGTCTGACCTATAACTTCATATAGAGAAAAAAGAAAAGGAAAACTACTACAAAAAATAAAAACCCGTAGGCATAGGCGGGGAAGCACTACAGATAATCAAATTTTAACTGCAAATGTAATCATTGTAAGATGAGCCAATCTCAACTCTTAACACTAGACATCACAACAAAGAGCATCATAAATCTGTTCGAATTGAGGTAAAATCTGTTCGAATTGAGGTAAAATCTGTTCTCTTTTTTAACATTTAAGCTCCTTGATTTGTCAAATCAGACAGTTTCATGTTGAAAACACGACATGGAGAGACACCTAAGGAACTGTATGTCAATGTCTCGCAAATCACAGATAAAAGGCCATCAATATTCAGTCCATGATCCAGAACCCACAAGCAACATTGAGTAAACTTGGAGCCAGCAACCAGCTTAGCTACTATTTCACAACGTGATGATCAGCCCTAACCTATAGTAAAATTCACAAAAAACTGAAGCTCCCGATATTCACAAAAATGAGAGACTAGATATTGCAAAATTCAGTTACCAACTTAGAATGTATGAAGAAAAAAGAATGGAGAAAGGAAAAGGTGACATGAAGATACCAGGAGCATCTTCAGCAGTGCATGGGTCCCAATGTGCGCAAGAGCACTATTAATTCGATCATTCCCCTTGAGCTCATCGACATAGTGAGAAACACTTTCTCCATGCTCAAAAGTTTCCACCAAAACAGCCGGATGAACTAGGGGATATACAGGGTTCGGGAAAGAAACATCCTTCCACCTCCGAAAATTGTATATGAAGCGGCTCAATTGAGCAGCCTCTCGAGCAAGATCAACTTGAGACATCATGAAAACCGCAAACTGCTGGACACTTTCATCCAATCTCAACCATTTAAGCGCAGGAATAAAATTTGACATTCTTGCCGCTATATTAATTATTTCAAAATCCCTTTTATGGATTCCCCAACTCCTGGATGTCTCACCTTAACTGCAACTAGCATTGGCTTGATCTGCCGACCACGATATCGAGACCGCAAAGAAGCTCGATGCACTTGAGCAATACTTCCCGATGCCACAGGTTCTTCCTCAAAGTCATCAAAAATTTCAGAAATTTTACGACCAAAAGCTTTTTCAATGGTCTTTTCGTAGGCAAAGCTATGTTCGGGTGCTTTTGTGTGAAGCTTTGACAGTTCAGTGCACAAGTCTCTAGGAAATAGATCTGGTCGTGTGGCTGCCCACTGCCCCCATTTTATAAATGCTGGACCTGCTCTTTCTAGTGTTTGATGAACAACTTGAAGCCATAATTTCCGAAATTCAGGTCCAAAACTATCTGCAAATGGAGCCATGGCAATGCTTGGTGTGAACAGCACTGCCAGATACAAAGCTCTCAGCAACAAGAAAATGCAATCAAACGTAGAAAGGATCAGTCTGGTAAGAAAAAGATGGCTCTCTTCCGCGTGCATATAAAAATTATTCCTCGGCTGGAAAGTATCTGCTTCTGGAACGGTATATGCATATGCTACTTGGGTCCCACACATCAGAGAAAACATACCAGGAACAACTATGTAAGAACGGCTCAAACCCAAACTGACTGCCTGAGCTATCCGGTTTATGGGTAGACGAGCCCGTCCATTATGTACAGACATCTGTGCCAATCTCTTCCAAGCAACTTGGGCATGATGGGCTACAGTATTACTAGCGGGAATGGCTGAATAAATCCTGATGCAACTATTGTAGACACCTTTTCCCATTTCAGACATCCTATTTGAAGCATGTCTGTTGCTAGGCAAGAAGTATTGCGAGAACAATCTATATTGAGGAGAACATAACCCAGCTTTGACAATCGCTCCATATTTCGACCCTTCTGAACAGAAGCTAATCCGTTTTGTCCACAAAGATTGTGATACTCTCCTGATGTTTCCAACAGTCAATAATCTGCAATTTCTTAAGGATGTCAAAAGACCACTATGAGCATATTTAGGGAGTTTTTGCAAACTCTAAAAGGGGAAAAAAAGTGATTCTCAGCTTCTATATGAAAAACATAGTTGTTTTTTTAGTCTAGAAGCTGAGAATCGCTTTTTTTAAGAGTTTGCAAACACTCCCTTAATCAAGAAACCACCAACACCACCTACAACAAACCTTCAGTATATACTAGATTCGCATGAGACAAGCATATAATCTAATAATCAGAGTCATTCAATTAAACAAGAGGATGCAATTGCTCAGGCGTTCAAAGCCTGTTGATTAAGTTTACAACATACCTCCCTATGAACTGCACCAACGCACAACAGAAAATATAACAGATTGAAAACTACATAACCAAAGAAAAACAAGAAGATAGGGAGACTCCAAATATTCAGATGATAACAAAATAAAGAAAAGGATCAAGAACTCAGAATGAGAGAACAACCAAACATATTAACAAATAGATAATGGGGGAAAAACAGAGCGCGCTTTCACGGACCTCGACATGGCGAAAACTGGGCCTGAGATAAAAGGTAACAGACTAAAGTGCGCAGCTGGCGTACTGCGTCGCCGACGAGCATTTTCTAGGGATTAATGAATATTCAACCATATGGATCACATACCATATTCAAGATTTACCACCAACAAAAACAATCAATAACACCTCTTTCCCTTCAAATCCAATACCGTAACAAGAAAATCAAAAGAAAGAAAGAAAAAAACGTCGTTTAACTGGTAATTCAGTTGCGAAATTTCGAGCAATATACAAGAAGATGAAAGTCTGTCGATTGATAAAACCTAAGCAATGGCGGCGAAAGATACAAACGTAGAAGAAGAAGGAAATCGGGGTTTCTGTATTATTAAGAGTCGGACCCTACGGTTCGGTAATTTGGTTCGAATTTTGGCTCGTGAGGCTTACACCGTCTTTATTTTTCAACGCGACTTTTCGATAAAAGAATCCTTTTATAGTCATATCTTTTTTTTTGTTTTTTGAAAGGACAGTGATATCTTTTTTAAATACTAATGGAAAATATAAAATGACGGGTTCTAAGTTTTTTTTCTAAAATAATAGACTTAATTTATTAGTTGATAGGCCAATATTTTTCTTTTTCACCGAAATTTTATTGATAGAAACATGTTTGAAACATATTTAAAATAATCTTGAAATAACAACGTAAAAAAATTCTAAAATTTTAGCTGAGCCTCTTAAATGGATTTATTTTGGATCCAATTCAGTTGGGCTCTTATTTTAATTCTATCCAATTTACTAACTTAATAATTTGAGCCCACTTACTATCTTAATAATTTGAGCTTGTACAATTTCAGCCCATTGTACGAAAAATCTAACCAATTTTGGAATTGACAAGTATCAATTATTGGTGAATTTTACAAATTAAGCATAGTTATTATAATTCATAAGCCATCATAAATCATAATCAGATAGTCAAAACTCAAATGTGGATTTCGGCCGTGACGTATTGACAAGACTGAACCTGCACCTTGCAAAAAATAATTTTTTTTTGTTCAAAATCATTATTATTAATTATATTGTTTTTATTTTTATGTTTTAAAAACACATGGCGGATGGAACACAGGATTACATTTCCTTACCTGATATTATTCGGAATAATATTTACTAGTTTTTTTAAGTATAATCAGTATTCAAGAACATACAATAATCATTACTTTTGATTTTTTTCATGATAATAAAAACTATAAAAAAAAATATAATTGTAGTTATAAGTAATTGAAAGATTACATATTTTGATTGAACTTCTTGCTATAAGAACAATGTTTGAATTTAATTGTTTTTTGAAATTTGATGTCTAACTTATAATTAGAGCCGTCAAGATGGGCTAGGCCCGCCGGGCTGGCCCGTCCCGTCCCGCCTAAGGTAGGGGGCGGGCTAGGTATTTAGAGGCCCGTAAAAATGCAGGCCTAAACGGGCAAGCCCGCCGTGGGCCGCGGGCTTAGCGGGTTGGGCGGGCTAGCCCACCAGAAATAAAAAAGAGGAAATGAGAAGATAATATAAGAAGAAATAGAAGAAAAAAATAGTATAATTGATATTTTATATTTTTATCTCTTATAAAAGTGTATGTAATATTTTTTAAAATATGTATTTGTCATCTATTATTTTATTTAATTCATCAAAAATAAATAATATGCAAAAAAATATATTTTTTAATTTTTTTAATTTTTTTATTTTTGTGCGGTGGTCAGTGCCTGCCTAGCCCGCGCCATGCGGGTTAATTGGGCGATGTATTTTCACCCGCCATAATGGCGGGGCCGCCCATCCCGCCCGATGTGGAAATTACCATTATAGCCTCGCCTTAGGTCGAGTTGACCATCTTGACCTCGCCGCGAAATTACCAAAATACCCTCAGATCCGCGGTTTTTTTATATGGGTCCCAACCCGACCCGAATCCGGGTCGGGTCGCCCGCGAACCACACACCGTCGATCGGCGCCACGTGTGTCGGTGATCCGCCTCACCCTAAGTGAATGCATCTATAAATACGGCACGAAATTCAAGAGTAAAAGGTAACTTGTCATTATTCTAAATTACCTCGCTTTCTTTAGCTTTCTAAGACCTCAACTACCCGATTCGACTTAGGCGTCGGAGGGCCTTAGCTGGAGCCATCCCGCCAATTTAACGTGCGTTCTGCTTCAGTACCCTCGAACAAAGACCTCACCTAGTTTTTTTTGGGGATCCTCGGTCGTCGCCGTGGAACACACTTCACCTCGCTTTGTGGGTCCCTAGGTCGTGCACATCCGATTTACCTTCCTAAATCGGTTGGCGCGTCTGTGGGAAAGAGGCTAGCTAAAGATGGAGAGACACACAAAGTGAAGTTATTGGAAACACCTAAGCATGTGTCCAAGACACCTCGGGGTCGTGGAGGACCCTCCTGGGAAACATCACCACCCGCCCGCTTCACTTCGCGGACCATCTTTCGTTCGGGAGGAGGAGCGATGATTCACATGAAGGCTAGTGACTTTGAGAAAATCTTGGAAAAAATGTTGGAGGATAGGGAAAGAAAGGGGAAGAAGAAGGCCACGGAGGCCCCACTCCTTTGTCTCCCAGGGAAGGGGGAATGTGGAAAACGAAACGAAGTCTTGAGTCGATTTGGAAGAGGTGGTCAGTCAAGTCGCCAGGCCACCAAAGGAGAGACCGGAGGAGGTCGTAGGCGAACCAAATAAGCCCACGGGGACATACACGAATCGAGTGAACAAATCGAGCATGTTACTCGACAACCGGATGACTTGAGGCGGAGGAGTTGTAACATCCGCTTTGCGAGAAAAGGGGATCTCCATTTTCTCCCGAGATCCTAGCCGAGGTGGTCACGCCCGAACTTCAAGCTTCCCGATCTCCCCGAAATATGATGGGAATAGGGACCTCGGGAACATCTCACCGCTTTCGACCACGTGATGCAATTGTATGGGCGGTCGGATGCCATGAATGCTAGAATATTCATTACAACGCCGATCGAAAGGCGCAGAATGGTTCATGGGATTACCTAGGGAACGTGGTTTCTTAACAACTGCTCGAAAGTTCTTATACCGATTCGCAAAAGCGAGCTCGAAGGTCACCTTACATTTGTTCACTATAAGGCGGGGTGAAAGAGCGCTCAGGGAATTCATAAATCGGTTCAATGATGAAGCATTGGAGGTGCAAGATATGCGAATGGACATGATGACTAATATCCTTATCCTTGGATTGCAAAAAGGACCATTAAGATCGCCGCCGCGAACCGCCTTTGTCGATAAGGAGCGATTAATGGAAGTGACCCGAGAAATACATACGGGAGGAAGAGATGAATGCCCTTAAAGACCAGGAGTGGTCCCAGTGACTCGAGCTCCACGCGAGGGGAGGGATCTTAGAGAGAGGCTTGGTTTAGGGTCGAGAGAGGCTGCATCGAGGTCCGCATCAAGATCACCCCAGACAATGAGGCACAATAGATATACACCGTTGAACGCACCCAAGTCACGCTCAATGGCCATAGAGCGAACCGATATGCTAAGGTGGCCAAAAAGATGAAGACGACCTCGGTCGAAGAAATATGGATAAATATTGTCGCCCACAAGGACCATGGCCACGATACCGAGGATCGCATTCAATTGCGAGATGAGATTGAAAGGCTCATTCAAGCGTTACTTACGAAATTTTGTTTTGAAAGAAGAACGAGGGGAGGACTTCTAACCGGGACCCTAGGCGAAGATCACCGCTCGCAAATTGCGGCCGGTCGAGAGGTCTCCATGAGGCCGGGACATAGGCAAGAACGCCCAAGGAACGCTGCTAGGCCTTTAGCAAAATCACGAAGAAGATAATCGCTCGTAGGGGGTTATACATATGATAGTAGGAGGTCCTAGTGGAGGTGATTCACGAGTGCAAGAAGGAAACATGCGCGTAACCTCACTCATGATTCTAAGAGAAATCAAGGTCATGAGCGTCCAAAACTCTAGCCCTATTACATTCGATGGCCGTGACCTCTTGGGGTCGAGGTAGGTCGAACGACCCGATGGTTATCACGATGGATATTGCCAACTTCTCCGTACAAAAAGTTTTGGTGGACAATGGGAGCTCGGCGGATATATTATTTATGCATGTGTTGAGGAAGATTGAACTAGATGTAACTGCCCTACGTCCGGTTGACACTCCACTGATGGGATTTGGGGGAAGCGAAGTGGTTCCCTTAGAACCATTGATCTCCCCCCTCGCTCGCCGGGCCGCGTGCGAAAGACAATCATGATCAAGTACCTGAGTGGTGGACGCCCATTTGCTTATAATGTGATTATGGGCGACCCGATCAATCAATTTCAAGTTTGTGGTGTCCACTTATCATTTGAAGATGAAGTTCCCTACATCGGGAGGGGTAGGTGAAGACGAGGCGACCAGTAAGACGGCTAGAGAATGCTATAACGTTTCCCTAAAAAAGAAGAAGGAAGGGAGAGAAGTGAGGACTATAAAGCAAATAACACGCCAAGAGGAGGTGGGTTGAGTAAAAAAGAAAAGGAGAAGGTTAAAAAAGCTAGACAATGGCGGAGTATAGGGTTGAGCCAACGGAGCAATACAAAGTGATTGAGCTCAAGCCGGCGACCGGATAAGTTCACTAAGATAGGGTCGCAAATGGACTCGGCTGTAGAAGTGTTGATGATTCAATTTCTTAGGGAGAATGTGGACATTTTTGCTTGGAAACCGTCGATTTCCAAGGCATAGACCGAGGTGATGGTTCACCGACCGAATGTGGATCCGTTAATGAGGCCATGAAAGAAGCGGCGAAGCTTTGGCGAAAAAAACAAAATTATAGAAAACGAGGTGAACAAGTTATTGGAAGCGGGATATGTTGTGGAAATTCGATTCACCGAGTGGCTATCAAATGTAGTTGTAGTGCCCAAAGCTAACAACAAATGGAGGATGTGCACGGACTTCACGAATCTGAATAAGGCATGCCCCAAGGATCCTTACCCCTACCTCGCATCGACTGTTGGTGGACTCCACAAATGAGATGTGCCTTGCTTAGCATGATGGATGCTTACCAAGGATATCACCAAATTTTTATGGCGGAGGAGGATAGGGATAAGACCTCATTGTTGTGACGGAGAATGGAGTTTATTGCTACATGGTAATGCCGTTTGGGCTAAAGAACGCGGAGTTACTTATCGAGGGTTAGTCAACCTCATGTTTAGAGAGAAAATTGGCAAATCAATGGAAGTGTATGTTGATGATATGTTGGTAAAAAGTATGATGGAAGAGGATCACCTTGAGCATTTGAGGAGGCTTTCAAAATAATGCGAGCCTATGGTATGAAGTTGAATCTGCAAGTGCACCTTCGGAGTGCGAGGTGGAAAATTTTTGGGTTTCATGGTGCATGAGAGGGGATCGGGCAACCCGAAGAAGATAAATAATGGAAATGAGTTCACCTAGAACGGTCAATGAGGTACAACACTCACACAGGAAAATTGCCTCGTTGAATGTGTTCATTTCGAGGTCACCGATCGCAACCTTCCTTTCTTCAACACATTGAGAAACATGAAAAATTTTCAATGGACGGAGGAATGTGAGAAGGCATTCGGAGATTTGAAAGGATACCTTATGTCTCCACATTTACTTGTCAAGCCTTTAAAAAGGAGGCTCTATTTTTATACCTAAGCGATTTCGAAGTGAGCCGTGAGCTCGGTGTTGGTGCGTGATGAAGAGGAGTCCATCGCCCGATTTACTACGTGAGCAAGTTGTTACTGAGGAGTCAAGAGAGGTACCTAGAGACGAAAAAGTCGGGCTCTGGCCTTAGTAGTATCGGTAGGAAGTTGCGACCTTACTTCCAATCTCATCGATTATTGTCCTCACAAATCAACCACCGAGACAAGTGTTAGAGAAACCGGAGTCACAGTCGCCTAGTGAAATGGTCTGTGGAATTGGGGAATTTGATATTAAATATCAAAGTAAAACGGCGGTGAAGGCTCAAGTCTGGGCGACTTCGTTAACGAAGCAAGTGGGTCGGAAAATGAGGTTCAAAAAGAAAGTAACATGGCTCTTGCATGTGGATGGGTCGCGAGTGGCTACGGAGGCGGAGTCGGGATATTATTACAAAAGCCTAACTCGTTCGAGGTGGAAGTGGCACTTCGCCTCAAATTCGAGGTGACAAACAACGAGCCGAGTAGTCTGAAGCTCTGTTGGCGGGATTAAAAATGGCACGTATGCAATGTGAAGAAGTTGATAGCTTACACGACTCCCGATTGGTGGCAATGCAAGTTGAAGGCTCGTTTGAGGCCAAGGATCGATCTATGGCTAACTATTTGGAGAAAGCGAAGCGGTTGATGGAAAAGTTCGAATCTTTTCAAATAAAGCAGATCCCAAGAGGTGAAAATGAACGAGATGATGCTCTGCTAGCCGCCAAAGTGCGATGAAGTGGGAGTAATTCGAGGAAGGTGATCGTGTTGGTGGCAACGCAACTCAACTCGCTAAGCGGAGGAAGGTCCCATCGAGCAAGATTCAAGCGAGGCGCCGGGTTTGTGCAATTGACACCCCAATCGATTGGATGGAAGACTTGAAAAATTTCCTAGAAAAGGAGTTTACCGTTGGACCCAATAAAAGCTAGAAGGGTCCAAGTTAGAGCGTCCGCTTCCTAATGATAGACAATGAGATGTATAAAAGATCGGTAGGAGGACCATTGCTAAAGTGCCTCGGGACCGGAGAGGGCGATATATGTAATGAGGGAGATTCATGAAGCAATTGTGGCAACCACTCGGTGGGAAGGCACTCGCCCGAGAAAGGTGATCCGCAAGGTTACTTTTGGCCGACTTTAGTAAAGTATACAATGGAGTTTGTTAAAAAATGTGCGAAGTGTCGTTCCACGCGAACCTCACTCACAACCAACACCCGATTTGGAAACGATCCCCATTGCTTGTCCTTTTGATCAACGGGGAATCGACATCTGGTCCCTTCCCAATGGCTAGAGCTCGGAAGAAATTTATCATTGCGGTGGAGTACTTTTCTAAGTGGATTGAGGCCGAGCGTGCCAAGATATCGGAAACCGAAGTCATGAATTTCTTGTGGAAAAATATTGCATGTAGGTATGGGGCTCCCGGAATCTTAATATCGAGATAATGGCACTCAATTTCAAGGAAAGAAGGTTAGGGAGTGGTGTGAAGAATATAAAGTGAAGCAAAATTTTACAGCTGTGGGAAACCCTCAAGCAAATGGACAGACCGAGGTCGCAAATAGAATTATTCTACAACACCTAAAAACGAGGCTAGAGGAAGTCGAAGTCGTATTGGGTGAGTTGCCTGAGTCCCGTGGGCATATCGAACGACCCCACGGACCTCGGCGGAGAAACGCCTTTCGGTTTAGTGTATGGGTCGGAGCGATCGTGCTTGGTGGAAATTGGAGAAACTTCGCTGGTCGCTCGTGACGAGCCCGAGAGCAATAGGGAAGCTAGAGAGCTTGAGCTCGAGCTCATTGAAGAAAAGCGAGACAAAGCGTTTATTCGATCCAAGCGGTAAGGGAAGAATGAAGAATGCATACAACAAAAGGGTTCATGAGCGAAGCTTTCAAGTAGGGGATCTAGTGCTCAAAAAGTGGAAGTGTCCAAACATGTGGGAAAGCCGGAGGCAAATTGGGAAGGACCTTTAAAGTAATTGAAGTCTTTGAAGAGAGGAACATCTGTTAGAAAACATGCAAGAAAAGGAGCTCCCAAGGCCTCGAACATTCATAACTTAAGGAGGTTCTATACTTGATGTTGCATAACTAATCTACTTTATGTACTTAGCTTAATTTTGGAAGAATTGAAGGTTTATGTTAAAAACTATCATCAATGAAAGAAGATGGAATTTCACGTACAATGTTTACCTTTTCGCACAAATTTGCTTAGTGTTTCGAGGTCGCAAGCGAACCACTAAAGATAAGCCCCCAAAAGGCTAGCGAGGCCAAGACGATCCCACGAAGGATCTAGGACATAAGCTCCCTTTTAGGTCGGCAAAAGCCCACAATGGTCCCAACAAAGGGACCTGGGCTCGCAAAGATAAGCCCCTAAAAAATTGCTAGAGGCCCAAGACGATCCCACGAAGGATCTAGACCATAAGCTCCCTTTTAGTCGGGCAAAGCCCACAATGGTCCCAATAAAGGGACCTGGGCTCGCAAGATAAGCCCCCTAAAAGGCTAGCTAGAGGCCCAAGACGATCCCACGAAGGATCTAGGCCATAAGCTCCCCTTTTAAAGTCGGCAAAGCCCACAATGGTCACAACAAGGGGACCTAGGCTCGCAAGTTAAGCCCCTAAAACGCTAGCGGTCCCTGGCGACCCCACGAGGACCTGGCCATAAGCTCCCCAGCGACCCCACGAGGGACCTAGGCCATAAGCGCCTAGCGACCCCACGAGGACCCAGCCGTAGCGCCTAGGCGACCCCCGAGGATCTAGGCTATAAAAAAAAGACCTTTTTGGGTGGCAAAGTAAGGGACTTAGGCTCGCCCGGACCTAGCCTCGCGAGTAAGCCTGAGACCCGAGGATCTTTGAAAAAAAAAAAAAAGTGGAGCGAAGTAAAGTCCATGCAACATATAAAAGCGAAGTGCAAGACATCAGTGACACACAAGCAAGTAAGGCAAAAGTAAGACACAAAAACGGAGTAACATTTGAAGTACATTAAGAGGCGATGAGATCGTGAATAAAAATACATCTAAGTTTAATACTTCAGTTGTTTACATAAAAAGCCATAGGAGGCTAAAAGAGGTTTCACGAGATCGGTGAACTCATCGACCTCCTCCACTTCATCGACGACCTCTACATCACGCGAGCTACCCTCCTCGCCGCCTTCACGACGTCGCTTCGGCCGTCCTTCTCAAAGGGGTCAAGCTTGTCGTGGTCGAAATCGGCCTTAAAAGCTTCCTTCTTAATTCCCTACTCGCGGCACCGCTCGAAGCCATCAAAGAGGTACACCACGGCTCGCTCGACAATGAGTTTCTTGCAAGACGAGGACTGGAGAAAGGATTGAACCCCGGCAAAACGAGACGAGGCTAGTGAAGCTTTAAGCTCTTCGGATGAGAGATATTCTTCAAGGCCTTGTTTCCGACCTTTTTCAAAAGAATCTGCCACCTCTTTGATGTGGTGCACCTCGCGAGTTTTGAGCTCGCTTTGAAACGAAGCAGTTCGGGCTTTCGTCACCTACTTCCTTGAGGAGTTCGGCTCGAGCCTCCTCGACGGCTTTTGCCTTATCCGCCTTGATAGTTCGGAGCCTCGCGTGGACCTCACTCAGCTGATTAATGTACACCTCGTTCTGGTGCTTCCAATCGGCACCGCGAAGCGCCATTTGGTGCAACAGGGCCAAAAGCTGTTAAAAAAAAAACAACAAAAAAAGGGACGAAGTAAGTGGTGACGAAGTGAGATAAAAGCGAAGAAACAAAGTTGGATAATTTAAATACATTCACATACCGACATGACCTCGTGAGCCGCCAACTCTTCGAGGCGGGTGAACTCCGTGGTCATCAAGGCAAATTGGTCGGTGGGGAGGGTAGTATAGTTATACAGTTCGAAGGAATCCTCCCCAGCCTTCGTCTCGAGGACCGAGCTCCGCGAGCTAATATTCCAGTTCGGAATGGTGCGAGGCATGGCAAGCTCGCGAACACGAGGCCTAAGGTCAGGAGCCTTCTCGCGAGCCGTGAGCCGATGAGCCTGGAGATGGGACTCGCTCCGATTCAACCACATCATCATTTGATCAGCGGTGGGGAGGTTGGCATCAGTAGGCTCGAGCTCGTCGTGAGCTAGCATCCCGGGGGAAGCACCCATAAAATCAGGCGAGCTCCTAGCCTTGCGAATTTTTGCCCTTTTTGGAGCAGAACTTTCAACCACCTTTTTTCCCTTGTCCTCCCTAGGCTTGCTACCCGAGGCCTTGATGGTTTTCTTGAGGGGCACCTCGGGAGTGGGGTCGAGGGCTATTGTCACGGAGGGGGCCGAAGCTGCGACCACGCCCAACGGTAAGTCCGAAGCAGCAGCCTCTTGGCGGGCTCGCTTGCGAGCTAGCAAGGCTTCCTTGTTATTGGCGAGGGCCTTTTCAAGAACGGCAGATCGGACCGCCATATCTGCACAAGCAAAGAAAATACATCAGTATAAGCGGAGTAGGCGAACTGGAGTACTTTAAAAGAAATAAATTACCAAGAGTTAGAGCTTCATGGCGAGGAGCGGGGCTAAGGCCGACAAGGGACAAAACCTCTTCGATAATGAGGTCGCAAGCCTCATACCAATTTTGGGTCAACAGGGAAATAAAGTCGGCGCCCCAAGAAACAGGAGGCAAGCCTCGAAGACGAGGTCGGCTCAATCTCCAATCCGAAGGTAAGTCCCAAGGATTTTCAACAGGAGCTCGAATGAATATGAACCTATCTTTCCAAGGCCACACCGAGGAAGGAACCCGATGTAAAAAATTTCGGTTAGTACGAGGCGAGATGTAAAAGAATCCGGAGTTAGTGTTGGTGGTAGAAGAATTGATGGCATATAGTTCGCAAAAATGAGAAAGTGAGGCGGCCTCGCCGAAATGCTTCATTAAAATGACAAAACCTACAATGTGACGGTAGGAATTTGGGACGAGCTGAGCGGGGCAAATATGGAGCCTTGTCAAAATATTAACAATAGGGCGAGCCAAAGGGAATCTAAGGCCCGCCTCGAGGCTAGCAAGGTGGAAGGCTAAACAGCGAGGAGGAGGTTTGTCTATTCTATCACTGGCAGTAGGGATTATGATTTGGTACGAAGCGGGGATGAAGAAGTTTTTCCTAATGATGCTTACATCGTGAATGGAGACCCGAGACCTAAGTAAAGCCCAGGGGGCGATTTGCTCTAGGTCGTCCGAGGGGGTGGCCTCGCGGGATACCCTATTTTGAGGAGGGGGATATGGGTCGCCCCGGAAGTGGAAGTAGAAGAGCTCGAAGACGAGCCGAGTCGACGACCCGAGTTCGAGGACGAACCAGAGTTCGACCGCGAGCTAGAAGGCCGTATAGACAGAGGAGGGGTCGCCATAAAAGAATAAGAAAATTTAGAGTAGAGAGAGAGAGAACCTACCTCTAAGACAAGTGGAGTGGAGGAGCACGAAGTCAAGATCCTAGGTCGTAGACGAGCTGAGCAGCGAGGTGATCCGAGATGAGAAATGTGAAAAGTAAAGGTTTGAAAAACCATCTTATATATAGAGAGAGAAGGGCGGGAAAATCAACGGTCTCGATCAAAAGACTGTTTGAATTCAATGGCTCGGATTGGAGGATCTTTTCGAAATTCAACGGCTTGGGCTCTTCGTCGCTTCGCATGCGGGGACCTGAATCGAGTCACTTTAGCAATAATTACTAAAGAATCGGGGAGTAAATGATGTGGAAATTACCATTATAGCCTCGCCAGTCGAGTTGACCATCTTGACCTCGCCTCGCGAAATTACCAAAATACCTCAGGATCCGCGATTTTTTATATGGGTCCCGACCAATCCCGGGTCGGGTCGCCACGAACCACACACCGTCGATCGGGCGCCACGTGTACGGTGATCCGCCTCACCCGTGAATGCGATCTATAAATACGACGAAATTCAAGTAAAGGTAACTTGTCATTATTCTAAATTATCTCGCTCTTTAGCTTTCTAAGCACCTCAACTACCCGATTCGACTTAGGCATCGGGCCTTGGGCCTTAGGGAGCCATCCCTGCTAGCCTAACGTGCGTTGCTCGCTTTCAGTGCCCCTCGAACAAAGTACCTCACCTAGCTTTTTGGGGATCCTCGGTCAGTCGCCGTGGAACACACTTCACCTCGCTTTGTGGGTCCCAGGGTCGACATCCGATTTACCTTCCTAAATCACCGCCCAACAAGCGGGCTTTTTTGACGCCTGCCCGCACCAATTTTTTGACATTTGTACTCTACTTATAATAGCTCATAAGTTTAAGGTGGCTCAAGTAAAACCTTATTTGGGTCTTGCCTAAGATCCTGGAGTAGTGTTGACAAAAGACCAACAAACCAATAGCATAAAAAAGCTCAAAAGTTCATATATATGAAAGTGATTAATCAAAAACACAATCATTTCTTACTCGGAAATTATATTTTAGACCTTAGATCCCTTTTAGAAATTTAAGTCAATCAGGCAACCATACAAACATAGAAACGACACCAAAAACAAACAATAAGAACTATTTGTAGGTCCCATAATCCATTTCCAGGTTTCATTAATTAGAGTAAAACTTCTACATTATTGGGTTTAATTTCTTCGAGATATGTATGGTCAAATTGGAGAGAAAAACATAATATGGGAAAGTTGAGAAAATTGAAAAAAGTGGCAATACAGGCAAAAGCCAAAAAGACAAAAACCCACTTTAGGAATCTACCTATTCAAAAGGCAAAAACTTGCGTGAGACGGAATCCTTATACAAAGTTTTAAAAGTTTTTTTTTTTCAGATTTTATTTTTCTTAGGGTTTATATTTGTTTTTTAGGGTTTATTTTGTTTCTTGGGTTTATTTTTAATTGATTTGGGTTTTTAGGATTTTTAGTTTTTTTTAGGGTTTATTTTTTATTTTTTGGGTTTATTCTTCATGGTTCATGTTTTTAGGGTTTATTTTTGTTTCTTCATGGTTCATTATTATTTTTAAATTTATTTTCATGGTTCATGTTCTCAAGACGAAGCTCTTAGGAGACCCGTCTCACGAATTTAGATCCGTAAAACCATCTCAGACTTGCTCAATTCAAAAATTGGAACTGGTTTTTTTTCTTTGGGCGGTCGAGCAAGAAAGAAAGAGATACCGAAACTCTACGTTTTTCCAATATGTGGTCAAACAAAATTGTAAAGTTATTGTTTGTCTAAAGAAAATTGTGCGAAGAAAATGTATTTGTGAATAATTATCACGTAAGATTTTAATTTTTATTGCTGCAAAAGACTTTGGCCATAACGTTTGCTATTAATTATCATTTATCACGTAAGATTTATGGTCGAGGTCCAACTTCATTTGTATAAATTGTACTAAGAGTTTGACTACAATGTGTACATAACTTTCATAAGGACGGATAATTAACATGTGGTCCTTTATAAAATAGGACTATAGGAGCTTCAAAATTTATGAAATGTTCGATTTTTTTTTCTTAAATAATTTTCATTATCTAAAAATAAAACCAAATATAAATTATGTTTGTATGATTGTGTCTCATATATATTAGTTTGCAATACAACAATACATTCTTCTAACAAACCTCCTCCAAAAATTCTTTAGGCTTAGTTGAAAATAATGGATTTGAAGCTAATAATTAAAAACTCATAATGATATTCATTGATCTTGTTTAAATAAGTCATTATGCAATGAATTTCGAATCCATAAATTCCCATTTAAAACTATTTTATGAGTAATTCTGATGGATTTCAAATATATTTTATATGGAATCATTTGAAATCCTTCTACAAAATCCTCTTCTCAAATCCAAATCCTCGAATCCAAATGTAACCTAAATAAATCAAAGCATTCCCTTAGTCTTTTCAACTATGTAATCTTAGTTCAATTATTTGGTAACTTTAATTAACTTGCCAATAAATGTAAAACCTATTTAAGTCGTATATCACCTTACTTTACGAACAATATAACATAATTTCAATCATGCTATTAATTTATTTGGATCTAATCAAAACTATTTTGACAACAAACTACTTTATTTCTAATTATCTTTAAGCCGTCGCGGCCGTACTTCACTACTGAGATCTATGAAACCCTTGTAGAAGATTTCTTCTATCTTTTTTCTTTTCTTTTTTTCTTTTTTTGAAATTCTATCTTTTTTCTCAAATAATTGAAGTTTTAAGGTAGTTAATTATGATCTTAAATACTTTTTGGGGGTCATGGCCAAAAGAAAAAAAATGGCCCAATCTAAAAGAGTTATACAAATAAATATTTTATGTATGTACACCTTGGATACAATTTAACAAGAACTTAAAAATAAACATATATTATTTAAATTATAAACACATATGTATGTTTATTTTTTTTTGTCAAAAAAAAAAAAATAAACATATATTATTTAAATTATATGATAAACGGCAAATATGAAATAATAGTAAACTTCAATGTCCCGAATTTGAAAAGAAAAAAGAAACATTTCTTTATTTTAAATGTTAAAAGTTAGATTCATTTTTTTAGTATAATTTTGAAAGAAAAATGCCATTTGATTTTTTATCTGTGCGCCTATAAAGCAACTTAATAAAATATGTGTACATATATATAAAGATTTATTGTAGAATTGGGGCCTCAAAATCGGGGTCCTAGGTCGTCGGTCTCGGTGACTATCTTGAGGGTCGGCCCTGATTTTATATTCTTACCTGCCAAGACCCCTGTAATCAAATGACATCCTTATAGGTTTTAAGACCATTGGTCAAGGGTTCGATTCCCCACTACTAAAAAATCTTATCTTCCTATATGGGCTCAAGCAGTTGTATATTAATTAATGGTGTCAATTTTTCCCTTTAAGCAAGTTAACAAGACAATAGGGCATCTTTGTAATGAGAACGACATCAAGTTTATTACTCAAACTAATCAGACACAAGGATATGCTAATTTATATCCATTTAAATACAAAAGTACTATGTAGTACAGGAATTAGGAAGTACTGTATGATATTTTTTTATGCCAACAATATATGGAAATCTCTACTCTCTAGTGAAGCTAAAAAATATCAATTAAGATAACATAAGGGAACTTGAAAAATCTCAGAGAGAATTCAAAAATAATCTCTCTGAATCACCTCATATATATGGTTTCTGATCATACAATTAATTACATTCAATTCGTCAATTAACCTTGAAATTCAAACTGCAAAGAGTTTGGAATCGATAAAGGGGTTGATATATTTGACATAACCGATTGGAAACTGAAATTCTCTAATGATGGGTCCGGGCCGACCACGGATGGACCCGACCCGTAATATCCATAATTTGATAGCGGGGCATAATCTTCCATCGGGTTAGAAAGCACATCTGACCCGAACCCGGCAAGATTTTGCCTGAAATTCTCAACGTCGTCGTATTGCACGACTTGATGAGCTTGATTATCACCCGGGATTGTTAAATCTCGAAACGGTGTTTGCATTTGGATGAACGACTGGGATTGGGGATTATTACCAATAATTAATTCTGGATTAATCATTTGGATTAATGATTGGTCCAGAAGATCGAGACGAAAGGTGTGAGTCACTGGATCAATCCCCATTCGCATAAGCCTTTTTCTGATTTTTGTGTTCCAATAATTCTTGATTTCGTTGTCTGTTCTTCCAGGTAGACGAGCAGCAATTGCAGACCACCTGTTTGTGTAATTCACACAAAGGGGTGAAATGTGTGATCAAGCCGAAAATAAGGACTTTTGTGTAAATATGAAAAGTTAAGTGCATTTTTTTGGGAAAAAGAAGTAATTATACATACTTGTTTCCAAGAATGCTGTGTAGTTGAATAATTGTATCTTCTTCTTCGAATGAAAATCTTCCTCTTTTGATATCAGGCCGGAGGTAATTTGTCCAACGCAGGCGGCAGCTTTTTCCACACCTTTGCAGCCCTACATAATTATTGATAAAACAAAAATAAATCTATTAGCATAAGGGCAAATAGGAGTGCGTAAACGAGTCAAGTAGAGCTGAACATAGTATTTTCAAAGTTTTATTTGAATTTTTACCAAACTTCAAAAATTATGTTTAAGTTTGGTATGATTATTAAATGAATCGAATTTTATTCTAGCTGAACACAATTTGAGTTCGAGTAGATTAATAGTTTTACATATATTTTAGGATAATTACAAAAACACCCTCGAGGTTTAGGCTAATTACAAAAAATTCAGAGATGTTTCAAAATTATAAAAAAACCCGAGGTTCGAATCCATCTTACATTTTCTCCCTTCATGAACAACAAACATTACAAAAACTCCATGATATTTCTAGAAATATTACAGTTAACCCCTTAAATTTAAGGCATAATCAAACTTGAGGGGCTTTTCGTAATTTCAAAACATCTATGGATTTTTCTGTAATTAGCCTAAACCTCAAGGGGTATTTTGTAATTATCTCTATATTTATAATTTTGTTATAAATCGAGCTCGAGAGTTATATTTTATCAAACGAAAGAATGTGTATGTGCACTTAAACGAACTTTTAACGGCCGCTCTCGCACGAGTGAAATATCGAGTAATTTGGTTTGTTTGTTAGCTATAGGGAAAAGAAAAAAGAAAGAACAAAGGGAGAGAGAAACTAACCAGCATTCTTTGGAAGGGTTCTCCAGTTTCCACAGCCATTTTTGTGTATATATTCAATGAGCTTTTGGTCTTCATCAGGGGTCCAAGGACCTTTCTTTAGTCCATTTTTTTCACAGCAAGGAGTTCTTCCCATGTCCAATATGTCAAACTCTAATTGAAAAATAATTGAAATTATGTAAGAGACGAGAGAAATAATTTTGTATGTAAATAAAGCTAACACTGGCCTTTTGGTTGATGTATATATATATCATAAATCGTGTTATTAAAGAACAAAGTTAAGTCAAAACTCGAAAAAGATTCGGCGCCGTCCCTGTTGCTTCACCTAGGCAACGTGTGTCGTTCTTTTGGAGAAATTATGAATCTATCAAAGCATATGCAAAATTTGCAAAATTCAAAGTTTATTGAAATTTAAACTCCAATAAGCTTCCAAAATAGGAGTTTGAATATTTCAAGTCGATTATCAATGGGCTGGACTATAAGAGAAGTAATCGAATTTCCCTCTCTTACCTTTTTAATTTCCACTGGCAACAAAAATTTAACTTTAGGATTACACTATGCACTTTATACACCAAGAAAAAAAGTAAATTATGTCAATTAATTGCTTAATCTGATTAATTAATTAGAGTTTTTTTTTTAAAAAAATTATTGCATACATAAGAAATTAAACATGAGCAGTTTTAATTTTTTTGTAGCAGTGAGAAAAACTAATATGTATTTAATTAGGTATTTGTTGTGCTATGGCTATATGTCTATATGATATCATACATTATACATAGTCCATTAGATATTTAAGGAAACACTGCAATATATGTTACGTAAATTTTTATTTGTACTCTTAGTCAAAATGCCAGTACGTTTAATCAAGTCTTTGCCAGTCTTTTATTTTAATGATTTATGGTACTATTAACGTAGTATGACACCTTATACGTGGCTCAATTTTACACTGAGCAAGCCCCAATTGTGGGGACCCAAATTAGAAAAGTTGGAAATTAGCATTACTGTGCCTTAATTGGATCACAGCATATTTAAGTGCTGTTACATAAATAATAATTTAATTTTTCCTTGCTATCCATTTCCCAGTAAGATTTGGACACGAGTTTACATATTAATGTCTCTTTAGTGGATGACAATCTGTCATGGGCTTACTATTATTAGCTTATTTTAAGTGTGAATATAAGTCATGAACATTTGAAAAATCGTGTAATTGATCTTCTCCTTTCTTCTACTCCTTTTTTTTTTAACAAATCTTAATTAAGGTGTTAATTTTGGTCAAACATTATAATATTTATCAATAATTTACTTGTATACACGTATATATGATGCTATAGGGTTCCATTCTAGCCCTAACTGTTCATTTTTGACAAACTGGCTTGAAGTTTCTTAATTTCTTGTTTGCCTTATCGATTTGTATTAAACAATTTATCTTCCTAATAATTGCATTCATGATTCACCCCTAGTCTTTTATTTGTGAATGTATAAGAAGATTAATATTGAATGGGATAATTATTTAGGTGCCTCTTATTTGTTTATATTCTAATTAATTTGGTGTTTTATTTCGTATTCCACATCACATAAATATTTTTTAGTATATTTAACATTTTTTATAGTATCTCCTTTTCTCAGCAATTGCAGCCTTGCAGGCATATTTTTAAGCATCGGTGCATATATGATTTCCAACAAAATGTAACAATCTATTATAAAACAAACAGATGAGCACTTTTCAATGTTTTCAGTCATGCAATGCAAGTACAGGGCTTCTTAGGTGAATATATTTTTAAAAATAATACATTTCTTTAGAAAAATAAATATACATTTTTGATTAAAAAATATTTATTAAATCTCTCTCCTTCAAAATGTCCCTGACAACATATGACTTTGTCACGTGCTTCTCTCAGTATCTGTGTGTGCAAAAACATAATTTAACATAAATATACACATACATTAAAGATTTATATATATATATATATATATATATATTTTTTTATAACTCTCAAACTTCCAACTTACGCCCGACTACGCTGAGACAACAAACTCCGGCTCCTCATCACTCGGAGACAGGGGCTGGGCCATCTGGGCCTGGCCCGGCCCATTTTTTTTTTTAAAAAATTTTAGTGAGGATTTTTTTAAAAAAAAAATAGTTATAATTTGTATTAATTTTTCTTGGATTTTCTATCCTAGCCCACCCCATTTTCGTGTATCGGCCCACCCCGGTAGTAAAAGCGTCCCGCTCCGCCCTTGCTCCTCATTCTTTGCCGCCGCCAAGGTAAACCGCGGATGTGCACGCACTCAGCGATGTTACGGCGGTCTCGGACGTCGACAACCGTGATCCTCCTGTAAAGAGAACAATTATGTTCGACCCCAATCTACTAATAACGATCTCTCCCCGAATCGAACCCACGCGGATGCTATTCAGTATGAGTTCCCGCCAAATTTTCACCAGCTCGCATATGCCCCGGGGAGCAATTTGATGGAGAAGGGATATGAACCCTAACCTCCACCCCACAAACAATTTGATGGAGCAGGGATTTGAACCCCTGACCTCCATCCCACAATTGCTTGTGGTGGCCAGGTGGGCTAAGCCACCTGGTTTATATATTGCAGAGGTAGTTGCATGTACCTCAAGTGGTATCGCTTACCCTTTATAAATGTGTTGACCGGAGTTCGAACTGTTATCTTTCAGTTTTTTTGAAATTTATCCCCTTATTTTTAACCAGTATTCCCAACTCCCAACTTATTAAAAAAGGGTTAAAGGTTCAGACTTCACATAATTAGTTAATTACTGAAAAATGATTACCAATATTAAACATGTTTTAAAACAGAATAATAGGTTGAGTTGGGCCTTTTGATGGATTCCAGTTATGTCCACAATCCAAATTATCGGGCAAAAAAAGAGTCCATCAAACTTTAAACTCCATCCACTGCTGAGCCCAAATCTTTGGCGAAATTAATAAAGTGGATTGGCCATCCCCCACCAAACATATATCCAATATATATACGTTTTAATTTATGCAAGCCCAAGTACGTAGATCTCTTGTAAGATAAACATGCCATTTGTCAGGATAAGTAGTTGACTTATCTAGGATAGCATAACGTCTGCTTGTGATTGACATTATGTTAATTGTAATTTGAGATAAACTACAAAGTTCCGATATGGCAATTTGACTTTAATTCCCACTTGATTTGACTTTTACAATATGGAAATCCTTTGAGCACTATTTCAAAATATTTAGGTAATTCCACTTCATAGTACTTATCCTGTCAATTTATTAATTTTTTAAATATCTCAATTAGAAAATTATTCTCTTAATTATAAAAAATCACTTATTATATACATGAGCGTTTATTTATAAAAAAAATCATACAGAATTTATTTATTTTTTATTAAATAAGCCCCCGGTTTTCTTCACAAACTCCGGCCCATGTCGCTCTCACAGCCAGTTGTTTTATTAATCCAAACCTCCACCAGTTTTCCCAAAATCTATCAAACCCACCAAAAATGTTCTCTCCTCCCTATATATATATATATATATATATATATATATATATGAGCGTTTTCTTGGCCCATCCCTTAACATTCCAAAGCTGCCCAAAAAAACTTCCAACTATAAGTCTATAGTCGTACTTCTAAATTGAAAGCGTTTACCACTTATATACAGTCTCTGGCATTAGATACTCGTACTTGCAATCTGACAATTTTGGTTTATCAGTTCTTGGGTTTGGTTTTGTGCATGGGACTGAGGTACATGAGTAGGGGATGAGGGTGATGCAGGGGATTAAATACCAGGCCTCAAAGTGTGATTCTACCACTCAATCTTTTAAGGATTCTAGTTGTGGTTCATTTTCAAGGCAAGCAAGGAAATTATCTGGTGGTATCGATTCCACGGTGATCAAGGCTGCAGCTAAGATAGACAAATCGAAACAGGCTGAAGAGTCTTTCCGGACAATCATGTACTTGAGCTGTTGGGGTCCCAATTGAGACATCATTAATTTCTTAATTAGCTCTGTAGTACTGATATATTCATATGATTGAAACATAGAAGTGTTACTTTTGGTGTTTGGTTTTTTTAGACAATTATATATAGCTCTTTCTTTTAAAGATATGGGAAAAATTAATGTGATGTCAATGTGTGTGTATATACAAGAGCCATCAATTTCGGTTTGGCCCGATACCGGGCTGGGGGACGTTTTTAGGCCCGGAAAAAATCGGCACTATTTGTATTTTATAATGTAATTTTATGGACTGGGTTGGGATATATGGGGCTCTAATTTTAGCGACCCGATTATTGTTTGGCCCTACCCGATTTTTGCTCTGGCCGGGCATTTTGAAAGTTTATACTTTATGAAATCAAAATTGATGATATAATCGGGATCAACCTTGTGCTCCAGTGGTTGAGATGTGCGTTGTAAGAGCGAATATAACTCAGATTCGATCACATATGAGTGCGTGTCTCATCCCCAAATTCCCCCATTATACTCAAAAAAAAATTTGCTGATATAATCGGCATCAGGTTTTAGCCTACTTGAATAGGCCCAATGGGCTCAATCCAACCCTCAAAAAACAAAAAAGTTAAAGAAAGCCCAAATGGGCTTGATCATGAGAACCCCCTATCTGATCCCTCTTATTTTAGCTAAACCTGGCATTTCAATTTTGAACCACACGCACACGAAACCTTGAGATAAACCTCCATAACTTCTCTTTCGAAAACAGAGGGAACCAAAACAAAAACTATGAACGCAATCAAACCTCACGCAGGAAACTATCAATTAACATCCGTCATCAAATCCCAGAGTTTCACGAATACTAATCGGGTAAACATTACAGCCGGCCGGAGAAGAAATTTTACAGTAAAAGCCGGTAGCCCCGGCGCCGGCGGAGGGAAGAAAACAGAACGGCGAAGTTTCTTAACCCTAGAAGAAGCTGGTTTAGTCGAAATTTCAGGCCTCAGCACTCACGAGCGTTTTCTATGCCGATTAACGGTAAATTCCGAATAAATATCCAAAATCGTTTGCAAATTTGTTGAATTCGATCTGAAGAATTGTAAATATTTGTCCTCTTCTGTTCGAAAAAGTTAATGGTTAATTGGATGTGTAATCAGATATCATCATTGAATTTGCTGAGAGTGATAGCGGAGCAGGAAGGGTGCACAATAGAGGATCTGAATGCCGGGAAGGTATGCGATTGGTTCCTAAAGGATAAGCTCAAGAGAGAACAGAATTTGGAGTCTGCAGTTCTACAATGGGACGATTCAGAATTTATGTTATAATTAACGTCTCTTTGTTTGATTCTGTATCGTTTTAATAATTTGACTTATTAATCGGCATATCAGCTGGAAGATCATATTGTTTTTGCTCTCTCTTAGAATCTGATCAATTCTCATGATGTTTTCTCCACAATTGGTTTAGTAATCACAATAATAATCTTGCCTTATAAGTTATAATCTTTTTCTGTTTTCCCTATTTATTAATCCTATTCATTTTCTTTTTTTTCTCGGACATTTTAAAATAGAGGTCTCTTTTCTAGAATGAATACATGATGAATGAGTTGGCCCTTCCGAAATTCCAGTCTAATGCACTAAGAAAAGGATTTAAATTGATTGGATGAACAGTGTAGTGTATATTATGAGTCAAATAAAATATCTTCTTAGCATGCTGTTGAGTTGCATTTAGTATGGATCTTCTAACGTAAAATTGTGGCCCAACTCAGGAAACATGAATGGCAAAAATCAAAATAAGGAGGACGATGCAAGTACCCTTTATTGTTTATTCTTTAATCAAAGTTAAAGGATGGAGAAAATGAAGTTTGGGGGTGTTATTATTATTATTTTTTTTATTGAAGCTAGTAGATAAAGATGTATAAAATTTTGATAATTTTATTTACAAAATTTATATTAATTATAGAAAAAATCCAAAGTCACGCGGTGGCAGCTATTGTCGGCCCCCGGAATGAGATCTCATATTCCACTTTCCCTGTTCCACGTCATATTCCATATCTAAGATGAAAGACGCGTATACAATTGTGACATCATCATTCATCCGATGCAATGAAATAAAAAATAGAACAGGAAAGTGGAACATAAAATCTGTCCGTTGCCTCGGTCCCTTGAAGCCATTCAAGATTGTAATGCAATTTTTTGAATCCCAACCGTTGAACGTCCAATCAACAAATTAATAAACATGCTCGTGTTGCCCCCCGGGACATAGTCGAATAGTGAAGGGAGGGCAAGTCATATGTTATGTATCCTTGCTGCATTGGTTCAATTCCAGGCAGGAGCAGATTTATCTGCTCTTGTCCTGGGTCAATCTGGCAAAGGGGTCGTTGCAGGGGCCCGAAAAATACCATTTCAGGACTAGTCGGTTGTAAGTTTTAAGTTTGAAACCCGATTATAAAAAAACATGCTCATGTTAACTCGGAACAAATTATTATCATCGTTAATTCAAAAGTCAAATAATTTTCAACCCATTCCTATAAAGGATGAACCCCATCCCCGAGGCCCGTTCTTTCTTTGCGCAAAGACCGTGGAGGATGTGAAGCGAGTTATCGCCAACTAGTCGGGTCGTTGGGATCACCAAGACTCGGTAGACACCACACAAACTAAAAGTCAAATAATTTTCAACCCAATCCTATTATATGAATCAGAGAAAACCGGATCGGAAAATATAAATCTAAACCAAAGTAAAGAAAAAGAAAAAAAGTCAAAATTGCCCGTTGCAAACTTTGCTAAGCCCACCACGCACTAACAAACCTGTTCAAAAGCCACTCTCTGAAAGCAGAAAATCCAAACGACGTCGTCTCTGCTCTCCAGCGGATATCAGTCACTGAAACATCAAACATGGCAATCGCGGAGGAGAAGTCTTCGTCTTCATCGTCGGACGGCAAAGTCTGGGGGATATTCAAGCTTCCTTTTCGAAATTCACAGCCGACGTCGTCGTCTTCCTCAAATTTCGTTCATTATCAGCAGAATTACGGTCACGGAAACAATAATAGTCATTTTGAGGTGGAGGGATCGGGTGCTCACGGTAACACTGCAACCTCGGTTTCTTCAGTTGCTAGATCTCTGCTCCCCACACGGCGTCGTTTGAAGCTCGATCCCTCTAATAAGCACTATTTTCCGTGTATGGACGACGAGCTCCTGTCACTTCTTTGCTCTGTTTTTTTGATTGTGTAGTTTGGGATAGTGCCTTTTTGCATTCGAACTATATTTTAGTGTTCCCTAATTTGCTTGTTGTTTTCATTTATGTTGGTGCCTTTTATACCTTGTCCAATTAAGATCCGTGTTTCCTTTTACAGATGGTTGCTAATTTAGTAGGTCGATAACATATAAAAATAGGGTTAATATGGGAGATTGTTAAGTTCTTGATAATTAGAGGCTTTTAAGAACAGTGACAAAAACTAGGATTATCTATGACTTGATGTTCTTATCTTGCTTTTATTTGTTTTCCGGCTTTGATTGGAGCATCGTGAGTAAAATTGGTGCAAAAGCAAGTGAATTATATAAGATTTCATGTCCTGCTGTAGTTGGAAATTGGAAATTAGAGTTTACATTCTAGTAGTCTAAAACAGAAAGGGATGCTGCAAAAAGGGACATCTTTTTTTTTTTTTTTTTTTTTTGTGGAAAGGTCCCTTTGTTCACCAAACAATATTTGTGATAACAATTTTAATGTTTCAGGAAGGAGATTGATCTTTAGTCTAAACATTATATTTTTGTAAACGCTAATGAGCTACTACTTGTTAACTTGATGAGTGCAAGATAAGTTTAGTTATAGGAGGGTCTCTTTCTTTCTCTCTTATTTTCCGCGTCTTCCCAATTTTTCGGTTTCATGTCAAATTTTTCAAGATCTACTCAAGTGATTATCTTATGGCCCTAATCTCCTGGCCAAAAACGCTCTCAGACATGCTTCCAATGCCTGTTTTCCGGTGTCGACAATAAATTCATAATTTCTTAGTATAATTTTATTGTGCATGTCTACTCAACCTGGAACTGGATTGATCTACTAAAACCAAATTCATTTTATTTGTGTGCATTAACTTGATTTTTCCTTTAATTACCCGCAGATGAACCAGGTAGCCAAGTACGGAGTGCTATAAAAATAAAAAATACAAGCAAGTCTTATGTAGCTTTCAAGGTATGCTGTACATGTGTTCAATTTTCATTTATATTTTCTCTTAGATTAATATACGGATGTTAATTCATTTATGTTTTGAATGTGTTTGATTTTGGTGTAGGCTACTCATAATCATATGCTACCTTATTTGTTTTATTACTTTTTCCTCTGAGTGATGTTTACTGTTGGTGTTGTCTAGTTCCAAACAACTTCACCAAAAAGCTGTTTCATGCGTCCTCCTGGGGCCATTCTTGCTCCTGGCGAGAGTATCATAGCTACTGGTAATTGTTTGCCATGGGACTTTTCGTCTTTGTTTCTATTGACAAATTTTGAATATGTATATCTAAGGATGGGAATAACGTGAATATTTTGAAAATGATTTGCATGCTTTTATTTCTTGTTTTATTTGGGTAAAAATTGACTCTTTTATCATTCTTGGTCTTGGATGTTCCTATTAGTATTCAAATTTGTAGAGCATCCAGAGAACAATGAAAGGCCAATTGATCAGAAAAGCAGGGTGAAGTTTAAAATCATGAGCCTGAAAGTTAAAGGTCCAATGGACTACATACCTGAACTGGTTTGTCTAATTCTGCTCCTATTCATGCTATTGACTCGTCCTTTAATTGTCACTAAATGCGATTTGAGTATTGTTCATTTGTCTTAATTGTATTCCCAGTTCAGATGAAAATTGGTAGTTTTAACGCAAAGCAATAGTATCATTTAGAAAGTAGTTCAAATTTGTTTTGAAATATCAACAACATTTCGTTTGTGCATGTTGCTTCATACCTCTGGTAGATGTTGCATATTTTACCAATTACAGAGTGTTTGTGTTATGGAATAAGATTTCTTTCTATTTTGTTTCTCTGTGTTTTGATCTTTTTCATGTTCTCTTGGATCAGTTCGATGAGAATAGGGATGAAGTGGCTGTGGAGCAGATTCTTAGGGTTTTTTTTCTAGATGTGGAACGTCCTAGCCCCGTAAGTGAAGATTGTTTTACTCCTTCGGGAGTGTTTGCAACCACTTTTTTCTTTTTAAGAAGTGATTTATTTTAGCAGAAACAAAACATAGTTGAGAATCAGAAGCTGGTATTGTTTGCAAATAGAATTTATAAGCTGGAAAAATGAAAGTTGAAGTGGTTGGGGAAAAAAACACTTTCAAAATTAGCTTTTAGATAGAAATACAAATGCACCCATATTTATTTAGGAAGAGAAAGGACGATTTTGAATTTTGGTGAAAATTTGAGGATAAGAATTTCGAAACAAACTTCTTCTTATTTACAAAATGCCAAAAGCATTTTTCCAAAATCAGAAGTACCTCATCCTCCAACTTTAAGGTTTTGATTAGTAGAAGCAAAAGCAAAAACTGACATTTGTAAACACTAAAAAGTGATTTTTTTCAGCTAAAAGTTGAAAATCTTTTTTTCTTTAGTGTTTGCAAACACTCTTTTGTTCATATACTTCTGCATGGCTTTGTTATTGACAAATATTTGCAATGGAAATGCTGATTCATTATTCATACGTGCTTATATCATTGAAGGCTCTAGAGAAATTAAAGCGCCAGTTGGTTGAAGCTGAGGCTGACCTTGAAGCTCGCAAGAAGCCTTCACAAGACACAGGCCCCAAGTTTATTGGAGAAGGACTCGTTATCGATGAATGGGTAAAAACCCATCTAACCGTAGAATTTCTTCTTGTAAGATGTTTGCTATCATTTTTGTTCGGTTTTTATCCTCTTTCTATTCACTTTTCTTTGCAGAAAGAAAGAAGAGAACGATACCTAGCTCGTCAACAAGTGGAAGGTGTAGATTCTGTATGACTCGAGAGAGTTTTTTACTTCGGCTAAATACTTCTGCACTGTATTTTGATGTGTGTACTTAGTTCTGTGCACAGTCACGAGTTGAATCTGTAGCTTGATGTGTGCTAATTATTTGGCTCATGCCCATATATATCTGTAGATATGTGAGTTTTTGCTTCTTTAAATGATTGGTAGCCGTTATTTTTCTGCAGTTCCTTCTGTTTCTTTTTTTCCTTTTTGAGAAATTATTTTGAGGAACAAATTTCATGTTCCACTTCTTGTTCCAATACATTGGATGATGAACAAGTGTTATAAGATAATCACGTGCTTCTGATTTTTTTAGATGTATATAAACGTGTTCATCATCCAATGTAGTGGAACAGGAAATCTAACTCCATTTTTTAGAAAGGAATGCCTAATGAAACCTACTCTACTCGGGCAACATCCTCCCCGTGTTTCCCTATGGCCCCATTTGTATTGATTGATTTGGAGCCAAGAATTTCAAATTCATAATAACAAATCCATTTAAATTGTTTGGATAGAGTCATTCTATAATGAATTTTAAATCATTGGAAGTTATTTTTGGAATCATTTTGGAGGATTTCAAATCCATCTTAAATGGAGTCATTTAAAATCCTTCCTCTAAATCCTTCCGTCCAAACGCAACATAAAATCATTCACCAGTGGTTTCAGACATTTGTTTTTTTTGCCATTGTTTCACCTTAAATTTGGGTATTACAAACAACTCCTTGAGGTTTGTATTTGTTTAAATAATTCACCCTCTTGAGAGTGCAATTTGTAAAATAAAAATAAATATCAAGGAGTATTTTTCATTTTGATACATATATGGGTTTTCAGTAACTAGACTGTACCAAAAGATGTTTTCTTAATTATCCCTTAAATTCAAGTAAAGGGATTCAGATGTAGCCCGTGTGATCAAATGGCGTGTTACTGAGCGAGCAGATACAAGTCCGAATCTCATACCCTTCTCTCCAAGGACATCCATTTCCCCTTGCTCCCCCACCCCCCACCCCCACCAAAAAAAAAAGAAAAAAGAAAAAAGAATCTACACACATAACAAGAATGAGCCTTTGTTATATGATCAAAGAGAGCATATTTCTTCTTATATACTTCACCTTGTAAGTTCCGTTGTCCCGTGCCGGCCATGTCAAAATCCTAGCTAACAATGCGTGTTTTTCAGCATGGATTTCACTAAATTCTGCTATAAATAACACATATCCCCGAAAAGTGATTGCTCAAACATTCACATCAAAACCAAAACCAGGAAAAATATATATCATACATACACTAAAAAAAAAATGGCCAGCAAAATCTCCACTTTCCTGAATTTTGCTTTGGCGCTCACATTTCTCCTCATGATCATTACTATGGCCGAAAGCAGATCCATTTTTGGTGGTAAGTTTTAAAAAACAATGTCCTTCAAATTGATGTTCCTTCTTATACAAACTTATATAGAAGAAAATATTTTTTCTGTCACCCGACCTTTTCGATTTTGCTACCTAGATTTTTTTTTGGGGGCTCTTTACCTCCTAAAGTCGATGGGCTTTAAAAATTGTCACATCCGACTCATTTCTAGTGTAAAATTATTATCGGATCCCATCACATGATGTACATGTTGGTAGTGGCTTAGTTGGGGTCAACCTGGCCCTCAGTCCCCGTTTTTAGTAAAAAAAAATTATTTAATATTTATATAATTTTTCTTTTAATTTTTTATCTGGCCACCCCAATTTTGTGTATCGGTCCACCCCTGTTTGTTTCCTGGCTACACCATTGCATGTTGGATTCTTAAAGTGACAATTTGGATTCCGGTTGAATTTTCCACCAAAAGTGAGTCAAAGTGAGTCAGCTAAGACAATTTCAAAAACCTGTGGACTATTGGTAAAGTATCTCAAAGAAAGTTAAAAAATTCGAACAATTCGGATGGCAAAAAAATATATTCCTCAAATTTCCTTTCTCCTTTATGTTTTTGCTCATTATCGTTGAGAAATAAATTTTAGCCCCATATTCTTGCAGTTAAGATCAAGGCAAGTTCACAATTGATTTGTGACAGCGTGGTAGGAGTGAATAGTGGGGATACTTGTTTTGAAATTGCAGAGACTTTCAATTTGAGCACCACATTCTTCGACGCCATCAACCCTAACCTCAATTGCACTGGACTCTTTGTTGGCCAGTGGATTTGCGTTGACGGCTTTATTAATTAATTAAATACTAAGCTGATCAAAAGCTATTTTAATTTATGATATTTTCTAAGTTACGTGGGAGCTTATCCATGCTTTAATCCATGAATAATGAGCTAAAACACAAACGTTTTAAGCTCTAATTAAGTGTTAGTTTCTTTGTGTTTTTTGTTTTGATGTGATAATGGAAACTTGAACTCTTGAAGGTTGTTTTACTGAATTTTACGTGCATTATTTGTGTAACAATGTTATTATATATTAAAGGGATAATCACAAAAAGGAATAATTACAAAAAAGGTTTGGGCTAACAAAACAAGAGATTTCCGAAATTGCAAAAAAAAAAAACCTTAATGTGTGTTTTTGTCTTACATTTTCCCTATAAGCAAAAAATATTTCAAAGTCCCATAATATTTCTTGAAATATTACAGTTACCTCTTAAATAAGACAAAATCAAATTTAAGGAGCTTTTTATACTTTTGAAACATTTCTATTTTTTTTTATAATCAGTCCAAACCTTAGGGGGTATTTTGTAATTATTACTTACAAAAAAGTCTCAAGCTTGAGGTAATTACGAAAAAATCCAGAGAAAATTTTAAATTGTAGAAACTTACTCGATGTTTGATTCCGTCTTATATTTACCTCAAATCTTAGTGTTTTTCCCCAGTAACCATGCGCTATGCAAAATATTTGAATCTTCACAATTTGCACCTTGCCATGAGTTTGCAAAAACTTATGCTCCTAGAATAAGTGATTTATTGTAGTAGAAATAAAAATAGTTGAGAATCAGAAGTTTGTAGTGTTTGAAAATAGAATTAAAAGTAGAAGCACCCCCTCATTGCTTTTAGATTTTGATTAAATGAAGTACAATCAGAAATAGAAATTGACATTTGTAAACACTACAAAATAATTTTTTTCAACCAAAAACTCAAAAATGCTTTTTTTAGTGATTGCGAAGGCTCCCATAGTCAATAATTATGTGTGAAAACAAACGTGAAACGTGTTCGTAATTTTTGAATTTGGGCCCAATATGGAATAAGATTCAAGGCTAATTTACCATGCTCCGACGGAATTGGGCACTTGGGCCTTTTGGGGTGCTATGCTGGGCGGTGTTCATTCTAGATAAGCCCAAGATCTAAATCCATTACATAGTGGGCCTCCGTCTATCAGCCCAATCAAACTGAACGCTTGTACTATATTATAGTCAGGCTGGATAGGTTTCTAACGATTCTTCAATGTGAATTTATTTGATGGATCTTTAATGTGAATTTTTAGTGCAATTTGAAGTGAAAAAGAACTGGACGATTGCTTCAATTGAACAAATCTTCGAATATATTCTTCCTTTTCTTTTCTTTTCATTCTTTTCATTCTTTTTCTAAAGTTACGGTCGAATAAATTCTTCTCATTGTACCAAATCTAACAAGTTGATGGCAGCAAAGTAGCAAGATAAAGAGACATAGTTGAGAATCTAAACCCATTTTAACCAACTCGCTTTATACATTTTCTACATTAAAAATCAATTTTTTTGGCTAATAATTGGAGCCTATCTAGTTCATAGTTGGAGTGTGTATGAATCAAGTCGTGCCGAACACATCAACATTCAAGTTTGTTTCAATATTTGCCAAACTTAAAAACGGTATAATTTAGCCTTGCTTTAATTGAATTGAACACAAAATCGAATTCAAGTAACTCGATCTTTTCATACATAATTTACTAATAGAGCCAAACTCGATCCAAACTTTAAAATACTTTTCAGTTTGGTTGTTATGTTAATTAATCAAACTCAAATATATATTTTTTAATAAAATTGTTTTTCCACCCTAGCTTAGAGACTAAAATTGCTGGAGAAAAAATTGTATACCATGATGTACCCAAAGTTACAAACAAAATTACCTTTTAGTTTCCTGCCAAATTCTGACACGCAGTAATAAAACAAATCTTTACAAATATAATTTTTTTAGTAGTTATTATACTCCCTCCTATTCACAATAAGTGTCTTTTTGACACATAAAAAGTTATTCACAAAGAATGTCCTTTTGATATTTTCAAGACTCATGAGAATTTTTTTTTTCCAAATTACCCTTATACTTATTAACAAATGTCTACATTTTGTTTTCTTTCAAAGCAATATTTATGATTAATTAAGGGTACATTGGACATTTTATACATTTCTTAATATGTGTGTTTTTTTCTAAAAAGACACTTATTGTAAATAGGAGGGAGTATTATGTTTAATGTACAGTACAACCCTATTGTTTTATTTAAACTAAGCATGTTTTTTTATTTCCAACCATATCATGTCAAAACATAGCTTTTTGAGCTTTATCCAAAGCTCATAAAAGACAAAACACGTAGAAGACTAGCGGATAAGATCTAAAAAAGAAATTATCCGTGAAGAATGGTATAGATTTGAAGTATAAAAAATCACCAAATAAATTAATGAAAAGATAGAGCTACAAGTATCCGTTCAGGCACCACTTATATCCCTTTATCCAAAAAACAAAAATAAAAAATTCAAAAAAAAAAGTACCACTCATCCAATTCTAACCACGTAAAAAGAAAAAAATCCTTTCAAATTTCTGTGATGAATCATGTGATTAATTTCTTAATTTTCCGTGACAAAAATTACTGTCTCTTATGTTAATCTGGACATTATGGTCACCTCTTTTTGCTTCATTTGCAAGACCGTGACTAAATTAATTATTATCCCTTTTTTTCTCTATTTTTCTTGAAAAATACTAAAAGATATGGACAGTGTTTCTTTGTCACCAAAAAGGCTATTGGTCTCATTATTTTGTGACACAAAATTAAAAGGGGTGATTGGCGGTGGACAACATGTGAATTTGATTCCCACTTTTGTTAATGGAGTGAATGTTAAGGTTACTCATTTATTATGCCTTCATGTACGAAATTTAACTTGTTTTTTTCCTTTTGCCATTATCCATTTTATGCCACCAACAAGAGGATGTGCATGTACTTAATTTTTTCCAAATAAATAAGATTATATTTGTGTTACTGTGTACATGTGATTTATAAAGTTGTGCTTAAAGTTTTTCGTTTTTTTTAAGAGAAAAGTGTTTGGTTTTTAATTATACACAAAATACCATTGAAGCGCATAAAGAAAGATTCTACTAGTGAAAATACATAATGTGATGTGTTGTGCCATGAGCTTCCTATCACTCGGAGGCCCGAGATTTCTTTTTTTTTTTTCTTACAATAAGTATATTTCTATTAATAAATTTGAAACAATCACGGTACTATATGTCTATATCCCATATTTTGAAGTTAAACAATAAAAACTCAAATAAATTCTCACATGTCAAACAAGTGAAGAGGGGGAAATGAATAAAAAATCAAAACTAAACACATAAAATAAATTATAAAACATGAGATCAAAATCAGTGGGTGACAAATATCTTGCACTTCCGAACAAAGTTTGAACAATCCACACTAAACTCCTTTTCGATCTGAAGATCTAACAAAATCTGGTGAAGAAGCATTAGAAGAACAAATCTACTAATATTTGGATAAAACAACAAAAAGGTAAACCAACTCACAGAGGGGAAAAACCTACTATCATACTTCCACGGGGAGAAACCTACTTCCACAAAAGGAAAGATCCAGAAAATTACTTCCACCAAGGGAGAATTTGAATACGCCAAGGACAGTAAAAAAGAAAATAAGAAAAATAGCAAAAAACAATTACTTTAGAACAGGTTATTTTTGCAATAAGCAAGCAGATGGCGGTGAAGGGCGGCTAGGGAAAATCCGGAGAGCCTAGACTTTAGATGCAATGGGCAAACTTTTGATCATTACTATTGTCTAACTAGAGCTTTTTTTTCTTTTGTTTGACAAGTCTAATTAGAGAATTTTTAGATGTAATTTCCTGATTAATTTTTTTTTCTTGTGTTAGAAGATAATTTAATTTCCCTAAGCTTGGAATGTTAGAATAAGAAATTGACAAACAATAAGTTAAATGAGACTAAAAATAATATTCTATATGGAGAATTGTTTTCCATGTAACATATTCCTGATTGGGATGACGAAAGTCTGATTTTGCCAACTCCCCGAGATAGATTGACCTTGTAGTGCAGCAATGAATCACACTCATTTTGAACAAATAACTTTTTTTTTTCAATACTCTTTTAGTATTCCTTTAGGCTTCATTCGGATAGAAGAATTTGAGCTATAGATTTTAAATCTATACCATTGATGTTATTTGGATGGAGTCATTTTAGAATGAATTTCAAATTATTGGAAACTATTTTTGGAGTCATTTTAGAAGATTTCAAATTCTTCTTATTTGGAGTCATTTAAAATCACTCCCTCAACCCCCCCAAATCCAAATCCTCTCATCCAAATGCAACTTTATTATTGTTATCTTGATTGAAATTCAAAGGTTTATTCGTATCTTTGAAACCAATTTATTTCTATTTTCTCTCTCTGAGTTTTGATGTGACAGTCAGTAGCGGCCCTGAGGAGGGGCCCAAAGGGCGACAACCTCGGGCCCCCAAATTTTAGGGCCCACTAGAGCTATCATATATGTGTATATATGTATGTACATATTATATACGAGCTTATAGAATATTATTAATTATGTATCTGACTGTGTGACATCTACATAAAATGTGGCATCTGCATAAAGAAGTTTTTTTAAGATAAATTTTTAAAATTTATTTACGATAAACATGTCACAAGTAAGATTAAATGAATTAGTAACTTTATATATTGAAAAAGATATGTTGGATCAACTTGATTATGAAAATATTATTGATGGATTTGGTTCTTAAAATACTAGCTAGAAGAAGTCATTTTAAATGATTTTTGATCCTTTTTTGTTTATGTTGTGCATTATTTTTTTGTTGTTGTAATTTGAAGTGGCCACATTTTATCTTCGCCCAGGGCCCTAAAATGTCGGGATCGACGCGACTAATATAGGTTTCTGAAAACCGGATATCGAAGCATTTAGGGCTTCTTTGTTTATGGATCAATGATCTTTCTATAAGTTGCATTTGGAGCTTGTAGCTTAAGAGGTATTCCTAACTCTTTGCATGAGTATTAACCGGGGTTCGAACCCCGTATCTTTCAGTTTTTTTAAGATTTATCCCCTCCCCGTACTCTCAACTTATTAAAAAAATCTTTTTACAAGTTAGACTTTGACTATATATTTCTAAGAGTTTACAATAAACCTCATTTAAAAAAAGTTCAATTTTTCAACACAAAGACGATTTACACAATATTCTTTCATGTAACTCAGCAACATCCAAGCAAATTATTGACAACATCCATTTAATTCATAACTTTTCTCCCAGTATCAAATCCACAATATCTATCATAAAAAACCGAAAGAAACAGAGAAAATTTGGAGACAAATACTCATCAACAATTACTTCCAAATTACACCAACTATTTGTAAAAAAAACAGTAAACTAAAAAAAAAAATCCAAGCATTTATTTTATCATCATCATACTTTATGGTAATGATCCACTCCCTTCTTCATTTCAACCGTTCCATTAGGATAATCAGCATCCGTCACAAACCTAGACCAGAACCAATGCTGTTTCCACACAACCACCATTTCTTCGATCGGAATATTCTTCGTCTCCGGCAAGAAGAAGTACACGAAAATCGTCATCACCACCACGAAGAACCCGAAAAACAAGAACAACCCGAACTTCAAGTGGCAGAGCATAGTCATGAATATTTGAGCCACGGCAAATGTGAAAACCATGTTCACCGAAACGTTTAGACTCTGCGCAGCAGATCGAATTTCGAGTGGGAATATTTCGCTAGGGACTAGCCATCCGAGAGGCCCCCACGACCACGCGAATCCGGCTACGTATACGCATATGAACAGCACGACAACGATCGCGTACCATTTGGGAAGCTCGCCTGGATCTCCATCGACGCCGAATTTCAAACCTATGCAGATTGCTACCACAATCTGATAACAAAATGAACATTATGTTAGACAGTGTACATTCAAATTGGGTCAAATTGCAATATTAGTCATGTAACTAACTACAGGGTTCAAATTGGATCAAAATGATCAGCCAAACTTGTTGATGTGGAAACTAATTTGACCAATTTTGCTTTTGTCGGTATCTTTCCAGTGAATTGACACGTTGATCTAGACAAAAACTCATTCGAAAATACCTATATAAGCAAAATTGGTCAACGCGATGGTGAGTTTGGTCAAAAATATGAACAGATGGATTTTTTTGCCAAAATTTTCAATTTCCGGTGAACATCAAAACTGAAATTCAAGAGTTTTTTTTTCAAAAAAAAAAAAAACAACTGCGAGTCTTTTTAACAAATCGTGATTTCTGCAGGACCACCATCGCAACCCCTATAGCTACAAGACTAAAATCAAATTGTGACGAAAAATTAAAAGTTAAGGCCCTGGATTCATAATCCAGGGGCGTTACAATACCTGACAGATGAGCATTTGAATACCACCTTCAAGAAAAAGGAACCTTCTCCCCCACTTATCCACTCCAAATATCGACACCGCCGTAGCCAAAACATTCACCCCACCCGTGATCACGGCCGACATCAACGCGGCGTCGCCTCCAAAACCGATCGTCTTAAACAAAACCGGCGCGTAAAACATGATCACATTAATCCCCGTGAGCTGCTGAAAGAACGGTATCGCAATCGCCATTGTCAAATGAGGCCTATACTTCCTTTTCAAAAGGTTTCTCCAGGGGTCCTCGATTTTTCGGGACGCCTCGCTAGCGGCGACCAAATCGTTGAACTCCTCGTCCACATTGTCCAAACCTCGGATTCGTTTGAGCTTGATTCGTGCTTCGTCCTGTTTGCCACGTTCGATCATGGAGTTTGGCGTCTCGGGGAGGATTAGTGATCCGACGGTGATGATTAGAGCGGGGACCATTGCACCCCCCAGGCTGAGGCGCCAACCCCAGCCACCCTTGATTTTGGCAAAGCCGTAGTTTAGTACATTGGCTGCTAAAATGCCTATTGTGATGGATAATTGAAATCCAATGTTGAGTGCTCCTCTGAATTTGTAGGGTGCCATTTCGGATAGGTAGAGTGGCACGGACTGCAGTAATAATAGTAGTAAAAGAGTGTTACATTTTTCTCTTAATAACCATAAAGTATAGGGATAATTACATAAAAAACCCTGAGGTTTGGGCTATTTACAAAAAAATCCAGAGATTTTTGAAAATTATAAAAAAAAAATCTTAAGGTTTGATTCTGTTTACATCTTTCCCCATTAATAAGCAAAAAATATTTCAAAAAACCACCATGATATTTGTAGAAATATTACAGTTAACCCCTTAAATTTAAGACAAAATCAAACTTGCCGGGGCTTTTTGTAATTTAGAAATATTTCTGGATTTTTATTGTAATTAATCCAAATCTTGGGGTTATTTTTGTAATTATCCCTAAAATATATAGCAAAATCAATAAATTAACTTAAATGTTTTTGTAACAACATATATATGTGGAAAATGGAACAATTTGGGTGACGAAAAAAATAGGGAATGATTACAAAAACTACCATCAGGTTTAGCTATTTACAAAAAACTCGAATTACCTTTCAAAATTACTAATAACGTCTCTTGAGGGTTCAATTTTGTAAGTTAAAAATAAATATTAGAGGGTATTTTGTAATTTAAAAGATAACTGAATCTTTTTGTAATTGGACTAAACTTTAGGGGAAATTTTGTAAATAATCCAAAAATATGTCAGTAGAAGATAAATTGTAGCTTTCTTGGGGGCCAATAGTGTTTGTCACCTACCGGGGGAGGGGGTACAATGTCAATTTCATCTTATAATAGCAAATAATAAATGAAAAACATATTACTTTGAAAATAAAAGAGTAATCTTATATTCTTTATTATATTATTTTTTAAGGGAAAAAAAATAGGGCAGCTTTCAAGTCAACTTCTGGGCTTTGTTTGCATTCAAAGCCGTTGTATTTGGAGTAAACTTTGTTTGAAAAAAGAATCATACAGAACGTCACGAGCAAAGAAAAACTGGCATCCATGATTTGGATTCCTCATTTAAATAAGTGGGTTTTTTTATTTATATCAAGATTTAGGTAAAGACTTGGATTCCATATATAATATAAAAACTAAAAAATCAATTCTTAGAAGTTAGAAATTGTCTTTTCTATTATCCTGATTCTTGAAAGTGACAATATTTAAATTAATTGTGATTGGTACAGCTAAGAATATACAAGCAAACTCCAAACACGATTTGGATTAAATCAGTTTTCAGTTCATAATTAATGATGTAGCACACACATTCGTAGTTAAAATACTGTTCTTCCTACCAAAATAAAGCAAGAAATAGTAAAAAGTTAAAAAATGCACAGAGAATTTATTTCTTTCCAAAAAAAAAACAAGTGGGAAAAAATAAACAGGTTTGTTCAGATATCATGTTGTTAAAAAAGCTCCCACTGTCGTTTTTTGAACATACTTCTCTGAACTCTTCATTTAATTATGGATCAGATCTGAGCTACTACCAAAAGTTGACCCACAGCTTTTGCAATTATTTTCTATGCTACCAAACACATCATAAGTTCAAATCATATCCAAAAAGCGAAATAAGCAAGAAACGGAGATAAACAATTTGAAAAATAAAAAACTCTCCATGTTGGGATTTTAAAAAAAACACCATTCTTGTTCTGTACTAACAACTAGAATAAAAAGAACAAGAAAACACAAATTATAAATTTAAAAAAAAAACATGAGATTTCTCGATTTTTGATCCAATTAAAAAAAGAGATAAAATCAAGAAAAAAATCACAAACCTGATTGGCAAATCCAATTCCAAAACCCAGAAAAATACGGCCAACAATGAGCATCCAAACACCCTGCGCAAATCCATTAATCAACGCACCGGCGCAGAATAGCACACCCCCGAACAGCATTGACAATTTTCTCCCCAGTTTTCTGGTCACCGTCGATGCCACAATCGACGACATAAGTGCAGCCAAATACAATGATGACGTAAACATAGTCAGTGTTTGGCTGTCAAATTTGCAGTACTGGTTTGTGGAATCATCCGCCTGCTGCTTCCTGAATACAGACGGGAAAAATTTCTCCAAGAATGAATCCATTGACGTCACTCCACCTGCAGCAACCAAACACGCCCTTAAATCAAAATCACATTAACAAGAACACCATCGTAAAGATCATAATTACAAACCATTAATAAACTAAAATATGTAAAAAAAATCCCCTGTTTTTTTTTTATTTATTGCGAGTAATACATGTGGCTACTGGGCTAACATTAATGGTTCATCTGTTTGTAATTATATGTACCTGAAATTCCAATATCGTAACCGAAAATAAGACCACCCATGGCGGCAATAACACATGTGACTATGACATACGGCGTTAAGTTGCCGGGATATTCTTTCCCGTCGCCGGGGCCGGGGCCAAAACCACCACCCGCCATTGTTTTTTATTTTCTTCAAGAAATTATTACTCAGAGAGTAAAACTAGAATTGAAGAGAATGAAATTGGAGAAAAATTATAATGAGAAAAATGAGGTAAGAATAAGAAGATATGTAAGGGCATGTATGTGTATGGGAGGTGTATTTATAGAGAAATGTTGACTTCAATGTATCCCATTCCCTACAACAACTTAGCTGTCAATATGTTCTAGCTAGCAGTATACTACCCCATAGAGTAGACTATTAAAAAAATAAACTCCATTTCTGTTGGCGTAGATTTTTTTGGAGAAAGTGAATTGCGGGATATGCTTCAACAAATTAGGGATCTGAGCTTCTTTAGACTGAGTCACCACAAAAGAAATCCTCCTCCAACCTGTTATCAGGCGGATTCTAACCTTCACGTTGCGGGTATCAGCGAAACGGACATCACATCACTCAGGTCTTTACTAGTTGAGTTATATCCCGGGGTATAAAGAGTAGACTATGTAATTTAGTTAACGTTGAATTGACACAAAAAATAATAATAATTACGGACCTATACGTCAAACTTCATCAAACTCAACTAAATACATAATAAATATGTGTCATGTAATTGAAATTATTCTCGAATTATTAACTATTTACATATTAATAAATACAGTTCACTCCATGCCACAATTAATCTTTTTAATTAGGTTAGGTTTGTCAAAATTCGAGTTTCATTTCAAGTGGGGGTTATGTTTAATGCAACTTGGCCTATTTTTAATTAGGGATTAAAATAGGCACAATAGATAAGGTGAATTCAGTTACTATTTTGATATACAGTGGGAACCAATTTCTCAAAAAAAAAAAAAAAGAAAAAGAAAAAAGAAAAGTAGTCACTAGTCAACTATGAAATTTCCAAGTAGTAGAAGTTGGACTATACACATCACATATGTATTTTGATTTATGCTAGGGCGGCCGGCACGGCGCCGTTTTGCTAATTCTGGGGATTTAACCTCAGAGTTAATTTGAAAAGAGTTGTGTCACAATTTAATGTTTAAGAAAAAGATATCGATTTGGATTAAAGGATTATCCTCAAAAAATTTAAAATAGTATTATTATACTGAAAAATAGTAAGTGTTCCATTTGAAGAAAAAAATTGTTAGGGCAATAAAAAACCAATTATTAAAAAAAAAAAAAAAACAAAGGTTTTGGATATAACTTTGTGTATTGCTGAGTCATTCATTACATTCGTTTGCAACTACAATCCCTTATCGGTGTCCCGATAATATGCGATTGTTTGGGTATACGTCGGCACCATAATTATTGATATGGTTGAAAAAAAACGTGATATTCAAGTTTTATGTACCCCATCCATCCGCTCCAAACACGCCTCACCTCCACAGTCTTAACAAACAATCAAAATTAAAAAATAAAATTAAAACAATGACAAAGAAAAAGGACGGAAAGAGAGAGAATAAACAAAAATATGTTTTTTTTTTTTGAGGAATAAACAAAAATATTTTATTTTGAGTCAATTTAAAGAACTATTTCTCTTTCAATGCTTATCTCCTTCAGTTAATTACTCTATTACAATTTTTGTCAATAGTTCACATCTTATTTTACTTTGTAAGTTAGGTAGCTGGTCATTAACTAAGAACAATTAAATTCTTAAAAAGGAAGTCTTTTTTAACATCGAATCATACTATAGATAAATTTCTTTCATTAAAAAAAACAAAAAGTGATTTGGAAAAATCTATTTTTGAATTGATTCATATTAGTAAACCATGCGCCAAAAATTCAAACACGAGGGGCTTGACTGGAAAATGAAGTCAAGTAGCGGGGACAGCCAACTGCTTTAATCTCTCTTTCCCGAGTGTGCAACTTGGGAGATGGTTCCTCCATCTTTCACACCATTTTGTAGGGTTATCAATCGATCCGATACAAAAACTCGACACGAATGCGACTTGAAGTTTCTAAGAGAAATATGAAATGATCTGAACACGAACACAATTAACATGAAGTTACCAATTTGTTTAAAACGTAGTTGTTTTACTTTTTATTTAATTTTTGATGTATTATGGGCATAACCCAAAATCAATCCGAAATCAAAACACGAAACCTTACCTATGATCAAAATTGACACCCCTACAATTTTGTGACTAGTTCCTTAATTATTATTCTTTCATAAATTAGGATTAAAGTAATATCAATTTGCTAATCATTCTCGTTAATGATTACTTAGTAGTAATTTGTTAAGCTATTAAAATCATTATTTCGGTGACATTTGATAACAGCTCACTTGATATTTTAGCTATTGAGGGGACAGTGTGTTACATAAATATAAGGAATAATTTACAAAGGTTTGGCATATATAACTGCAAAAATCTAGTTATAATCTTTCAAATGCACATTGATATTTTCTCTATTTTACAAATTTCACTTTTATTAGGAGGGATGTTTGTAATAACTTTAGAGGTATTTTCAATTTTAAAATGTAATTGGAGTTTTTGTAATTGGAGTTTTTGTAATTGGACTCAACTGAGTATAATTTTTATAATTATCTCTTAATTAATATAAATAATATACTTTTTTTAATAAGTTGAAAGGAGTGAATGAAATGAGATCAAAAAAACTGAAAGAATCAGTATTCGAATCATGATCAATACTTGAAAAGAATGAACAATACTGCTTCAACTACAATATTGTCCGTGTTATAAATAAAGTACTTATATATCCAAAAAATATATGTAAAAGGCAAAAATAAAAAAATTGAATATAATTATTTTTATATATATACACATATGTATGCAATAATAGGGCCCGGATGAGCTAGGCTGGCTACTGGCTAGCACAACAAGTCAACCTCTGGCCGTCATGCAAACAAAGTCAACTATGTCACCAATGTTGACCATTCTTAATTATTACTTTCCCGAAAATATGGGCTATTTTAAAATTTATATATCGACTAAATGCATGTTATGTTCGATGGAGTATAAATTAGTTTTTCAATCCTTGAGTTTGTATTTAAATAAATTAATTTCATAACCACGGCAATTTGAATTTATGACATTATCTTAGCTTAGTATAGACAACTCTAGTCTTCTCAAAAAAAAAAAAAAAAATGTATAGACAACTCTAGACCGTTTAAACCATGTGCCGTAAACCTCTGTAAGAAACAATTTTTATTAGAGATTGTTAATTTATTAGCAAGTTATGCCTCAAATTCAATGAAGCTAGAGAATGCTTGATTTTGAGAATTACTCGGCTCCAAGTTCTAATTAATTAATTATACTTCTCAAAAAAATATTAATATAGGGATGTTGCTATTTTGTTTGTTGTCATGTCTTTTTTTTATGTCTTATGTCCCAAGCTTTGCAAGATTAATCCCAGACTTCTAAAATTCATCCTTAGAGTCCTCGAGGAATGTAATTTGAGTGGTAATTTAATGGTTATTTAAGGGTAATTGGGTCTCATCAATTTTTTATTTTTTATTTTTTAATTATGCATGAAGACAACAGCTCCGGCTCCTCATCGCTGCCACCAACGTAAATCGCAGGATATACACGCACTGGTCAGTGTTATGATAGGGTCATCACCAAATTCTCCCAGGTAAATAAAACAAATATATTCGACTCCTCAAATCTAATAATAGTTGATTTCTCCCCTAATCAAACTCCACACGGATGCTATTCAGCATGAGTCCACACCAAATCTTCATCGGCTCGCATATATCCCCGGGAGTAATTTGATGGAGTAAATATTTGAACCCCTAACCTCTACCCCGCAAGAGATTTTAAGTTCATTGTGGTGGCCAGATGGGTTAAGCCTCCTGGTTGAGTCTGATCAATTATTGATTCGCGGTTGAATAGTTCAGTTTCTAAAATATTTTTTTCGTGTAATTCTTTTTACTTTTATTTGAGAAATTATTTATAAAATACATGAATTGATGATTACTATGGTTTTAACTAAATCATAGTAGTAAATTATTAGGCTCGTTATTTATTTCAATGTAAGTGTCTAGTGGTATAGTTTAAAGGAAGTTCACACGCTCTATTAGATTTTTCAAGCGATCAAATAAATTAAATGGACAGTTGGTTTGTTGGTGGGAGAAAAAGTCAACAAATGGTTTCAGAATTTTATGTACTCTTATCATTTAATATATATCTGCAACAATATCTGTTATAACCTCATAATTATTTAGTAATTAAAAATTATATAGCATAGCATATAGTTGGAACAAATTAGTATATGAATATATGATGTTCACATCAAAGTCCAAATTAGGAAGGAAAAAGAAAAGGATTAGAAAAATGATGGGAATTGACAATTCGTCTATTACCAAATGTCCTTTTATGAATTAAATTCAATTTAAGAAAAGTATATTATTGAGCATTTAGACTTTTGAACATATTTGATTCGGTATGTTATAGCCCGACTTTTTTTGAGTAGTATAAAAAATAGCACAAGTTTAGTCTAGAATAAAAAAACAACTCGGGAGAGTAATTACTGATAAAGACGAATAAAGAAATATGTTGGAACAAATTCTAGATTTCCCGTAACAACATCTGGGAATCCAGGAAACTCTAGCCCTATTCACTCTATAAATATCCATGCATTAGGTATGTAAAGGGGTGAACAATTTTTCATATATCACTTCATACTCTGCTATAATTTTTCGAGATCGACTTGAGCTTCGGATGAGGTTCGCAAAAAATCCTCCGCTCCTCTTTCTAACCCATTTGGCACAGGTTTTCAGCGTGGTCAATGGTGGAGTTTGGCTTATTAGCATCTGCGGAGTACGGTGGTGGGTTAACCAATATTATGAGATGATTTTTTTTAATGAGTTGAAAGTTGTGGTTCGAGGGAGGATAAATTTCAAAGAAACTGAAAGATATAGGGTTTGAATTCTGGTCAACACTCTTAGAAAGGGTGAGCGATACCACTTGAGCTACAAGCTCGTGGTAAATGCAATATTATGATATGATTGATAGCGTATAAAATAATAAAAAAAGAAAACTAGATAAAAAAAAATAGAAGGTAAGTTCATAAACTTCTAAAATAAGATAAGGGCATACCCACCCATCCCACCCCTACCAAGACTTTGTAATTGATTGTAGCTCAGTTGGTTTGAACATTTTGTAACTCAGACTATTGACCTGGGATCAAATCCCACCCGTCCCACCCCTGTCGGGACTTTGTAATTGTACTAAAAAAAACTGTCAAAAAAAAAAAGGCTAAGGGCATACCTTACCTTTAAGATGCCAAATAAGCCTTTTTTTTATTTATATTGATCATACTTATATATAATTACAATGTTCACCGGTTTTAATTTATACTTCATAAATTTATTTGAAATATAAAATCAATTATGTTATAAACTTAAGTTTTTTAATATTCTTTTAAATAAATTAACCAAACAAAATTGAATACACAACTCGAAAACCACTTAACCTTGTAGCTTATTTATTTTCGACACTAGACGGTGTAACATAAAAGCTCATCAGTCCTGAAAACGTACAAGTTTGTCCCCATCATTCCTAAGCATATGATTTGAACGTTGTTTTAATAATGTCACCAAGTTGTCATATATAACATTGATTACAATCACAAGTGGAGATGATTAGTTAAAGTAAAAAACAATATCAAAAGATAAATTTCAAAATAAATAAATTTCTGAAAAATATAATAAATAAACCAACGACGCCCACCTCATGTGGCCAGAATTTCATTATTGATGGTTAGTTATTGATAATCTTTAAGAATGATTACCAATTTATATTAATAATTACATATTTTAATATTATAATATGCAGTTTTTTTTTAAATTAATTAAGAATCTTCATAATTTATAGTATTTCTGGTCAATGACATTTTTTGTCATCATCTTCAATAATAATTTAAGTATGGCTCAAGAGTCAATAAAAATGCACTATTTACCCTTAATTATTATAATGATTATCAAAAGCTTATCGTTAATTATTTAACACCAAAACTTGCTGTTACACGGGGCAAAGGATTAATTAGCCAATTATTCAATTAATCATGCATGTGCAGACGTAATTGATTAAGGAGAAATCAACAAATTATATATATTTATAAGCTGCAATTATATGGCATGAAGGTGACAGCTGAGATATTACAAAACAAGTAATGATCAAACTCATATTTATCTTAGACTTAAAGAATGAGAAAAACAGATCATCTTCATTCTATACGCACGTAATAGGGATAATATTATTTATTTTATATAATTATATTATATCATACTGGATTGATTTATTTGTCTTCATGTGTAAAACTTATAATTAGAGGGTGAAACAATTGATTTATTGAAATATAAGCGTAATACAATACACTACAAAGAAAAACCAGTTTACATATGGAAAAATATGTAAATAAATAATAAGATAATTATAAAGTGTAGGTATATCGTTTTAGTTAAATATTACCTATAGACTCTAAAACTGTTGATATCAACTGTATTTCTATCGGTAAATTTAAAAATTATCGGTGATCTGTTAGTATGATTTGGGGAAAATTAATTTTTTTATTTTGTCTGTATTATGTAGATAACTGTAAAATTTAGTGGACAAAATTATTTCTGTAAGTAAATTTTGTTGGTTAATTGAAATTTCCATGTAGTGATATTACAACATAAAATCCTATGCTTGCTTCTGGTGGCTTGTTTTCTATTTTTATTTTTTTAATTGATTGCTGCAATTAATGGAAAATGTAAAAAAAAAAATCCAAAAGTTTTCTTGTGAATGAAAAGTTGTTTATAAATTAAAAGAAAAAGGAAGGAAAAGGAAAAGATTGTCGACTTTGAGCCTTTAACATTTTTGGAGTGGGCCCGTATCTTCTTCGAAGGCCCATTTCAAGATTGTCAACGAATTATTATTCTCAAGTTAAAGACATTTTCTTATTTCTTTAAATCGGTTAATTTTCTTTGATCGTTTCTCAGGCCTGGGCCCAGCGTGAGATGATTTCAAAGTTCTAGGCCCATTTATATTTGGGCCCCAAAGTCTAATTACTTTGGTGATAAGACTAGTTCTATAAAATGTCAAAAAGGGTCTAGTCTGATGCAATGTAAGCCTCTATCCATAAATTGTTGCCCACTATTCACATCTGAATTTTTTAAAAGAATATATGCATAAAGAGAAATATATAGACAAAATGTACATTATGTCTAAAACATAAGGCCCTCCAACCTGTTTTTGTCATTAATTCCATTTCCAATCTTTTCGTTATCCAATTGAATCTTGATATCACACTTTTTTGACCTTCAATAGTAATTTTGTATCTCTATTTCCATTCCATATTTCCATATATATTATAACTTACAACTTCTGAAATAGAGATCAGAAGTTAAATATTTTCAAGCAGAACAAATCACATCACACCAAAAAATCCTGAATACAGAAGTTCCAGAAAAAAAGACAATACGAACATTGCATGAGAAAGAAAGAAGAAAAAGACAAGCAAAGACAGAAAGGAGGCAGATCATATTATCACATTCTTCATTGCATATATAAGTGAAAGTGTCCAAAAACATTAACGGCTACCGTTCACATGCCCCCATCTCCAATTTCACGTCATTCCCATGTGCCCATGGACCAAACAAAACAAACACACACAAAAAAAAGGGATAATTACAAAATAAAACCTAAAGTTTGGGGTATTTACAAAGAAAACCAGAGAAGTTTCAAAATTACTGAAACCCCCATTAATGATTGATTATGTGGGGTGATTGTAATATTTCTATTAATATAAAGAGGTGTTTGAAATGTTCTTTTTTTGGGCTCACGAATATGGGTAAAAATCAAACCAAGTTACTCGATACTCGACTCGGATCGATCGTTAAAAGCTCGTTTGAGCTCGATTCATTAGCATAATGAACCAAACCTGAACACAATTTTTCGTTCGATAAAATATAATGCTCGGCTCGAGCTCGACTCGATTAGTAAAAATACAACATAATATGTGTAAAAATATCAAGCTACTCGAGCTCGATTCGTGTTCGGCTCGACTAAAGCCCGTTCAAGCTCGACTCGATTATTAATCAAACCAAGCTCAAACAGAAATTTTGAAGCTCGATTAAATTTCAAACAAGCTTGAACAATACTGCGTTCGGTTCGACTCGATCCATTTACATCCCTACTCACGTAGGGTAAAGTATAATATGTAAACAAACCTCAAGGTGATTTCTGCAAATTTGAAATTTCATTAGGTATTTTTTGTAAATACCCCAAACTTCATGGGTTTTCTTTTGTAATTATCCCCAATAATAACAATAGAATTATCCAGTGTTCTAAAAAGTCTTCAAAAGTCTTTAGGCTAGTCGGGCGGATGACGGCCTGCAGCGCTTGCAGCGGGGACTAATCTGGACTGGGCGGGAATTTTTAGAACAGTAGAATTATCCAATCCTGCCCATTTATCAGTAAACAACTTGCATTACTACAGTAAATCAAGCTAACTTATGAAAGATAGCAATTTTATTAGTTCTATATGTATTCATGGTTACAACCTAAAAGGAAAAATAAACTTATAGCCAAAATCTAAATACCAATAACCAAGAACTGAAATTACCAAAAGTAAACTAAAATAGATTTACAGAACAAAATTCTTTTAAGTAAAATAAAAATTAGAAGGTGAGAATCTAACATTCAAGAATGCCACAACCCACTCAACATGCTTCTAAACCTGTTAGAAGACAACTTTCTAACAATCTTTTTAGCATCCGAAACCTCAGCTTCAGCAAGCTTTTCAATGTTCTTCAAGTACCCCGAACTAACAATCTTCTTCCTCGCACTATTGCTACTCGTTAACGACATTAATATCGAAAGCAACAGCTTTTTGTTGCCCGAATTCATCTCTTCAGGATCGAGCATTTGCAGAAGCACGCCAACGTTCTGATCGTTCTGAACGAACTTCTTTCGATTCTTAGGCACAATTAGCATGTTCGAAAGCGTTTCAGCTGCCATTTCGCGTATTTCAAACGATTTGGAGTCGAGAAACTTAACGAGCACGGGCATAAACCCTGCATCCCCCATTACCTTCTTAGCATCCTCTGATGTCCCACACAACCAAAAAGATGCCTTCAAGGCCAATTCTTGAACGGACATTTCACCATACCGAAGAAAATAGAGTATATGATCCATAAACGCGTAATTTATAAGCATAGTTATCGAATTTTCGGATGAAAAACATATGTTTGTGATTCCCCTAAATGCTACTTCTCTTGCTTTAGTTGAAACAGAGGATTTAGGATCTAAAATTCGAACCAATGCCCGAATACCGCCTTCTTGGATTATTGTTTCCCTAATTGATTCATCTCGATAAGACATGGATTGCAATAAATCAAGTGAACATATTTGTATCATTTCATCTTTAGACCTAACAAGCTCAACAAGTTGAGAAATCGCACCTTCCTCCACCATAAACCTCTTGATTTCTTCAACCCCAACAAGATTTTTCAACACCCCACAAGCTAAAACAATCAATTCACTCCCAATTTGGGTTTCATTACCGCAAATTTTCAACAGGGCAGTCACCCCACCATGAGCAGAAACAGACCACGCGTTGTCCGAGTTCTCAGTGACCTTCATCAAACACCTGGCGGCAAATTCTTTACCCAATTCACTCCCCGACTCGAGAACCCTAATCAAAGGGGCAATTATCCCTGCACTAATCAACACACTTTTGTGAGACTGAAACCCTGCAATTAGAGACACAGATTTCGCAGCCTCCTCTTGAATTTCAATTTCCTGCAAATCAAGAAAATTCACGAGAAAATTGATGAAACCATCGAGCTCCACAGCGATTTTCACATATCTGTCATCTTCCTGAATGATTTCATTAAACGAAACAAGGGCTTGTTTCTTCATATCGCTGCACCCAATTTTCAGCCGTGAAAATAAATCGCTGACATAGAATTTTATATCATCCCTCGAAGCGGAAACGCTTGGCCTTGACACAACAATAGCGTAGCTCTGTGTGAGCAATCCCACAGCATAAATATCAGAGAGACTCTTTATATGACTATCCAATTTCGCCGATAACATATCGAGATCGCTCTGCATGCGTAGCTTCCCATTATACGAAACCTCCAAACACCGCCTTGCCAGCTCATCGCAGCTCGTGAGTGTGGCTAAAATCGACTCCACGGCAATGGAAAGGGATAAATTCTCACTGGATTCGCAATTTTGAATGGCGGTGAGGTTGGAAAAAAGCTCCTCGAGCTTGTTCCTAACGGATTGCCATCTCGGCGTAAATACTTTGATTGAGTGCGAGAGAGAAATTAATGAGGAGATGAGGACAATTGCTTGATTTAGTCTTGGCTTTGCGGTGGATGATTGATTAAGTGAGGTGTTTTCTTCTTCGCCCATTTCTAGGATTTTTTTATAGGGTTTGGCGAAAACCCATTTTCCGGCGAGGAGGTCAGGTTTTCCGGCGACGTATGAGAGTTGTGATTTGAGAGGAAAACGAAGATAATTCAGGATCTTATCTGCTGAAGACGAGGTCTGTGCAATGCTTATCTTCTGCGGTTTCTAACAGAATGGGCATTTTGTTTGAATTTACCAATATGACCATGGAGATATGCGTGAACAAGCAAGCTCTAGGAGCTAGTCGGCAGCAGATTGAGGCCTAGCGTGAAGGCGAAGCCCAAGATTAGGTGGGACCTCGTCAGGGTTTGATGGGAGCTTAACCCGACATGTACCTAATACGAACTTAGCAGATATAGATACAACTCTTTATATTCGGGTCAAAACTAGGTCAGACACGATTAACACAGAAAATAAATAGGTTAGGTCAACCCGCAGGTCGACACCATTGACCTATTTAACCAATTTAATTTTATAGTGACATATTATTGTAATATTTTATGATGTTTTAATTAATTATATAGTGATGGAAAAATTATTATATTAATATTTTTTAATAATTTAATGAATTTTTTATTTGTTATTTTAGCTTTTCTCTATTTTTTTTATTTTATTTTTGTGTTGAATTTAAATTATATAGGTTTTTTCGTGTCGTGTTTGGGTTACCCGTATCATAAATAGATCGTGTTCGTGTCGTGCATCTTGACCCGAATAATTAAACGGGTCGTGTTAGTGTTCGTGTCAGACCTGTTATACCTGTGTCAGAACATGACCCGCGAACACGAAATACGACATGATTTATACCCCTAACAGGGGCTAATCGGAAGAATAACATAGGTGGATAAGAGGGGTCTAACCTAGGCGGGAACTAATTAGACTAGGCGGGGATTTTTACAACAGCGTGAACAAGGCGTAGAGGATAGGGTTATTATGGTAATTAAACACCTCCCAAATTGGGGGTTTGGTTAGCTGGGACTTGGGACGTTGGCATATATTATTTATTATAGTGAGATAATATGCAAAGGCAACCGCTTTCACTATCACATATTGTTCTTTATCTATTTCTTTTTTATCCCAATTGATTTTGGAATTTCATAAAAAAGAAATTTTTAATTAATGCGGAAATGTATTCAATATTCTTGTTTTTTTGTGCTTTCGTATTCATTACTTGACTTTTTGGTTACTTTAATAGGGCAGTAATTTTCCTAGGAACAACCTAAGTACATTTTTTAGTCTAGACAAGGCTTTATGAGTTATGACATCTGCAAACCTACTACAGCCCATGTACCAACTAAATTGACATAATTTCTCGAAATATATCATATATCCACTAAAATTTTCGTATTTACCCAAAAAATTAATATATATAAATTTGATGAGTACTTGAATTACAGTTACAAAACAGTGACATGTTTTGGCTTTCTTCTTTTGTTAACACATCTTACGTCTTCGTTTGGTATCATAATGAGACAAAGCGTTTATTTTTCCTCATCGCCGCTTATCAAAATAAACTATGAGATTTGCACAGACTGGCTAGTGTCTCGTCGCCAAATATATGTTCGATTCCTTCAAATCTAATAATAGTTGATTTGTCATCGAATCGAACTCACACGAATGTTATCCAGGGAGTAATTTGATAGAGAGTGATTTTGAACCCACAAACTCCACCCCACTGGAGACCTAAGTACTTCATGGTGACCAACGGGCTAAGCACGCTGGTTGGCATTGCGGTGATAACTACGGGTTATAATAAGTTGAATTAGTGAAATTTGTTGATAATGTTGTGATTAGAGCATGATTAAGAGCTGCTAAGTAAGACAAGGATAGTTTGGGGTCAATAGCAACTGGGAAAGTGAGCTATGTTCCAAAAGGACCACCCTTAGATAATAAGGACATCCCTTTTTAATTAAGTGAAAAGGATAATAGAGAAAGGAGTAGCTTTCAATACTCCCTTGGCCCTTGGGGCCTTCACCCCACCATGTGATACCCATTGTTGCCTTTGGGGTCACCTTTTCTATTGCAAGGAAATTATGGTTAATTTTCTCTCATTGATTTATAAAGACAAATGGAGTTTTTATTTTAAATACAATTGAAAATTAGATTACTCATTCCATGGGGTGTTTGCAAAAACTTATACTTTTCGAATGATTGATTTATTGAAGTAGAAGTAAAAGTAGTTGACAAATCAAAAATTGGTATCATTTGAAAATAAAATGAGAAATTAATAATTAGAAGTTGAGATTGTTTGGTTAAAAAGTTGGAAAAGTACTTATTTGTTTGTAAATGTCCCCACCAGAAACAGAAGTAGAAATCTAAAACATTCAGAAGTTGATATTTGCAAAACGCTACAAAGTGATTTTTTCAGTAAAACTAAGGAGTGTTTTTTATTGATTGCAAACACTCCGTAAATACATTGTTAACAACTCGTTTCAATTTGGTTCGTAACAATTTTCGTTTGATAAGATCTGAAAACTTATTTGGACTCGACTCAATTAGTGAAAAAATAATATATATATATATATATATAGTTAAACTATTTGCAATTGAAGTTCAACTTAATTATAGCTATTTGAAGTTCTATTGATTAACAAATAAACTAAAGTCAAAAATATTTTTTTAAATTCGATAAAAATTCAAGTAAATTTGAATAATAACAACCCAACCGGCGAACCCTAAATTCACAATGAAAATTCCAAATTTCCTTATATCTCTAGAAAATAATAATTAATCATATGAACTATATTACATATGCAAATTTATTTAGAAATAACTTTATACACAGAATGCAGTATATATCACGAGTTATCATTATTTGTCTACGGCGGAAATAAATTAAAAGGTGGGATATATAGCTCACGGAAAAAATGGGAAATATGGGCATCACAAGCCTAAAGTTTGTTATTAATATTAAAAAAAAAAACACTATATAAAAAAACACTAAAAAAGGACCACGATAAAAGTAGGCTAAAGGTCATATTAAGTCTAATCCAGTTTCATTACATGACAAAAAATGCCCATAATTTTGTTTATCACGGATCCCTATTCTATCCGATTTTTGTTGCGATGAGTGTGCTTTAGAATATGCGCCGAGGTTTAACCCATGTTAATTAATTGACTTATGGCACAAATTATATTTTGTTAAAATAAAATTAAGTGGGGCGGTGTCCGATTTTTTTCTCTTTTTGGAAAGATAAAAAACTTGTGTTAGACGATCTCACGAACACATGTAATGATGAGACGGATCCTATATATATATATATATATATATATATATATATATAGGCCGGATCTCAACCCAAACTCAAACTCAAAAAGAAACTAATAGTTTTGTATGTTTTGCAGGATCCGTCTCATTGACTTAAACACGTGAGACGGTCTCGTATAAGACCAACTAATCCGGAAATACTAAATTGAAAATATTTGCCCTTCAAATATTCGCATGATTGAGTTGGCATGCACCATAAAAAAATTCACCCCTTTTTAACCATATTATATATTCGTATTCTCTACCATAAGAGAAAAATAAATATTAGATAACATGGGAATCACTTCTACTCCAATCATTTTATTTATTTTCTATAGCTCTCAGTATCAATACGTTCCTTAGTATGTTATTGTTATTATATTAGCAAATTTCATTTTTACTTTACCGAACCGAACAACTGAATTAAATTGAAAAAGGAAATTGATATTGTCGTTTTAAAATACACAATTGAGTTTCTGTAGTGGATTTTAAAGCCCCGTTGCCAATATTCCCAATTGAAAGATAATCTCTAGCTTTTTAAAAATTATGTTGAGAATCTAATACAGCCCATAAATGCACTTGTGACAAATCAAGTAAATAGTTATACATAAGTATCCTAGTATAAAAAACATAAACCCAATTAAAAAAAAACCACTAGTCGTCTTCTTATTCTCTATCTTCTTGCTCCCTTTAAAAAATGTATTTTTTAATTTTTTGTCTCTTTTTATGAATAAATTTATCCTCGATAGGTGGCTTTTGTTTCAGTTTAATAAGTTAGCCCTATATGGGGTATTTTATTTCAGAAGTTTCATATGAGTCATTACCCGATTATTCGTGATAAAAGCGAGATCAACTTCACCTGCACGCGTGTTTTGTCTTGACCCGTTGCGATTTTTGATTCTACGAATCGATTAGATCTGTCTGGTTTAAAATTTTATTTTAGATCTATATAATTTTATGATCCATAGACCTTGCAACTGTTACTTACTCGATGTTGTAATAAGTGGTAAATTTCTTCTATAAATAAAATTCATTTTAATGCTTAAAAAAAGTGGCCTAGTATAGTATTATGCTAATATCATTCGTAAAACCTATTAATTTCACTTTTAAGCATTTAACTAGCAATTATAATTTATGTAATCGAACAATGAATATAGTAGGAACTAGGAAGTAGGACGAGAGCAAAACAAAGAAAAGGACAAATATATTTGTTTGTTGGGATTGTGGAGTGAATTGGTTGCCACGAGACACTAAAAAAAGAAGAATATAGGTGATGTGTTCTTGTTTAAAGGTTGTCCTATGTTAGGTAGAAATGCAATTGGGATTCTTCATTATATTTGATTATTGAAAAACCTTTGAGTGAGGAATAAGTGAAATCCAAAAAATGAACTAGACTTAGCTTCCAAGAGAAAAAGTACTTGTAACAATATCATGTTCATCCAGTTTTTCCACCAAAGTACACATACATAAACTTTTTTCAGAAAAACTAAAAAATTTTACTAGAAATATTTTCTAATTTTTGGGCTTGATCGCTAAAGCTCCTATGTAAATGAGCCAGCTTAAAAGATTGGTAGTTCATTAAATGGCGTAGCCAGAAAATATATTAGGGTGGTTTGATACACAAAAATGAGGTGGGCTAGATAAAAAAAAAAAAAAAAACTATATAAATCTTAACTATTTTTTAAAATCTAAGTGTAATTTTTTTAAAAAAAAAAATAAAGGACGAGGTCGGGGCCCATGTTGGCCCCCGTCTCCGCCCATGAGTTCATTTTATGTATCAAATGTTTAAATATTCAATAATATTTTTAGTACAAATTCAAACCATCATAAAACAATTAGAGGGAAGGGATGAGGTTTAAATATTTAATAATTAGTCAATAAAATGAATTTTAATTTGAACTCAGTTGTATTTGATTTGATTGTTTGAAACTTATAGAAGATTTAAAAAAATTGAAAAAAAAATTACGAAGGATTCGTGATTGAGAAAAATAAAAGGAACATTGAATTGAGCAATTTGGTTCCATCAAAACTCAGAAAATATAAATTTCAAAAGCATGCATGTACATAAACTAATGAAACCTCGATCTAGATTCAGATTAAGTATCCAATATTCTAAATATTGGATCCCTACAAGTATGGGTATTATTTCACTTTTTTAATAGTTGTTTGTTGATAGTTAAATTAGTGTTCAGATGCAACACAATATCAAAAAAGGGATAATTACAAAAAAATCCTTGGAATTTGGACTAATTACAAGAAAACCAAAATCACTTTAGATTTTATGTATTTTACATGTTCCCCTTCACATGAAAAAAAAAAAAAAAAAAGTCAAAAGCTCTTCTTACATTTATCAAAATATTATAGTTACATCTTTAAAGTTAAACACAATCAAACCCATCTTGGTTTTTGTGTAATTATCCAAATACTTAACTACCTATAATCCATGTAGTGTTCGTAGGCTTAATTATTATGGGCCTAAGTAGTAGAAGGAATGGGCCAACCTACAAATTTTGCTTAAGAAGTTGGGCTACTAGAGTGAATAATAAAGGTTTATGAGTTGGGTTAATTAGGCATTGTTAGGATTTAGGTGCGAATTATTGATAGGATCTAAGTTAAATAAACACTAAAAATCATGTAATGTAACAGAGGGCTAAGGCTAAAGCTATGTAAAATCTCCAAATTCTATAAAATCTAACTTCGATTTTATTGCAGAAATGCAGTTACATAATCCCACATGGGTGTATATGTACTTTCATTAAAGGCTAATTTTTTTAGGGCTAAATTATCTTGCTGTGTTATTGAACTTCGATTAAAGGCTAAGCTCAAGTACAGAGTAGTGATTTAAACCTAACTTAATCATGGGTTTAACTTGATGGTCTAGTATATAATTATTGGGATAAGGACAAAAATGCCCAACACTCCTGAGAAAAATACATATTTATGCTCTCCTGGATATTTGTATGCTCTTGCCTTTTTTCCATGACATTTTTATGTTCCCGCCAATTTTCCTGGATTATTACGTTGTTTTTCAAGATTGTTTCGAATATGTTTCATCTAATAAATAAAAAGTAAAAAAATAATTTTTGCTCTCATAAAATAATCAATTTTATACTCGAAATCTATAAAAGATCAAGAAATATACACATAAAACAACACATATTAAAATAAAACACATTGAAATAATATAAAAACAACACATGAATAGAAAAACACAATTTAATTTTTGATCCAATACATTGGAAACGTTAAAAAAAAAATAACAACCAAAAAACAACAAAACAACATTAAAAATTAAAAACAGTACAGAAACTACATTGAAACATCGAATACAACATGGAAACAATAAAGAAATACCAGAACAAAATTAAAAACAGTATAGAAACAACTCATAAACAACATAAACAATATATAAAATAATATATGAACAAAAAATAGCGTAAATATAGGTAAAAGTTGCATCGAAACATTGGAACAACTCAGAAATAATATGAAAACAACTACGAAACAAAATAAACAATTATGAAACAATATAAATAACAAAGAAACCAATTTGGAACAAAAAAGATTGAAAAAAAAAACTTAAAAATATCCAAGAAAAATGCATGAGCGTAAAAATATTCAATAAAAAGCGAGGACCGTATTTAGAGTATTTTCTCCCAAAATGTTGGACATTTTTGGAATTAACTCTAAAACAACTTCATAGTGAGACAATATTCTTTCTTTTTAATGTATAGTTAATTCTGAGATTGAAAATGATCGTCGGACAACTTAATATAATTATTTCTCTAGGTACTATCACAAATACTCTAGTTTGGTTTTTTTATTGATCCATTGATATATAATACCTATATTAAAATTTGATTTTTTTTGAAAAATCAAGATAATAAGTCAAACTATATTAGTTCAAGTTATACAATATTACTAACAAACCTACTTAACAGTCAAATATCTCTAAGCTTGAGTTTACTTCATTTATTTTAACGAGATTAATTAAACGAGCACAAACTAGCTTTTACCCAGTCGAGCTCCGAGTAGCTTACAAGCAACTTAGTTCCTTTGCAGCCCTAATTATACTCATGAAACGCATATTAGATGTTGACTAATCTGAGCAAAGATAATGGAAATGTTGTATCAAGGGCTCAAGCAAATATGATAGATATGATAATATTTACCCTTAATGCCCATTATCAGATTAGAGTTTCTAGATTAACTCATACTCACCCATTCATTCATTCATTCTTCACAATGCATCTATCTTTCTTATCTTGCAAACATGTTAATTCTTCACAATATAAGCTACAAAAGACACAACAGGAAAGAAACAAAAGATCAACCTAGGATAACCTCTCTTGTTTCACATGCTCTTAAGAGTCTTGATGTCATTTCTACTAATCAGATAAATTAACAAACAAAATGGGCTCAGATTTATAACTAGAGCCTGAGGAAGTTTTCCCCGTCAATTAGACTTAAGATTGCAAATTCAAATCCCAGGTATTTCATGTTCATCTAACACTCAAATCCGCCGCATATCCTGCAAGCATATCGAGTACAAGAAATTACTACTAGAAAATAATAATCTTGAACAAAAAGATCAAGAGTTGAAGTTCATTGTGTGATTTATTGTAGACACAAGTTAAAACCACAAGACTTCGCGCCAACATTTGCATATCAACCAGTTGGCGTCAATTAATAGTCGAGCATCGGGACTTCCATCAACATGAAGAAGGAACAAACACAATAAAATGAGATAATTACAAAAACACCCCTGAAGTTTGGGTTAATTACAAAAAAACCCAAGCATGTTTCAAAATTACAAAAAACCCCTTCAGGTTTCGTTTTGTCTTAAATTTAAGGGGGGTAACTGTATTGTTTTTGTAAATATCAGGGGGTTATCTGAAATGTTTTTGAAAATCACAGTGAAAAATGTAAGATGGAATCAAACCTCAAGAGGTTTTTTTAATTTTTAAAAAACTCTGGGTTTTTTTGTAATTAGCCCAAACCTTAGGGGTGATTTTTGTAATTATCCCTTACAAAAACTACTCCTGAGGTTTAGCCTAATTAATCAAAAAAAAAAATATTTTCAAAATTACAAATACTTAATACTCTAACATTAGTTTCTATTTTACAAATTGCACCCTCAACACGGGAATATTTGTTAGGTAAATCCAAACCAAAAGTGGGAGTTTGTAACACTGGCTTAAAGGGTTATTTGTACTAGATAATTTGAGTTTTTTGTATTATTTGTAATAGATAATTTGAGTTTCTGTAATTAGGCTAAACCTCATACAAAAATTTACTTAATTAAGGCAGTTACAAGATGCAAGAAAGCACTGACCGAGTATTCTTTTTCTCACGCGCCAAAGTGTAAGAACAGACGGTGGGGCATCCTGTCTAGGCCCTGCTAGTGAACGATAGACGTAAACTTTTTTGGGCTGAATGTTATCACTTTCCTCATCATTGATCACTTCAACATTCAATCTTGCCACTCGAATATCATCATCACCTTCAACATCACTTTCCTCATCTTCGATCACTTCAACATTCAATCAATCTTGGCATTTCCCTTGCTAGTAGCTTGCACCCCTTAATCGTTATATTACATCCTGACATCCACAAAGATCGCATCATTTCATATTTTTCAAGCCCAGACAACAGAGCATCATTTCCAAATGGACAATCTCTTATCTCAAGCTTCCTCAGTTTCGGACAACCTTCTAGAACACACTGCATCCCCCTATCACTGCTGCCACCAGCAAAAGCCACGGAAAGAGTCTCAAGATTTTTGGCACACTTGCCAATATAATCAAATGTCAAGTCAGTAACAAGGCCCGAAACTGAAAGCCTTCGGAGTTTAGTGCAATTTTTAACCACAGCAGCAAAAAAATCATCCAAAGGTTCGTTTGTAAGGTAATCTGGCTGGTCTGGTTTTCTTATGCAAAGGCGAAAGTGGGTAAAATTTGGACAGTTCCGCACTATAGTAACAACAGAAGCATTTGTCATCCTCTGGCAATAATAGAAGACATAATGGAGTTTAGAGCATCCACGAGACACATCCAATAAGCCTAGCTCAGTAACCCCACGATCATTCAGGTAGAGAGGTGATGATTGTAAGACTCGGAGTTCTTCAAGCAAGGGACAGCTGGATCCAACAATCTTGAGCCCCTTGTCTTTAACAGTGTCAGGGACCTATATCAAAAGGATAATTTCGATATAAGAACAAGCAGAGTATGTAAATGACTCATTGTTGGACATGGGAAAGAGGAGGAGCAGAAATAAAATTAGATGCAAAAGCAGAACTAATATCGGTTACTCTTTATTTCTTTTTTCTTTTATTAGCAGGGATATTGTGCCAAATGTTCTTACAAGTTACAACCACTTGACCCTTTTCACAATTTCATCAGGCCATTAAAGATGTCTAACATGAAGCCAATAAGAACTACCCCAAAGCAAATCAAGAAATACCTCATCTTCAAGTATTGGTGACATGCAGCATAATAATAAAGTAAAGTCGTTAGGAATACCCCTTTTGATACTCTACAGCATGTAAAAGCTGTAATTACCACCACTTAAAGAGAACATCCAAATCCTATTAAATATATTAGAATCTTATCTATAACAGATCCTCATCATAATGGCAACAGAAATTTTTACTTGTTATGGTATGGGGTCCATGATTAGATGATTCTGGAATTTTCTTCAACGGTCATTCAGAAATGTTTTTTCTTGTGTATTCTTTCTTATCTCAGAATTAAACTTTACCGAGGATCAATTTTTTTCCAAAATAAATAGCAAGCCATCTTCATTATCAATTTCTTACCCAAAGGCGGCGTAGATTAGAGCAGTGAGGAAGAAGCTTTGCAAGTTCACCACTTTGAATGTAAGATCTTCTCAAGTTCAAGAAAGTCAAACCAGCACAAGCTTCATAAAGAACAGGAAGATAGCGGGCAGAGGTCTGGCATGAAAACGAGAGAACTTGGAGATTTTTACAATTATTGAATGCACTTTCAATGTCCTCATACTGGCGTGGCGTAAGTTGTTGCCAAAAGAAGCCAGTACCAAGCTCCATTACATGAGGGGCATGAACAAGCAGCCGTTGCAGTTGGTCCAAAGTAATGCTTTTATTGACTTTCAAAACTCTTAATGATCTGCACCGACTAACAAGTCTCTCGAGGGCATCAAAACTCACATTAGTGTTGAGGCATGCAAAGTTTAGTATTTCCAGTGACGCAAAGTTCTCTGGGAAGCAACTCAGCCAACATCCAGGAACAGGATACATTGCATCATCGTCCTGAATGTTGAGCTCAGTCAAGTTCCTAGAAACAAATTAGACATAACAAATGATCCATGAGAAAAATTGAAATAAGAAATAGAAAAATGTCATACTAGCGTAAAAGTAAAGGGTATTATTGTAAACAACAGAAGTATGCATCAACAGAAGTGTCAACCGCCTCCAAGTTTATTTCTTTCTTTTTCATATTCATGCAGTATCTCTTCCGTTTAACTTGTTCTTTAATCTGTTAAGTATTGGAGTTCCCCTTAACTTTAACCTGAAAACATTCTTGCAATATTTTAATCTATAAACACTTCAATAAGTATCTTATTTACCCACAAAGCCCATAAAAATCAATTATTTTACATAACATTCTACAACATGTAGTTAGAGTTGCAATACAAAAATCAAATTGATATATCCAACACTTCAAAAAGATTTTTGACGAATGAAACCAACAATGGTGTCATGCTGCCTCTCTTGAAGATTCAAAAAATTATTGAATTGATTTTCCTCCACGGGTATTTTGGCTTCCCTGATTGATGTGATAATTTTACAACATGAATGAGATTTGTCTACATAATCTTTCTTGAAACTTATCTTTTAACTCATTGTCCTTTTCTTTTGGTATAAAACCAAATCTCCACATGGCCTGGTTTTATTTTAACTGATAGTGCCCGTACATCAAATAATACTCATCATTTACTCAACAAATTATTAGTGATGATAATACTTGAGCATTCAAAGCAAGAGCTAGGAGAAAGTTGGTGAACAAAAAGAAAGAGAGAAAACAATTCAAAACTTACCAGTTGAAGTCCTAAGTCAGGAAAGAGTTTTTCAGAAGAGGAGATACCAATACCAATGAGGGCCATGATTGCATGACAATCTTACCATTAGTATAGTCATTTATTGCAGACACATTTTTTGCCCCCTAAAAAGAAATTTTTTCTTTAAATATTTTCCCAGATGATAGCAACTTCAAGAACATGAATTACAATAAATGCCGGACATTGTTCAACTACCTCATGATCATTGGCATCTAATCAAAGCATGGGCCGCAGTGCTAGAATTAAAAGCCAATTGCAAGACAAAAAGATTTACTTGAAAAAAGGAAAGGAGAGAGACCAATAGTTGTAAAAACAACACAGATTGTTTGAAATAATAAATATTTCAAAATTTTAAAATTATAATGGAGACACTAAGGCAATGTTGTTTTTTAATTATATTTCAAAAATTCAAAATTATATTTCCCTAATATATTCATTCTTAATTAAGTCTCTAAAATAAATCAAAACACATGTCAAGTTCTAAAATACATTTCTCTCCAATTAAATCTCATTTTAAATATATTCTCCAATACCACTTCCCACAAGACACCGTAAACTAATCCAAACATTTCCTAAGTGTCTAACTCTTGGAAAAGCAAAGCCATGTAAAACCATATGCACGTCAATTGTTGATCAACCATGTCGCATTTGCGGCCATCTATATGCAACAGACTAGTAAGGGTAACATAAAACTAGACACTGCATCGTGGCATAAGGATCCCAAACAGAATCTATAATATGGGTATCATATACTTAATTGTACCGAGAAAAGACATAACATTACCATTCGACTGTGGTTGCATGTATTCAAAAGTTCATATAAGTGGTCAACGTAAGCCAAAACATGCAGTGGCGTATGCAATAGAAAATCATTGTGGTTAAGCCTTTTCAACCAAATATATCATCTAAATTCAAGTAAGACTTCAATATTCATACATCAATAGTTTGAAGAACGCAAAACCAGAATTTCCCAAGTAGATAAACAAAAAACAAAAAGAATATTTTCTTTCAGAAAAAGAATCTAAAAAAATTCAAAAGTGTCATATCACATTAAATAAGTTCCATTTACAGAAAAACAGACTTGCAAAAATTGAAGCTCCAATTACGATCCACTGAAGATCTAAAACAAAGCAGACCCCAAAACATACACACACAACAAGAACAATAACAACACAACAACTGAAAACGCAATAGAACCTGAAAGAGAAGAATCTTTACCTGCAATGAGCGGCAATTGCTTTGAGCCCGTTGGAGGAGAAACCAAAGCTACTCGACAAAGATAACGCCTTGAAGCCTGGGAACGACTTGGCTAAGAGCTCCAAGCTCTCATCACATATAGTCATTCTCTTGAGCCTTAGCTCCTCCAAAAATGGGTAAACCTTGGCAAACATAACCACCCAAGAGTGCACATTAGCACCCCAATTCCACAGCAGCATAGGGAGCTCATGACATCTAGGTTCCCCTTTGAGTGTGACACTCTTAATTCTTGGAAACCTTCTAGCCACCGTTTCGGGAGACACTGAATAGCAATTTCCTATAAAAAGCTTAGACCTTGTCCATCTTTCAGCATTATACCAGTCTTTGCATACAAGAGAGACCGAGCCCTGTCCTTATCTGAATCCATGAGTGAGAGCACTTTTTCCAAGACTTCATTTGGGAATGGCGAGTGAGTGTGACTTGATCCACTCGAGGTGGCTGAGCTTGATGGTGAGTCTTTGGATTTCTTGGGGTCTGGATCCATTTGGGTTTTCTTGAGAACCTGGATTCAGTACTCAGAATAATCTTAAACCCTAAATAAACTGCAAATTCTTACATATATGAACACAAAAATCAGAACCCATTTAATTTAAATGCATATGATTCATAATGCAAAAAAAAAATCAAAATAAACTTCAAATTCTTACATATATGAACACAAAAATCAGAACCCAATTATTTTAAATGCGTATTTGTTCATAATGCGGAAAAAATAATACGATATAAAATAGTACACTCCAATTCAAAAGCCCACAAATAGGAAAAAGAAAAATCATATAGAAGATAAATGTTCAAAAGCCCACAAATATGGAGTTTAACACAAATGGCTCAAAAATTAAAATTTGAATTAAGGTTCTATAATAATGGAAACCCTTAACTCCAGTTGATGCAACACTGCAACTGTACCTTCAACGGTAAGCTGCTTCAAATAGAAATTAACGCCTTAAAAAATGGTAATGCAAGAGCGAAATAATCACAAACATTCATACACAGACAAAACTCAACAAAAGCAGAAACCCAACCCGAAACATGGCATCTAATATGGAATATAAATGCAATTATACATACTCACATAAGCGAATGAGTTAGAAAATACTTGAAATAATTGAAAACACAATGGAAAAAAAGCAAACGAAAAACTATAGGGTTTTTACCTGTCTGTTGAATGCCGAGAGAAACCAAAGAAATGCTTTCAACAAGCCAACTTGCATATTTATAGCAAATAAATAATATTAATGTATTTTTTAAAAGGAGCAAAATAAGAAATATATCTACATAAAAACAGTGCTTATATAAGGAATATGAATAGTTAAATATATATTATTATTAGGGAGAATTTTTAAAGTACCCACTATGAAGAGTGGGTATTCTTTTCTACCCAAAGACATAAGAAAACTCTTTTCTACCTAATTTGACAAAAATGCCCCTCCTTTAATTTGAAGATTTTGAATTTTGAAACTGGTGCAATTAATGATTTCCTTGAAAATTGTGTATACTTCCCCCTAATACACACACCTATGTATAAAATCGTATACTCATATCGTGTCATATCGTGCCCATATCGTGCCAACTCAATGTACATATACATATACATATCGTGCCCAAAATCGTGCCTCATTTAATATTAGGCACGATATCGTGCCTCATTTTAACTGGGGCACGATATATCGTGCCTAATTTTAAATGAGGCACGTGTTTGATACATGTTTTTATCTTAATTTTGATGATTTTATTTTATCACCAAAACAATGTTTTTAAAGGTTGTCCAAATACTCCTAAATGATTTAAAATGATTTTAATATTTTCCTGAATACTTTCTCAAAGTTTATTTTCGTCTAAATTGGACAACGCTTTTAATGATTTTACGTTATTGGGTTTTCACTCTCAAACGATGTTCCCAAATGTTGTCCTAATACTCCGACGGTTTAAAATGTTTTTACTAAATTTTCGGAGTATTTCTTGAGTTTTATTTTCAACACAAATTGACAATATTTCTCTCGTGGTCGACGACCGCCCCCTATAGGGCAACCCATACCAAGATGTTTTTAGAAACAGAAAATGAGACGGAAAGAAAAACAAGCGGTCGACCAGGCCGCTCTGGCGTCGCCGATCCGGTCGGCCGACCGGCCGCCCATCGGCCGACCTACACTGCAAGTGTGTTTCAAACGAACATTTTATCCTTGCAAAATCCATGAGGGGACCGGTTGGGGTGATGGTCGACCGGTCGAGTGAGACGTCGGCCGGCCGCCTGCGGTTATTTTCTTTGTGTATTCTTTTCAACGCCTATTTCGTCGCGCGACCGGTCGCCCTATGTATCGACAAAAAAATATGACCGTTTGACAAAATGGACATTTTCCTTAAATTGTGGGATTGATTTCTAACAAACCTATATTCTTGATTTTAATTGTATTTTTCAGAGATTTTCAATCCCCAAGAGAGCTATGCTTGATCAATCATCTCCTATAAATAGAGGAAGTTTTGGAGCAACCAACACAACAATTGAGATACAACACAACAAGATAAACTTCAAGCAAACACTTGGTCTTTCATAGTCATTATTCTTTGTAATATTGCCTACCTTATCACTTTCACATCTTTGAGGTCTAGGCTATTCTTGATTACACTTGCACTCTATTGTATTATCAATTATCGAGTTGTAATCTTGAATTTGTGGTCGCATTCAAACACAAGATATCCTTGTGAGTGTTCTTGTGGTAAGAACACACTTGGGTGAACTAGGTGTTAGGTGTAAGAAGATTGTGGTAATCTTCTTTTGAGGTGTTGAAGAGTGTGGTGCTCTTGAGGTGAAGATTGTGGTAATCTTCACAAGGTGCCGTTGAAGATTGTGGTAATCTTGAAGAAGAGATTGTGGTAATCTCAAAGGTGGTGTTGAAGAAGAGTGTGGTGCTCTTCAAGGTGTTGTAAGTTGAATTTGTATTAATTGTGGTAATTAATAAAATTCTTTTTCTTTTCAAATCCATCCCTGATATCTTTGGGGTGGTAGAGGATTAGGCCCTGGGTGGGTTGAACCTCTTTAAATCGACGAGTGTTGTTTACATTCCGCACCTTCATTATTTTGTTTGAGCTTTCGGTTTAAAAAGAGGGCGAAATCGAAAAGATGGAGATAATCTATTCACCCCCTGTAGATTATCGTAGCGCTGACTTACAAGTGGTATCAAAGCCAAACTCTTTGGCAAGCTCGTTTCACATTGCGAGTGAAGAGAAACGATCGTCGGCTACTGAACGAAGCTCATCTATCCGGCACCTCCACCACCAAGCCACCTCGGTTTGATTCCAAAAATTTTATATTTTGGAAAGAAAGAATGGAATGCTACTTACAAGGTTGCGGGTTCGACATTTGGAACACCGTCATTAATGGAGAATCCATTCCGATGAAAAATACACCACACACCTCAAAAGGCTTCAAAAAGCTCAATGATGAAGAAAAGAAATTCATCTCCTTAAACGGTAAGGCTTTAAATATTTTACATTGTTCATTTACTAATTTAGAATATGAACATATTGTAGGAATAAAATCGGCACATGGAGTATGGCAAAAATTAGAAGCCATCTATGGAGTATTTGCAAATGAAAGGAGTCAAACAAAAGCATCTACTTCTCAAGATCATACAAGGAATAAGCCTCCTACAACTTCCAATTATGAAGAAGTTGAATATTGTTTTATGGGCATCAATGAAGAAAATGAGGTATGTCTTGAACCCTCTACTTCCTATGATATTGTCATTCAAAATGATTATAGTGATTTACAAAATGATTATGATGAACTACAAGATGAATTCCAAAGCCTTCTTGTTAAATACAAAAATTTGAAAAAGGAATTCATTGTTTTGAAAAATGATAAGGATAGTTTATTTACTTCCTATGAATCACTATCATGTGCTCACACCATCAAGACTTGACAAGGTTAGAAACCTTGAAAAAGAAAATAGTACTCTTGTTGAGAATATTGATTGCATGAAAAAGGATTTATTAAAATCCAACTTGAGTACCAATAAAATGTCCAATATTGTTGATATTAATAATTGTGATAAAGGACTTGATCATAAGCCTAATGTTGTTAATCATATGAAAAAGGATCAAGTCAATATGCATATTGGTCATTATGCTCCTAGAATTATTACTTGTTTTTATTGTGGCAAAAAGGGTCATACGGTAAATACTTGTCGGGCTAGAAATAGCTCTAATTATTGTTGGAGACCTAAAAGTCTCAAAGCTAATCCTAAAGGACCCAAACACATGAGGGTACCACAAAACAATGTCATATTAGGTACCCTCTAAAAAATAATGATCGAAGAAAATTTATACCGCCAAGAAGACATCAAATGACCATTTCATTTGACCAAAGAAGGAGAAACTATTTTCGACAAAGCCAATTTCCAAGAAGAGGGTATAATCAAAAATGGGAAGAACACAATCCTTGGAAATGGCAAAGACATCATCAACAAGATGATTTTCAAGGAAGAAGAGACCATCAACAATGGGAAGGTAACCAACCTTGGAAATGGAGTAACCAAAGAAGTCATCATCAATAAAGTGACTTCTCAAGGGGAAGATATCATCAAGAATGGGAAAGACACAACCCATGGAAACGGCGAAATTGGTAAACCGTATCTCCCCATTTGTATATGCATTTTATTTCTTTTAATTATATGCATGTTTTTAATTGTGTCTTAATTGCAAAATGTTTTTTCAAGTATTTATTTTTTAAATAGGTCTATTATATGTTTATGAGTTTCAATATTTTTAAAAAGTGATCTTGCATGTTTTTCTAAAAACTCTTGAGCATTTTATTAGACTTATGTGGCTTATTATCTCTTATGAAATCTTATAACATAAGCTCTTTTGATATCTCATATTACTTGCCTACACTTGTATTTTCTATGCATATGTTGTCTAAGAATTGTGTAGGATACATACTTCATACTCATTGGCTATTACGTCATCAAGTTTCTTAAACCATCGAGGTATGTCTACTCGTATTTTCCTTAAAACTCGATTTTATGCTTATGCACATATCTTTCAAGATATTTCATTTTGACCCCTTAAGTGCCCCTAATTGAACTTGCAAATATTTTTTTTTTAAAAGGCACTCGTGCTAAGTCTCGATTTTATCGTTTATATGTTTTCCAAAACCCATATTTGTTGGATATAGTCCAAACCTATATTTTTGCAAAGTTTTAAAACTTTTGGGGTGAAAAATCGAATTTTGAAAAATGGGGAAAAGAAAAATCAATCGGGACGGTCATAGCGGGGCGACCGGCCGCCCACTCTCGACCGGCGCACCCCACCTCGACCGGGCCGCCCAGGGTTATTTTTCACTTTATATCGTTCGTTTCTTCTTCTCAAAACAGACGAAGCAAAATCCCCAAACCCTTAAGAGCGATTTTTTCATCCCCTTTTCTCTAGATCTTCAATTCTTCATCATTTTTCACGATTCTTGTTGCAAATCTTCTTATTTTCTCAAGAATCTTTCATATATGGCTCCTCCAAGAAATTCCACTGGTCGAAATCCCATCTCCAAGCGTAGAAGGGGCGGAGAGGGTTCGTCAAGAAATCGGCAAGAAGAAGTTTAACAAAGGGATATTCGAGCCGCTCAAAGAAACGTGGCTCAAGAAGGTGATGATGTTCAAAATCCCATTCTCTCTCGGGCCCAAATTACCGAGCTACGCGAACGATTTCGCTCCAAAATTGCCGTTGGGCGAAAGGTAAAAATCCTTTGTTACTCAAGCCCCTAATTCCCACAATGTTCTTAATTTCATTCATAAATATGCGGAATGGTATTACGAGGACTCGGGAATGGGAGGAAAGTCGATTGCTCGGACTAAAATGTGTCGTTTTAGTTCATTTACGAATGAGTATCCTACGATTAGAGGATTTTTGAGGAGCAAGGTTGGATGTATTTATGGGAACATGCTTATGTGTTGTATGATGATGATATCATCCAACTCTTTTATGCCATATGTGGGTTGAATATGATAATGATAGAAAGCCGATTGCCGTTAATTAAACTTATAAAGGGTCGTCATTTTAGATGGACTCCAAATGATATTTGCCGCTTTTACATGTTAGAGAAGGTGGTTGGGATTATTTCTCTTGTGGGACTTGGAATGATGAAATGTTGGGGTGTCGATGAAAGAAGTCAAGACGATTTGGGAGTATGGCCTAAGTATTCTTTGTTGGCAATGACACTTGAGCATCGCATTTTATCGGTCATTGTCGCATATTGCATTTGTGGTAAGTCGGGAAAGATGCCTAGCAATATGGATTACTTTTTGACTTATAAGATTGCTAGGAGGAACCACTTAACTTTGGCGCCATACTTATTCAATGTCTTATCGAGTCCATTACTCAAGGTAATAAGAAGTTGGTTATGGGAAATTGGATTTGTAAACTTTTATTCAATCGGGACTTCCTTCGCCGTCGAGTTTAACTCGGAAGTTTTTCAAAATGACTTCGACATTGATAATATCTCCCAAATAGTCACGATCGCAAGAATATGGACATCCGACCAACCAAAATGGCGAGAGGAAAAGGTCAAGAGTCTCCCGATCCTAATGACATCTTTGATGACGCCGGCCGCAAGATTGGTGGAAGAAGCGAACCGAGCAATCCGGAGGGTAATACTAGGTGCTCAACCGCCAGAGGTATAGTCAAGCCGAATTTGATGAGATGAGGGCTTTTCATGAGACGAGGTATGAGGCTTTGGAGCAAAAGACCTCTAAAATGCAAAAGTCTATCGGCAAATTAAAGAAATTCATCAAGGACTTTATTCCTGGATCTTGCTTCTCCTCGGATGAGGAATGATGTTACCCCACCCCCTTTACTTTCTAGCATTTTCATTAATGATGTTTTGTATTTTGATGAATTTCTTGTAAAACTCATTTGTACTAATGATATTTGCTTGTTTTCTTTTTTTCTTAAAAGGGTTAATATTGCAAGTTGATAATGACTTGTGGATGATCATGATTTTTGATGGAGTATTTGATGGTAAAAATACTCTAAAGCATTGTTTGATAATTGGTATGAAGTCTTGATGGTAAAAGTGCTTCCTTTATTGCTTTGTTATGCTTAGTTGAATATTTTGGGACTTTTGATACATGTAAAAGCATGACTTATTACTTGATGGTTGCTTCTAATTTTTGGCATTTGTAATGCCTTGATCATTCTTAGCTTATCTCAATTGGGTTGAACCCTCGAGAATCTACTTTGAGCTTCTTAATTGATGAACTAATTATCGCATATGGTGCATATGATTTTTTGAGCTTTGAAATGAGGTTGATTGATGATATGAAAATTTTTTTGGCTTGAACCATTTACAAAGGTTATATACAACCTCTTCCATTTCTTACGCACACAAGGTGTTCGATGAAATGTTTCAATGAAAATTTCAAACTTCTACATGATTCTCTCGCCCAAAAGTCTTCTATACTCATTGAGATCATGTTTTGGGAAATAAAACAAGCGTATGAACTCTTCATGATATATTTCTCCCATTTTCCTTGGTTTTAAGCTCTAAATTGCTCAATGGTTGATAAACCATTTCTTTGTGCACCTTGATATACTTCTATGATGTTTCTATCATCCTAACATTCTTTTGATGATTCCAAAGGGGAGAAACGGATATTGGCTCATTAGCTCAAAGAAGCTAATAAAAAAAGCTTGTCATAAAAGCTATAAGCTATGGCTCATAAAAGCCATAAGTTGTGATTTATTTTTAGTCCAATTGTTGCTTGATGGACTTTTATTACTATTTAATGTTGTTTTGTGACAGGAGCTTATAAGCTCTTGAACAAATTGTAAAAGCTAAAGCTTTTAGCTTATGGATTATTGCTATTACTTTATTCTTGATGTGCTTGTGGATAGGGGAGCTTGTGCTTATTATTGAAAATATTTACTCCTACTTGGTTGCTTTAATATTTTTGGAAATTTTGGTTGCTTCCAAACGGTCAAATGTTTTTACCGAAAATCTTTTCTAAAATTGCTCTCTTAGTTTGGGTAAAAATTGTTTTGGTTTGTAATCATCAAAAAGGGGAGATTGTTTGATACATGTTTTTATCTTAATTTTGATGATTTTATTTTATCACCAAAACAATGTTTTTAAAGGTTGTCCAAATACTCCTAAATGATTTAAAATGATTTTAATATTTTCCTGAGACTTTCTCAAAGTTTATTTTCGTCTAAATTGACAACGCTTTTAATGATTTTACGTTATTGGGTTTTCACTCTCAAACGATGTTCCCAAATGTTGTCCTAATACTTCCGATCGGTTTAAAATGTTTTTACTAAATTTTCTGGAGTATTTCTTGAGTTTTATTTTCAACACAAATTGACAATATTTACGTCTCTCGTGTCGACCTTGGCCGCCCTATAGGGCAACCCATACCTCGAAGATGTTTTTAGAAACAGAAAATGAGACGGAAAGAAAAAAACAAGCAGTCGACCAGCCGCTCGGCGTCGACCGGTCGGTCGACCGGCCGCCACGGCCGATCGGCGACCGTGTACTGCAAGTGTGTTTCAAAACGAACGTTTTATCCTTGCAAAATCCATGAGGGGGACCGGTTGGGGTGATGGTCGGCCGGCCGAGGTAGACGCGTCGGCCGCCTGCGGTTATTTTGTCAGCGTGTATTCTTTTCAACGTCTATTTCGTGATGCGGTCGCCTATGTATTGATGACAAAAAAATGACCGTTTGACAAAATAGACACATTTCCTTAAATTGTGGGATTGATTTCTAACACTATATTCTTGATTTTAATTGTATTTTTCTCAGATTTTCAATCCCCAAGAGAGCCTATGCTTGATCAATCATCTCCTATAAATAGAGGAAGTTTTGGAGCAACCAACACAACAATTGAGATACAACACAACAAGATAAACTTCAAGCAAACACTTGGTCTTTCATAGTCATTATTCTTGTTGTAATATTGCCTAGCTTATCACTTTCACATCTTTGAGGTCTAGGCTATTCTTGATTACACTTGCACTCTATTGTATTATCAATTATCGAGTTGTAATCTTGAATTTGTGGTCGTCATTCAAACACAAGATATCCTTGTGAGTGTTCTTGTGGTAAGAACACACTTGGGTGAACTAGGTGTTAGGTGTAAGAAGATTGTGGTAATCTTCTTGTTGAGGTGTTGAAGAGTGTGGTGCTCTTCAAGGTGAAGATTGTGGTAATCTTCACAAGGTGCCGTTGAAGATTGTGGTAATCTTCAAGAAGAGATTGTGGTAATCTCAAAGGTGGTGTTGAAGAAGAGTGTGGTGCTCTTCAAGGTGTTGTAAGTTGAAATTTGTATTAATTGTGGTAATTAATAAAATTCTTTTTCTTTTCGAAATCCATCCCGGATATACTGGGGTGGTAGAGGATTAGGCCCTAGGTGGGTTGAACCTCTTTAAATCGACGAGTGTTGTTTACATTCCGCACCTTCATTATTTTGTTTGAGCTTTCGGTTTAAAAAGAGGGCGAAATCGAAAAGATGGAGATAATCTATTCACCCCCCCTCTAGATTATCGTAGCCGCTTGGACTTACAGCACGATGTCATGCCTATATTGGGCATTTATAGGAATGTATGTCGTGCCATCCTACACTTATATCTCATGCACGAATTGATAGGAATGTGTGTCATCGTATATATTGTTTATAGTAAAAGTAAACCTAATTTTTGCAGCTCACCAACTTTAATTAACTTATGGGTATATATATGTAGTGTGTGTGTGTGTGTTTGGTGATTAAATTAACAGAAAGTTTTGCGAAAATCTATATGTAGTGTGTGTGTGTGTGTTTGGTGATTAGATTAAGAAAACGCGTTTTGCGAAAATCTATAATCATGAGTCGCTTAATTATAACCACGCGCGTGAAGGAAAAGTTTTCAGGAAGAAAAGAATTTGTGCTTGATTAAAATTAGGCACGATATCGTGCCCCAGTTAAAATTAGGCACGATATCGTGCGCTATATTGGGAACGTATCGTGCTCGTGCCAAATATAGGCACGATATATCGTCTTGTGATCTAACTTAGATTCGTAAATTTCACAAGAAATTTCACATATCTTGTAAATATATTGTCTTAAACAATTTAAACTTATTGATATTTTGTGAAGAAGAAGAAGAGAGAGAAAAATAAAGAGCAAATGGGGAAGACTCGTATATATGTATGTATGTATTTAACATTAGAGAGAAATACAACTTACCTACTTTAAAGACTTGCATTTAAAGCCTCAAGGGTATTGTGGTAAAAGAACCCCAAAAGTGGCTAGAAAACATAACTTTTTATCCTACATGTCAAAAAAGTATCTCTCCTATCCTAAGTGGGTAAATCCCACCATTTGCTCTTATTATTACACCACGAGTTTATAGGTCAAGTGTATCGATTATCCCTTTATAAAGTAGTCGACCGGAGTTCGAACCCGATATATTTCAGATTCTTTGAAATTTACCCCTTCCTCTCTAACCAGTACTCCCAACTTATTAAAAAAATATAGATTATTATTACTACTATGTATGTGTGCGTAAAGCTTTTAGTAAAGCTGACAATTAGGTTGGGCTGGTACTAGCCCGCTAGGCCAGAGAGCAAATTTGTGATAAGTCGGGCCAAAATTCCATCGGACCAATATTTTCATGGCTCAATTTAGCTCGTATAGTGTATTTTGCTTTGGGTGAATCGAGCCATTAGGCATATTAGCGTAGGCTAAATAGACACGATCTTTTCGGGACTCCATATTTGAGGCCCTGTCTAGCCTTATTGTCGAGTCGGGCCAAATTGTCAGCTCTAGATTTTAATATAAGTAGATCTCTTGTGACATGTTCGTGAAAGAAAAAATATTTTTTTTAATGTAAAAGGTAATATTTTAGTTTGGGGGGGGGGGGAATTAATTTTTCCCAATTTATTATTCTACATATTTATGTAATTCAAATTTATTTAACTAATTATCCAATATTATTAATTATTATTGAGTCATATATATTATCCATGGGCTCATGAGGCTCATATAGGCCCGCATGACCCCTTTGTTATACTAAGCTCATTTGGCCCGTCAACCCAATTGTAAAAGGTCATTTCTTGTTCATTGTAAGTATTCTCAATTACTTTGCTCTTATATTTTGTTTTGTAATTATTCTGTGCTAATTTGAGCGTCGGATGAGTCTTACTAGGGCCCGTCTAACTTTTATTTGGTGTTGGCGCAAGTTGCCATTCGAAGATTTTCCCAGCTTATGGAGTGAAATTTGGACTATTTATTCAACTACATTAACTTTGAGTGATCTGCACTTCTGAGCTGTTTCGGTTAGGTTAAAATTTAATACATTATTTGAACAAATAACTTAATTTCATTCTGTAGCAAAAGGATCATCATCTTGGGACAATCCTCTGTTTTTTTTTTGTAATTAGTTAAAACCTCAGGGTCTGCTTTGCAATTATGTCTTATCCTTAAATAATTTTCTTGTGGAGGTGCTAAAGGTATCATGTGCACCAAACCAACTACAATAAGAATGAAATGCGGCAAATGCCCATAATGCCCAAATAAAAACTAGTTGTGATCAACTGATCATAGCTTAATCAGTCATCAATTCATACATCATATATCATAATTCATAGCGCAGAAAACGAGAGTAAATGGGCCTGTTTGTTTATGTTTCCATGGTCCATTTCCAGTTTCTGGAGTTGGAAATAGAATTTTGAGAATTTATTGGTTTTCGTGTGGAAACTGGGATCGTGTCTGGATGAATGAACCGAAATGTGTTTTATGTAGGGTTGGAAATGAGATTGTGTTTGGTTTGAGTAGTTTTGAAATATTATTTATGTATATAATAATTAAAAAGTTGGTAGTAGTGGGGTCCACTTTAATATTTTAATTTGAATATATAATATTATATTTGTAAGATTATAGTTGGTGGGTCCCATTAGATAATTATAATTTAAAAATAGTAATATTTTAAGTAGATAAAGTTGATAATTGTGGGTCCCACATATATAATTGAGTTAAAATATAAGAATAGTGATTGATAAGTAATGATGAGTGATGTAGGGTAGTGTATATATTTGAGAATAGAAATTATAGGTTTGAGATGTTATTTTATGTGAAAAATAGAAAATGAAAATGATGATTTTCATTGGAAATTTTATGAACAAACATGATTCCATTTTTATGTATAGTTGGAAACTGGAAAGAGACCATTGGAAACATAAACAAACAAGGCAATTTTCTTTACATAATTAGATTCCAAACCCCTAATTAGTACAATTAACCAGAAACAAGCTTACATAAATTTCTAAGTACTGCTACAAATTAAGTAGCACAATACTGATTTCCTTTTTCCCTCCAGCAACAAATTTGCAAAGCCCTGCAATTTATAACACCATATATCCATTTACAACATGATAAATACAATAAAAATCAAAACAGCTGCAACTACAAAACCTACCCTTAATGTACTTTAGCGTAATTACACAAAAAAACTCAGCTATTTTTCAAAATTACAAATATTCCTTAATATTTAATTCTATTTTACAAATTGCACCTCAAGAGGGTGCTTCAGGGGCGTAGACAGGGGGGTCGCACACTCCAAAATTTTTTGGTCCTCTTTTTCCTATGGAAAAAATTATATATATATTTTTAAGAAAAATAGTTGAAATGGGAAAAAAATTTTTGGCCAGGAGAACTATCTTGCCCGCACGCCCTTGCTTGTAATTTTGAAAGATAACCAGAGATTTTTTGTAATTAGGCTAAACTCCAAGGGCAATTTTGTAATCATCCCAAACTAAAACAACTGAAAACCAAGACAAAACAAAGAAATCAGGTCAAAAAAAAAAAAAACTTACAATAATATTCCATTTCTTAAACAATAGTATTAACTTCTTCATTATCCTGATCAGCCATTTTTGCAATCAAGCCCTCCAAATCCAGAGCAATCTTTGCCTGTTTTTTACCCATCTCTGTTTCTGCTTCATTAATTTCACAGGCTTCATCATCATCTTCCTGTAATATTTTCTTCCAGAAATTATAATCAGCCGAATTATTTCCGGGGCCCACATCCGAATCAATATTCTGGATCCCCGAATCACCAGTGAATGAAGATGATAAATTACAATTTTTCCCATCAAGATCCCCAATTCCCGGATTCAATCCACTGTTTTCCTGTATTTCCTTTCTAGCCTCATTTTCTTTTTTCTGAGCGAATATTTCATCGCATGCTTTAGCCCAAATCACGAGTAGTTTTTTGGACTTGCTCTCGATATTTTTCACCTCTGTTTCGAAGGCGGTAATTTGAAATTCCAAATCTGTTTGCTTTCTTTTCAGATTTTCGATTTCTAGCTTTGATTCGATTATTTCGTTTTTCAGGATTTCTGATTTCATCTCCGCCCCATTGTTGTTGTTGTTGTTTATGGTACGATCACAAGAAGGTAGGGTTATTATTTTTTGACGGTTTTGCCCTCGCCTCTTGATGTTAGCAAGCAAATTTTCCTTCCCGGATTGGAAATTAGGGTTTTCGTACTCCCATTGATGATCCACTCCTATTTTCCTAAAGCCCTGTAACATTATTAACAGAAGTGGGTCATGTAGCTTGGATTAATTGAATATTTTGTCCTCTAAATAGTTGTCTTTGTATTTTGTTGCAGTATTTTTCAAAAGCTTTTATCTTGTGTAATTTTACTGTAAATTGTTAATTGATGGGTGTTATTAGGGGTGATCATAAATTTTAAATAACCGCCCGCACCGCCCCGCACCGCACCGTTATTATTTATTTTTCAAAAAAACCGCGATTAGAAATGTTATACAAAAACCGAACCGCCTTAGCGGTGCGGTTTGCGGTTTTAAGTTGATAAAACCGCAAAATAACCGACCGACCGCGAATTATAATAGAAACATATGATAAGGATAATTATGTAAATGCATTACACATCAAACCCAACCCTAAACGATTAAAACTAGTCTGAGCAGTCATCCCCTATTCTACCAAGAAGTTTGGTCTTCTCCATTTCTCCTCACTACATTCCTCTCACCATTTCACCACTCAATGTTCACTTAATCACCCAAAGGTCAAAATTAATAAACCCGTATGCAATATAACCACATTTAGTCAACACATTTTCATCTTTTTCTTGGCCATTTGAAGGAGCACAGGTTTTTTAGCTCCAATTGTCAGTAAGTTGTCTTTGTTTTTGGTTCTAGTTTTAGTGAAAATGATGTATTTTTTTTTATTTTTTTCTTAATTATTAGGATAACAAAATCCATAACAATATTTTTAGATTTACTTTTTGGCATATATTTTCTAAAATTTATTCAATAATATAATGAGGGTTGGCTTTTACTCTTAGAAAATAAGGTGAACTTTTTCTATTTTAGTTTAGGGGTTTCTCAAACAGTAGCATTACATGAGGTTTTTAATTGTAGTTTGTTGATAATTTAGATTTAATTGCTTTATGAGGCTTGTTGAATTTTTAATGTGTCTGTTTAAGAAAAATATTTTGAATTAAATAATTCTAATTAACATGAGCCATATGTTTAATTTAACATATGCAGCTACAACATTTTTTTGTATATGCAGTAAGTTTCATTTTTTTTGAAAAAAAATACTACATTTTACATTATATTTTTGTTTTATGTAAGTGCTCGTTTAAGTGTTTATTTACTCCTACTATGAACTACATTTTTTGGGAATTATAATTTTTTTCTTATACCCGAGTAAAACCGCCAAAACCGCCCGCAACCGCTTAAAACCGCACTTTCGGTTTGACACAATAAAACCGCAATTTGAATTAAATTTAAAAAGAAACCGCACATGGCAATTCGGTTTTATAATTCGCGCAAAAACCGCAAAACCGCACCGTGAGCACCCCTAGGTGTTATAGTGCGTCTAAGAAATTTAGGGATTTCAGTAATTTGACGCAAAAATTAACACGTCAAATCAACAACAATTGACACACAAATGTCAAAATTTGATGATTATACTTTGGCGGCAGTTTTTGCTCTCAATCCCCAATTTTTTTGACATGTTTGCACCAGACCGGTGACAATGAGCAATTTTTAATAAAGTAACACAATTTCGGTCAAAATAGGGCTAAAATGCCCAAATTTATAAAAGATGTTTGATTAAAATTTAAAAGTGACTAATTAGCGGACAAAATTTCGAAATAGTCAAAGTTAGTTACAACAAAGAAATTATTTACCCACAAAATTACATTAAAATATTTAGGGAAAAGAAAAACGAAAATAGAATTTTAATGGATGTGTATACGTACATAGTTGTTTAGCTGGTAGACAAAGCTTGACAAGTTGTTGTGCTTAAAATATCTGGGAAGTATTTCTGCTGAGAATTTGATATGATCCCAAATAATGAAGCTATCGCCTGATAAACTCCACGAAATAATGGAGTCCGTGTTTGGATCGTTCACTATATTAAAGGCCTTGGTCACGAAATCAGGAATCCCCTCTCTCACTCCATTATTTCTGCATCCAAACATCTCTTTGTTCATCCTTTATATTGTTGAATTATTTCACGATAAACTTGTTTCAATTTTAAAATGCTAAGTCTTTTTTATGCATGCATGCAATGGGATTTAAAACAGAAAGGATGAAAACAGTTTTAACTTTGTGGATAAATCGTGACCCTTGATTTTTTTAAATACAAAAGTTAGGCCAAGATTGTCAGTTCGTACTGTACATGATTAGAATATATTCCATAACGTGTTTTAACTTGATTTGTACGATTTCGTGCATGTTTTCCATTAAGTAGACTGGCCAAACGAGCATAATTTTCCTGGCATGCAGTTCTCAGCCTTTTTGCATTAGATGGTACAGCAATGTACAATGCATGTTGTTAATATTGTTAGTTAATTAGCATCGGTTACGAATCATGATATTTTATAGCAAAATTGTTTTTTTCTTTGTAGTAACAATTAAAATACCAAAGCTTGTTAATTGACAGGCTAAAATTGCTAATATTTCTAACCTTGCCCTGCCGTGAATTGATTACAAATCATGAAATTTTACAATAACATTCTTTCATTGTTTCCGAAGTTCTCCATGCTTTTTTTTTTTTTTTGAAGCCCATGCTATTTTATAAGTGGCCAGCACAATAGAATAAGTATTTTGGCGTGCTTTTAATGTAATGTTCCACCACGGTTTCTTTTTAATACATATCCTGAGAGGGAAGCGAATTACGACGAATTCATGGAGTACAATATGCCAAAACTACCACTCATAGTTCATCATCATAAAGTTACGCTTAATGTGATATAACACATCAAATAAATGTGAATACAAATATGAAGAGTTCAAATTTCGGTTTTCACACCACCACTTATGAAAATTAAAGAGATGAAATTCATGAAATTTCTTCTTAACCAGTTACCAACCACAACCTCATCAAACATAGATCACAATATAACTTGCCTAAGAAGAATACTGAATGAAAACTCCATTAAACAAACTTTTTGCCTGCCCATCACAAGCACTAGGCGTTATTCCAACATAATATATAAATGAATCTCACATCTAGCTGCAAAATTTCGTGTCTGATGGATCCCTATAAACCTTATTGACATTTTCTGGGCCAATTCACCCGTAAAAACTTCCAAAATAGGGAAACAACTGTAAACAAACAACACTCAACTCGCTAAAGACGTATGAATCAAAGGTATGAGATAAAAAAAATAGGATGATTATTCAGAGAAAACAAATAACCAACATTTGACTTTCTTAAATGCCACTCGAGTCCCTTCCGAAAATGAAACGTCTCCCCCAGTCTGATATCACTAATGCTCTTGTACGCCAACTTACTAGCTTGCTGCAGATATAAACATAAATATCAACCAACAATATTATCCAATTAAAAAGACCAGGTGAGCACCTCTTGCAGTTTGCTAATTATTTTCAGAGTTAAATCTTGACATTAAAGTAACTAAAAAGAGAACCCACCTAGCATATACAGAGTACCAAAGCCATTGAGTGCTGTGGCCAATTGAAACCCAATCTCCAGGAAGCTGGGCAGCCGTTTGCTCTCCTCCCAAAGGAGCAAATTGTCCAAAATGTCTGTACCTGAAGTACATCATAGAAAGCACATAAGAAACGAATAACACATCTTGTGCCCCTAAGCTTTAATTTGGCAGCTATTGCTGATAAATGGTTAAATAGGCATGAATTTTCTAATCGTCATTCCAAACTCGAGCAAACTGCAATTCATTATCTTGTATATAGTTGTATCGACTTTCAAGTTAGTGATTATTAAGGAGCTTCTTTGCTCATCAATTTTAGCTCAAGTACAAAATACTCCAATTATCTTGAAACATTACAAAAACCTCCCTGATGCATTATACATACTCCCATGAGGTTTATAACTGTTATACAAATTACCCCCTCAATATGGTGCAATTTGTTAAATAGAATTTTTTGTCATTTTGAAAGATAATTGTGTTTTTTGGTTATTAGACTCAACCTCGAGGGTAGTATTTGCAATTAACCCTTGGCTTCAGAAGTTCTCCTTCATCAATTTCAGCTCATTTTTACGGAGATGAGATTCTAGGAAAGGAAGAAAAAAGCAGAGGAGCTTTAGAAAAACAAACTCAAACCTAAAAGGGTGGAATCGATGGCGTCCTTCACCCCTGAAGCGGAGAGGCCCTTCTGGATTTTCTCACACTCTTCCATGCGGTTGAAACAGTCAGCAAGATATGAACCTTGTTGTGCTGCAACCTGAAATGCCATCAATAGAATTCTCATCAGAATGCCATCGCATGTTTCTAACAGAAAAAAACGTCAAATCCATCATGATGTTTTATTTGATAACGAACCTGGGCAGTTGCTGGAAGGTTCTTCATTTGAGAATCGACCTGGGAAAGGGCCGACTTGAATTCTTCGAGATTTACTTCAACTGATGATTCCTTTACAGCATCCCCTCTTGAGTCTTTCAACAGATCAACGAGACTACTCATCTGTCTATTTTTCAAATAGAGTCCCACTTGGGGGTACCTTTCACATATATCAATAAGGACTTCTTGAAATTCCTTAACAGTAAGTGTTCCTGAGTTGTCTTTATCAGCTTTACGAAATATAGCCCAAATATCTTCCTAAAAATATAATGAAATGAGGTTAGGTTTGATGAAGAACCACATGATCACTAATTATAAATTAGGGATAATTACAAAAAAAAAAAAAAAAAAAAAACCGAGGTTCGGGTTATTTACCGGAAAACCAAGAGATTTTTAAAAATTGCAAAAAACCCTTAAGAATTGATTCCGTCTTACATTTTCCCCTTCATAAGCAAAAAATATCTCAAAATCCCCTTGACATTTATAAAAATATTACAGTTACAACCTTAACTTAAATTTCCGACAGAATCAAACCTGATGGTTTTTTTTTTGTAATATTGATACATCTCTAGGTTTTTTTGTAATAAACCTAACCTCAGGGGTATTTTATCCATATAAATTATTACAAACTAGATAAATCACAACTAGATAGACACACAAGTAACAAATGTAAAACATCTTTGGTTTTAAGGAATGAATACCATGACTCTGCGCTGATTGATTGTGGCACAATCTCCGAGTGCATATATGCTGTCACTTCCTTCTACTCGCAGCCACTCGTCAGTTGCTAATACACGTCTATTACCCTGGGCGACAAGAAATGAGTTTTCAGCAATTTTGACTACTCATTTGGATCAACGCAACAATAAAACATAAAGACTCAGCAAATATACAACTCACAAGCCTTAAGACAGATTTATATGCTTCTGAGCTATTACCTGACCAATGTGCTTCATAAAATCCATTATAACAGGGCGAGTTCCAATGCCAGTTGACCAGACAACCATCCCATATGGCATAGTGGATACTGCCCCACCATTCTTAACTTCTTTAGTGGAAATATCTTTATCTGATACTTTCACAACCATTGCTCCAGTTTTAACATCAATTCCATCTCTCTTGAATTTCTCCTCAGCAAAAGCCGTAATTCTTTTGTCAAACCTGGAACACACACTTGCATAAGACTATATAACTCAAGCAGTCCCACAAATGAGATATTGCATCTTGAATGCACTAACTCATCTTCTCCACAAAGAATATGTGACTAAATCTATATGTTGACATATTTAGACATTACTAACAAGACTGACATGTGTCTTTAAGACAAAGGAGAGCATTTACTTCAGTACAGGTAGTAAAAAGCAACAAAATTAGACACTGACAAGCACGTCATTCAATTTTGTTGCCTAAGCTTGTAAAGAGTATTAGTATAATCCAAATATAATAGACCAACGAATATATGTAACTAGCCAAGCATAGGTTCTATTGCTTCTCAGCTATAATAGGTAGGCCTGATTTGTCAAATAAAATGGATACTGTACTTTGTATTCATTCCAAAAAAGACAAGCAATAGAAAATAGTATATAATCTATCACACCAAGAACAGAGCATTGAATTCCCTAGGAGCATCAGATCATGTGTATGAGGACATCTCAAATATGTCTACGGCAGTGGAAATCTAAGGAAGAGATACCTATGTCAATTAACTCAAAGGAAATGAGTACTGTTCAAGCCAGCTAGTCATTACGCCATTGGTAGAGAATGAAATTGAACTTGCAAGTAGATTCCTTGTACAAGCTTTACCTAGATTTGTTGCTCTTGGAAGGCCAAACAGAAGCGTCGAGAAGGGTATTTTGCATTATTATCATTTGATTAAACTAATCAAAATATTCGAGCATAGTAGAAAAGAATTTAAAGGAACCAGGAACTTACATGTTCAATATATGGTCTGTAGCTTCAAGAAGAGTTATCTTAACTGCCTCTTTAACCTTGGGGTATAACTTGATTAGATCTTCATTCACATAATCATGAAGCTCTGCTGCAAACTCCACACCAGTTGGACCTCCACCAACAACGACAAAATGAAGAATTTTCTTTCTTTCTTCATCGCTGAGGTTAGGCAGACTGGCCCTTTCAAAACAGTCAACAATAGTCCTACGGATCTTCTGGGCATCTTCTATTTCCTGCACGAAAAGCAGTTCCATGAATCACGTTCACCAAGAAGAGGTAAAATGTACGACAACTTTCATGTCTATGAGCCTCAGATACTAACTTTCACGAACTTTTAAGCACCAATATGGTGTGATCATGTTTCAAATCTGACCCCATGGTTATTGGGGTATAATTATTCACGCGTGGCACAAGAGGATTATAACAGACATAGAGCATACAAAGTGTATGGTAAGACAAGCATGTAGATGTTACCTTCAAGAAATGGCAATTTTCTGCCACTCCTGGGATGTTAAATGTATTTGAGCGGGCTCCCATTGCAACCACGAGGTAGTCATAGTCTACAATAATTTCCTCTTTCTCATTCGAATCGCCAGCCAGATTAGATCGACAGTAAACTTTCTTATTTTCTGCATCAATCTTGAAGCACTCTGCTTCCCAATAGTGAATATCTAAGTTTTTCTGCGAGAAAGAGTCAATTTGACTAAGTGCTCATACAATAACAACCACGATAAAAAGACCAATCTTCTAAAATAATTCACTTATAGCCATCAGTTAAGCACATAATGGAGGTTTGAGTTTCAAATGATCAAAGCCTAACTTGGCCGTGCAGACCAAATTGAACTAAAAATTGTAACGACCATAAATTACATAAGTAATAAAATAGATACACATATAGTAGTAGATCACAAAACAATTAAAATTGCACCAACATCATTTTCCAACCTCAATACTACCTCGCTCAAGAAACTTACCTTCTTAACAATGTTGCGGATCGGTTCTACAATGCTGCGAGGTTCCACCGTCCCACATGTCACACTTGGTAGTAATGGGGTGAATGCAAAAAGTTACGTGGTGATATCACCTGGACATCATACGAAGAATTCTTCAGGTTTTTCAAGAAACTTGTTCCGCCCAACCAGTTCCAAGTACAACCACCCTTTTTTTCTTGCCTTCAGCCTCAGTTGAATTGACAATATTCACTCCACTGTCTGATTTAGCCTCAGAATACGCCACAAGGCCCCCACCACTGCATTCATATGCAAAAAAATTGAATTAATAAAGTTACCAAATCATTTGATGTGATTCAATGACAAATCCAATGCTGATACTTTTCCATATCATCTTAGAGACGGAACCCCTCCCCCTCGGGGGGCTCCTCGTAAGATGTCTACAATAATATGAATTTTGTACATGATTACCAAATTATAAAATTTTGCAATCCCCTCAACAAAATTAAAAATACCTTTCTATGTATTATTTTCAAGAAAAAGCAAATCTCCCCCTCCATTCTTCATTTTCTAGCTCGTCCTTGAAGGATCTAATTTCAAAATTATATGTTTTTACGTTTTAAACCCTGTTTAAAAACTTAAGAGGCATACTCAGTCGACATCTGTATAAATGGGAAACAACCGCTGCTCAGGTAAGGATCGTTTCAAAATAAAAGGATTCTCCCCATGGATGAGTTATCTTTGTCCTTCACTATTCTGCAGCAAACTTAATATAGCTCTTACAATACAAATATGGTCATGCAATCAATCTACACTGATGCAAATACAATAACTCAACAGTTTCCACGGAAGCCCACAGGAAGGGCTTAAATTACTTCCACTATATGTCAAACTCACACCATAACCTACCTAATTTTAGTAAAGTTTAAAATTTATTAATTTTGGAAACACTAAAGAAAATGTTCAAGTCTAACCTTCGCAAAGACTCAGCCAATTAAACTTTACCTTACGAGTGTCTAGGGTTTTTAGCACTTTCGGTTATGTCAAAGTGTTTTTTAACCATTTTTTTCAAAAACATGTTTTTTAGTCATTTGACGACGTGAAAAACTCAATTTGCCCTTGAGCCAATTAATTGCACCAATACACACCGCATCGCCGATTATTGTAGCTCGCACTGTGGCTCGGCGTTGACGCACTAACTCGACACTGTAGCACCTAGTATTGTAGCTCGACAGTGTAGGTAACTTGACACTGTAGCAACCAGTATTGTAGCTCGACAAAATAGCGACGAGTACTGTAGCTCGGTAGCGTGACACTGTAGCGACGGTACTGTAGCTCGGTAGTGTGACACTGTAGCATCGAGTTACTGTGGTGCCTAACTAAATATCGAGTTACACATGCATAACTCGATTTATGTGCAGAGACTTCTATATACTTTGTGTTCTTTCTTCCTCATAAAATTTGAGAGAGAAGTTTAAGGGGGAACCTCCCCCATCCCCGCGCAGGCTGATTTTATTTATCCTGTAATAAAAATTCATATGTTTTTCCTAAGGGAAAAAAATAGTTGGGGTAGGGGTAGTCAAGCACTCTTGCTACATTCCTGATCTCATGTCAACAGTTATCCTTTATCTATTGCTCAATAAGCCAAGCATTTTATCATTTCCACATCCGATTTCACAAATCACAGCACAAGGAAAATGACTCAGCAGAACAACATACAATTCATTAATCAACCACACTCCATTTGACAAAAAAATCAAGTAACCGCCTCAAAACAATAAAACAGCCGAGTAAAACAGAGCCAAGCGAAAATTCTACTCCAAGCACCATTTCACAATCAAACCAGAAGACAAAACTGAATTCTAACAGCTCATAACATAGCAACGAAAAGAAAACCGATCTCATCCTCCTATAGAAACCACAGAGCAAAGCGTACCTGACGGTGAAAACAATCAACATTTTAGCAAGCGAAGGATTTTCCCGGAAAGTCCTGGAAAACCTCTGAACCACCGTCATTTTCTGCATATCTCAAACTTCAACTCGAAGATCACCTGAGAACAAAAAACAAAACAGGGGGAAAAATGACCAACTCGCAACCATAAAACAAACACATACGCAGAAGGAAGAGAGGAGAGGCTTACTTCGGTTTTACTTTTAGAGAAAACGAGTAGAGAGAAATTAGGTGAGACGGTCTAAATTGGTTACTTGTGATTCAGAGCAAATGAAAACGAAACCGAAAGAAATAGCCCGAAAAGGTGGGAGGAGGGTACAGGGGAACGTGATGGTCTGCGCTGTACCTGAACTGTTCCTCTTAAGCTGTCAGGAACTTTCTTTACAATGACTTGGCGTACAAGAACACGTGTATTTCGGGGAGTCTGCGTTTTGTCCACGCCGTAACTGGACACGTGCGTGATTCGTGGGTCCATGTGCCAACTAATTTTCCTAAACGTCAAAGTACAGCTTTCGCTGCGGAAGGTACATCTAGTGACAGCGTACAAGTTTACAACTAGAGGTGGTAATTAAGCGGGGTCGGCCCAGCCAGATACTGGCCATCCAGCCTCTAGGCTAAAGAGCAAAATCGGGCTAAGCCAGTCAAGGCAAAATACTGTCGGTCAATATTTTCATGGTACAACCTAGCTTGTGTAGTGTATTTTGCTTTAGGTCAGTTGGGATCAAACTATGAGGCCCATTAGGTCGGACTAAAGAGGTTCGATCCTCCATATTTGAGGCCCAATTTGGTCCTATTGTCGAGTCGGCTCAAATTGTCAGCTCCACGAACTAATGACTGGAAAATACAGCTATATTTCTTATATTTTGTGTTTTAACTTTTATCAGTTTGTGAATCTGAATTCTTATTTGTTATATTAGTCTTATATTGTACCTCATCATACATGAAATGAAATTGCAGTTTTATTTGAAAAAGCTCTGGAACATGCCTTAATAATTACCATGACATTGCAAAACACACTCGTGACATAAGAAAACACGTTACGCTGATAGGAATGGCAATTTTGACCCGATACGCGGGTACCCGCCCTAGCCCGTCCTGTTTGGGTCGCTCACCCCGTGACCCGGGTCGAGGCGGGTCTGGGTCTCGTCCCCGTCCCATTTTAGGCACGGGACGAGTCCAGACTTGGCTTGTGGCCCCATCGCTATCCCTATATCTTTGATCATTTATTGACAAGTTTGAATTAAAATTAAAATAATTGTAAGAAATAAATAGGCATGATGTCAAAAATATGATAGTTTAATCTCAAACTTGAAGAAGAATTCATCAAACATTTGAAAAAAAAAGGAATAAGTGGTTGATTCAAATTTAACGTGCTTAAGGCTCATCAACAGACAACAGCACATACCCTAAACACAAGAAAATGGCATTATTTCGTCTTGAGAGTGCAGTCAAAGTCGACCAGATTCATGAAAGACTTTCGATAGGACAGCTAAAACAAGAATTATTCTTAGAAGGATCCGAAGTGAAATCATGGGACAATCAGAAGAATGAGACAGGTAGTTGTGAATATCTAAGACCCCATCCCTATTACACATTTTCTCGTAAATTTCAATTTTCAATCACTCGCGCATTGCTTACATTCAATTATTATTTATTATTTCTATACTATATCAACTTTCATCGTTACATTTCATCTCATATCTAATCACACTCAGTTCATCATTCCTTCAAAAAAAATTAATCACTATTCTCTAGCAGAAAAAAACAAACTAAAATGAAAATAACGAATATCAAGTCACTTTTTCCTCTCATATCCAATCACGCTCTCAAAATTCATCATTCTTTCTAAATTTTTTATCACTATTCTCTAGAAAAAAAAGTAAATCAAAATGAAAAGAACAAAATATATTCAATTGCACCCTAAAAGAGACTTTACATAAGTACACCATTCACACACATCAGAATTCAACAAAAGACAACTCTGTCAAAATTCAAATACACAACAAAAGGAAGGTTTCAAGAAGCAAACACAACACATCAACCAAATTTTACATGTTAATTGTAGGCTGAGGTTGCCCCCTACCCTACTGGTATACCCAAACAGTTAACTCTACAATTACACAGTCATATAGCTAAACAATTAGTAGCTGTGTGGATGTGAGGGATAAAACCCAGAACGCTGTACTTCCATAGGAAACTTATGTGGGGGAGACCTCAGAGGACAACGCTGAGGATACACTCCAACATGACGTGCATCATTACGAAAACTTCCATAAGGAGGCTCAACATCCATTGGTATATTGACAGACGGTGGCCTCAGTGGAGATGGATGGGGATACACTCGAGACGGTGGCACATCGTTAGGAAAACTTCCAATAGACGGCCTGGAAATTTGGGTCCCGTACGAACCTGCTAACAAATACAACAAGAAAAGATGCACGAGTCAGCTGAAAATTGTCGGGGCACAAATTAGATGTCCACTAGTTGATAAGAGATATGTAGAAACAAATTTAGCTCGAACCTCGGGTTTTTTTTTTGTAATTATCCCTATCAGTTACATTAATTGCAAGTGCAGATAACAAAAATGTCATATACCGACCAGATGGGAATTGTGTAGCAGACTGATATGGAGAATGTGTCATAGCCGGGAGATATGGTGTGCCTCCAGGCACATTAGCAATTCGATAATCACCAGTCTTGTACAGTGATGAAGATGTTCTAGGATTGGACTCACCAATATTGCTTCGGCTCGGATCAAGTGTAACTCCATGTAATAAATCTCTGCTTTCAAAACCAGTATTATCCACTCCATAATTTTGATAGACCTCTCCAATGCCCCCACGGGTAGGCATCTCCCTACTCTGAGATTCATATCCTCTGAAACTCCCGGAGCAATCAAAATCATGATTTGAACTGTGAGAAGCAGGAGTTGAATGGTAGTTTTCATAAGGGGCTTCTGATAGAGGTTGGGAAGAGTACGAGCTCTGATAAGGATCATCAACTCCTGAGGCAAGACAAAAAGGTTTATTAAGGAAAAGCAACAATGTTATCATATTTGATGCAGAAGGAGAATAATCCAAATAAGTTGCCTTGATTTTGAAATGGTACGCCAGTATATGACTGGATTGGGGCTTTCTGGCGGTTATGCAATGAAGAGTTACTGCAAGACATTAGAGAACTTTCACGTGAATACGGGGGCACACATGGCTTTGCACTCATTTCTCTTTTCATCTCGTCCAAGGATATCTGAGACTCTGCTCCGTTAAGTTCCACAAACCAAACCTTACAAGGCACAAGAATGTATAGAAGTCAACAATGCAAAAAACAAAGAACAATTAAGTTACTTAAATATACTTCAATTTTATACCTGATCGAAGTACTCATCTGTTCTAGGCATGTCCCTGCTCATGGGCAAAGTATAATTGGCTGCGACGTTTAACAGTTACAAATCAGCAAAGTAAAAGTCATTCTTACCAACGAAAACCAAGACCCTGTAAAATGACAAGAGGAAATGTTCTATGCGGGGATACCTAACATTTTATTTACTGCTTCAGCAGGAACTTCCTTCCCCATTTCTTTAAATCTCTTATCAGCGCGAAATTTGAGCTCTTCTGCTCTTGGAAAAACCACAGCAGCAATCTGGTACAAGGAAATATTAAGAACCCCACATTGAAGCATTTCACTTGCATTAAATTATGAATACGACTCCGCGACCTTCAATTACCTTCATATAATCTGCAAACGGCTTTAGTTTGCGCTTGCGAGCATTCTTGTATACGTTAGTTTGATCAATAATGAAATTACGAGGTATTTTAGAAGCCCTGGACAGAAGAACATTGAAAATCTTAGTTGCGCGATCCATCAAGAGGTCGAATCGCTCACTGTAATTATGCTTGCGCAACAAGCCAGGCACCTGGAATGATGTAATTATACATAACTCAAATTTAACAAACAGACAAATACAGAAAATAAATAAGAAGGATGTGCAAGAAAGAAACAAAAGGGTCACAAACCTTCATTTGTTCCAAAGCTAAATTTGTCCCAAGAAGAACATATCGCTTTTCAGGATGTTCCTTCACCCACTTTTCAGCCCATGTAGTCTTTCCAGAAGCAGGCAAACCCACCATCATTATCACTTCACAATCATTTACATCCGAAAAGACAGGTCCCAACATTGCGTTACCATCCAAAATGGCAGCAGCCCAGGGTTTGTAGCCTTCTACCGGATTTAAGCCATCATCAATGCTGAACTGCAACTGCACTACTACATTTTTTAGTAAAACATGTGGGTAAAGAGCTGATTCCAATTGCAGATTTTTGGCAGGACAACCCACCACCCCTAGGCCACTAAGACCTGCATCAAAATGCTTTGCTACACCCAACCATTTCCCATTTTTGGAGAAACTAATAGAAGCCATGGGGCAGCTTTCGAGGTCGACAGCACAAATTATGGTGTCGCCGACTCCAAATTTTTCACCATAATTGGAAAAAGTGCCTGAATTAGAGAACTTCCCAGTGCCACCAAACCCGAAGCTGTTCGAAGTCTCTCCAAGATTTCGCACATCATCATCTCCTCTCGATATGCCAACACGACATACATGTTGCAAATCTAGTGGAGTATCTTCCATGTGAACTGGTTGTGGTGATACGATTTTGCAGCCAAAGCAGTATTTCCCTCTGGTGATTCCAATATTTGCCCGCGCACCAGACCAGCAATAAGCAAAGCCTTCCTCATAGAGTGCTGAGCCTTGTAGACCATCTCCTTCAACATTAAAATCTGTAAATACATAAATATTCACATCAGTTTCGCTCACTTGATTTAAAGCACTACACATTCAAGAAAGTGAAACAAATAAAATTAATAAAAGATTGACGAAAAATTGGTAAAAGCCCCAAATTGACTTCCGCAGGTGACACATGTCGATCAACTACACTTGAAAATAAACAAGTAGAGGTCCATATAATCCATGTTGAGGACAAAACGGGAAAATTAAGGGATTGAAGGCAGCGGAAAAATTGGTTATAACAATTCAACACGTGTTTCCACGGGAACCACCCTCGGAACAGGGGTCAATGATTGGCAGGAAGACTTTCAAACTGAAATACATACATTCAACACGTGCAACGAAATCATTGTGCTTCCATCCAGTTTATGATTCAGCTATTTAACAATAAAATACATAAAGCAAATCAGACTTGTATTCTCTTTTCGTTTCTTGACAATCTTTCTATTTGTAGGTTCATAGTTTCATTCACAGATGATGTAGATATTTGTTACATAGGCCAAGGATTGTAAAAGATGGGTTAGCAATAATAACGGTTCCGTATGTAAAATAACAACACGAGTTATGGATTAACTGTATCAGCTAAGTAATTACAGACCGTTATTTCATTAGTATAAAATATACGGTATCACGTAACTGATAATCAGTTTTCTGTAGTTGAATTGATTCTCTTTCTTGATTCTTCTCAAGTTTCTTCTTCACCTTTCAATCTTGTACTCCTAATCTCAATTCTCCCTTCAATAAGTCAAGATTGGATTGTCAGACTTATGATCTTGGCTTGAATCATAACACACTGATCTTATCACCTTTCCATTTTCATTTTCATTAAAAACACAACTGCCAAATCATCTTAAATTTTGATCCAAGGTTGTTAAAAACAGAAATTCCACACCAATAAAATATGTTCTGGAAAACGGGGAAAAAATCGCATGCAATCTTTAAACCCTATACTTGTGCGTCTCAACTGTCAGCAGTGTAAATGATGAAATTGGAGAGTGAAGTGTCTTGTGAGAAAAACCAAAAATTCTAAAAAGATCGATAGAAACAGAATGAGAATTGATCATAACCTATGTCGCAATCAGCCGGATTGAGAACAACTCTCAGATTAGAACTGACGGCAGATGGAGAGGGCTCCCATTCTGCAACTTTCGCCTTCTTGAATTGGAATTCATCGCTAAACGGCAATTCCCGTTTCGTCGACGCCATTTTTCACTCTGTGGGCGATCGGTGTGTGTATGGTGATTAAAGACAAAATAGCATGAGAGAAATATGGCGCTATGCTGGGGCTTTTATACGGAGAAGACGAACAATAGAAAGAACCCCATGGGGCTTATGATAAAAGATGCCTTTGCGATTTTAACGACTGAAAGTAGATAACTGGAGGATGCAAACCGCAGTGGAAACAAAAATGACCGACTAAAAAAAGCTTCTCTCGGGGGGCAATTTTGGAATTCTGATTCAAGTGTTACAAATTGGTTTTGCCTGGATAAATAGCTTTAATTTGGGGCAAGGCCCATACTTGTATATGGGCCTCTTATATCATTTCAACCTGGATTTGAAATAGGCAAGTTGGATTTGCATCCAGATGAGTTAGAAGAAGTGTTTCCAAAAACTTTTGCTCTCAAGTGTTTCATAGTAATAAACATAAAAGTAGTAAAAAATTTAAAATATTTAAAAAATAAGAGGTCTTATGCGACCGCCTCATGGATCTAAGTTCATGAAATGGAGCCTAAACACATAGAAAAATATGGATTCTTTTCATGGGTATAGATTTTGGTCAAAATTATATTTAAATATAGGATTTATTAAACATTAGCTACAATGTAGAGAGAATATGTGTGCTCATTTTATTGAACTTAACTGAATGAATAGTACAGGAGGAATCATGACTTATTTATACAAGAGAAGCTATAAGCTGTAAACCGAAAGCTAACAAACCAATAACAAAAAACTAAACTAACTAACTCAATCAAAGGTAGTTATAATAAAAACGTTATAACTAACTTATGGAATCTTCTATTCTCTAACAGACCCCTTGCGCAAACTTAAGGTAGTGTCATACACCTTAAGTTTGGTTCGCATAAGCCCAAAGGTAGCACTTGAATTCGCCGTAAAGATATCTCTGCTTTGATCCACAAAGCAGTACACGCCTAATATCCACAAGATTTTTCTCAACTTTCTCATGCACAAAATAAAGATCCAACTCAATGTGTTTTGTTCTAGCATGTAGAACAGATTTGCGATTAATTGCACGATCTTTCGATTGTCACACCAAACTATGGGAACCTTTGTAGACTCAACATACAACTCCCGAAAACCCCGAAGCCAAGTGATTTCAAAGAACTAAGCTAGCTACACTGCGGTATTCACTCTGTAGATGACCGGAGATAGTGTGTTGTTTTTTTGATCGCCAAGAAACCAGATTAGATCCCAAAAATAGACAAGATCCTCGTGGTAGAACGCCTATCATCACAGCTTTTGATGCCCAATCGCATCCGAGTAGCCCACCAAATTGAACTCAGAGATGCATCCGGAGTAAAATGAAGGCCCATAGTCTATAGTGCCACCGAGATACCTAAGGATTCGCTTGATGTGACTTTCCAATGAGAAGTTAATGGCTTTTGCATGAATCGCACACTTTGTTCACAAAGAAAAGATATCTCGGCCTGGTTATAGTGACATATTGTAGAGCCCCTACAATGCTCCTATACAACTGGACATTATGCATCAAATCGATGCCATAAGCGCACAATTTCTCACCGGATGTCATAGAGTGGTGATAGCTCTAGCATTTTGCATCCGAACTTTGCTTAAGAGATCCTCGACATACTTAGTTTGTGACACAAACACCTTGAGAGTAACTTGGACCCGAATACCCGTAAAATAATCAATAGTACCAAGATCCCTTAGAGAGAAGGCTTTGCTAAGGTTAGAAATAAATTCTTGAACCTCTCGTGGAATCATCGCCAAATGACTAGTATGTCATCTACATACACCAATGCATAAAGAATAGACACCTTACCGATTTTAACAAATAAAGAATGACCGATCCGGTAGATTTAAGCCCAAAAAGAAGACACCACTTGATATAACTTGTTAAACCATTCTATAGGGGCTTGTTTAAGCCCATAGAGAGACTTCTCAAGCTTGCACACCGTTGAGGATAGTTAGGATCTTCAAATCCAACCGGTTGTTGCATATAAACTTCTTCTTTGAGATCACCATTGAGGAAGGCATTGCAATATCCAATTGCCTAATAGACCATTGTCCGCTTATAGCTATAGAGAAAACAACTCGATAGTTGTGGGCTTCACTACAGATCAAGAAGTGTCAAGAAAATCAAAACCAAAGAACTTGGCTAAACCCATTTGCAACAAGTCTTGCTTTATACTTGTTTATAGTGCCATCGATTCTCTTTGATGCGAAAAACCCATTTCCGACCAATTGTGTGTTTATTCTGTGGTAGAGGACAAGTTCCCAGTGTTGTTTCTCATGAGTGTCAAATATTCATCATCGTAGCTTGTTTCCACCTATCATCCTCAAAAGCAACCCGAGGATCTGTTGGCTCGTAGACACCGCAAATACTTTAGGCTTGAACACACCAGCTTTGCTTCTAGTAACCATATGATGTGCGGGATGAGTTGGATGAGTGTCAAAGAACAATTCCCCTGCACAGTGGAACAACATTATCCCGAACAAAAGGTAAGGGGCTTGTGACAACTTCAACAAAGTTATTCAGAGTGAGAAAAAGGGATGACACTGAGAGAAAAAGAAAGGGAAGGAGAGGAGGAGGAGGGGGGTGGAAGGTACAGGAGAAGACTGAGCAAAAGGAAATTGAGGCTCATTAAAAATAACATCTCTGGAAATAATGATTTTACCAGTAGAATCCAAGCATTTGTACCCTTTATGGATTAAGCTGTAGCCTAAAAATGTGCAAGGGGAAGTTCTGTAGGAGAAATTGTGATCAATATACGGCCAAGATTAGGGTAGCAAAGACAACCAAAGGTTTTGAGGGAAGTGTACTGAGGTTTGCTGTGGAATAGAGTTTCATGAGGACTTTTGTGGAGCAATAGAGGTGTAGGAAGTCTGTTGATAAGATAAACAGCTATTCTAAAGGCCTCATCCCAATATTTTAATGGTAAAGAGGCTTGAGCAAGAAGAGCTAGACCTGTATCTACTATATGACGATGTTTTCTTTCAGCTAATCCATTTTGCTCATGAGTGTAAGGACAAGGATGTTGATGAATGATGCCTTGAGAAGTGAGAAACTCAAGAATGGTCTAAATTCCCCACCCCACCGCTTTGGACAAACCTTTAATTGTGGTTCCTAATTGAAGTTCGAGTGTTTTTGAAGGCGATGAATGTTTGTAAAAGCTTTTGATTTATGTTTGAGGAGATATATCCATGTGTGTCTATAAAAAGCATCTATAAAATGGATGTAATATCTCAGAACCACTTGAAGAGATTATTGGAGCAGACCCCACAAATCAATGAATTAACTCAGTAATGGTCTTTGTATATTTAGTGTTTGATGATGGAAATGGAAATTTATGTACTTTGCCCAAACAACATGGTTCACAGGGAGAATTATTAGAAGCTTTAAGAGATGGTAGAGAACACTGAGTCAATACAAGTTGTACAATTTTATTATGAGGATGACCAAGTCTCTTATGCCACAAATCAAAAGATGAAACAGTGGTAGATGCCACATTACAAGTTGCAGTACTAACAGGTTTATTACATGGAAAATGAACAGGTGTATGACAGGAAGATGAACTAGATACATGAGAAAAATGAAGATGTTTGGGAGGAAAAACATAGAGGCCATTGTGCGCTTGTCCTCTTAATAGAACTGCATGAGTGATTGAGTCTTTGACAAGGCAATGGTCCAATGAAACCGAAAGTAGACATTGTTGTCTTTGGAAAATCTGGAGACACTAAGAAGGTTCTTTGTGATCCGAGGAACATGAAGCATTTGAGTAAGATTAAGAGATCGAGTAGGGGCAAAAGGAGATGGAAAAGTAGAAGAACCAATATGCTTTGAATTTGTAAGCCCTTACCATTGCCCATTTTAACCTGTTTCGACTGTGTAAGGCATTTGCTCGTGATCAAGTTGTGTGAGTCACTTTGTAATATGGTTTGTAGCACTGCAGAATCGGGGTACCATTCTTCAGACCAGGTGACCAATTGAAAGGAGCGGATGAAGCGGTGATGAAGCAGAGGTTGGTACATGAGCTAGATTACCCTGAAAGGTGAAGGAGATCTAGCCGGGGATCCTCGAGAGAATCGAGCAGGACCTTGAAAGGATTGATCAAAACGATAGTAACATTGGAGAGCCATATGATTATTCCTTCCACATAATCGACACATAATTCGATTGGAAGAGAAACATCTCGCTTCTAGAAAACTTGTTGGTACCACGAGATCCACGAAATTGTCCTCTATGCACAAAACCTCTGCCTCTAGGATCCGAAAACTGACTAGCAGGATGAGCACCATGGAATTGATTTTGAGATCCGAATTTGAATTAGAAATAGCAACGTTAGCCATAGCTAATTCAACAGACTTATGTGTGCGATCCATTCTAGCTTCATGTGCAAGCAAGAGTGATTCAATTTACTCTTTCATTAATGGTAAGTATCATTCCGAGTAGAGATGGAAAGAACAAAAGTTTCATAATCTGAGGCTAGACCTTCCAAAATAGCATCAACATGATCTTTTTTTCGAGATTGAATATCCAACCAATGCCAACATGTCAACACAATGACGCATTTGAGAAGATATTCATTGATAGAGAGAGAACCTTTCTTTAGATTTTGAAGTTGGAGCTTGAATCGATTGACTTTCGCTCGAATTTGTGCAAAGAAAAATAAATTTCCAAGGTGTGCCATCAAGCGGATGTATCACAATTCACCAAACGACCGAGAATATCATCATGTATCGAGGCTAAGATCCATGAAAGGATGAGCCGATCCTGCCGCTCCCATTCCAAAAAGCGGGATTACGCATGAGTTACCATTGGTGGAGATAATAAGTTTGAAGGAGGTGCAACATCACTGCCGAGAAAAGCTTGAAGGCGATGACCACGAATTGTTGCGAATTTGCTTCTTCCAAATGAGATAGTTATCATGATTGAGTTTGGATGTGACCGGATGAGAAAATGTCACCGGGGAGAAGGAAGAACAAGATGTAGTAGCCATGGAAGCTCACGGTGGAAAGCCCGTTCACCGCCTACGATACCATATTAAACATTAGCTACAATGTAGAGAGAAGATGTGTGCTCATTTTATTGAACTTAATCAATGAATAAAGACGGGAGGAATCATGACTTATTTATACAAGAGAAGCTATAAGTTGTAAACTCAAAGCTAACAAACCAATAACAGAAAACTAAACTAACTAACTCAGCTGAAAGGTAGTTATAACAGAAAACGGTTATAACTAACTTATGGAATCTTCTATTCTCTAACAGGATTCGTCTCATGTAGTATATCCATGAAACCGCCTCACACAAGTTTTCTTGTTTAAAAAAAGTTAAAGAAAAACCTAAATAAATTTGAAACTAGAGAATTCTGGTTTAAAATTATTTTTTCAGCAAAATGACAATATATCCATAGTATTAAAAATATGCCCTTCATTCTATCAAAAAAAAAAAAAAAAAAATTAGGGTGAAAAAAATGAAAATAATTTATATCTATTTACTAAAATACCAAAGACACTTTTAGGGAATTAAAACACCCTTTAGAAAAATTAATTTGTTTTCCTACAAAATGAAAAACTAACAATCAATTGAATTGAAGTTTATGCAAATACTTAGTGAGGCTAGGGGTGATCACGGTGTGGTTTTGCGGTTTTTTCAATAATTTTCAAACCGAATTGCCATATGCGGTTTTAGGCGGTGGCGGGTGGTGGCGGTCGGTTTTGCTTAATAAAATCATAAGTACGGTGGCGGGCGATTTAGCGGTTAAATTCATAAGTGTTTTAGTTCAAATCCAAACATTAAATAAATAATATTAATTATAAGAACATAAAAATATTTCAAATAAATGAAATTTGCTGTTGCATCACTAGAATTCTCCACATGGTAGACAATTACAAATTGAATTCACTACCTGTATTCAATTGGACACACTAGCTACAAAATATCAACTTTCAAGTTTCATGTAAACAAAATGTTGTTTAAAGAAACTTAAGAAAGACTAATGGGTTTCTCACACATGCCTTTTTCAACTCGCCTTCCAATACTTGATCAGGTTTTGTTTAGTTCGCCTATAAATCCAAGCTTGAGCATCCTTATCCCAATTAAACCTGATGGGCCACTTCTCGGAGATGACATCCAAATCATCTGCATTAGTTGTTTGCTTGTTTATCACATAAGTTCCCAAGCTCCCAAGCTTGAAAGTTAACACCTCATTCTTCTCAGGGAACGAATTGTTGTTTTTCTTTTACTCGAACAACAATACAATACACTCAAGATATTTTTTTTGGAAGAAAAATGTTACTATACTAAAGCTATAAGAAAACAGAAAAACCAAAGGGTGCACAATACATGGGCGGTCGGTTTTGGCGGTCGGTTTGGCTTCCAAACCAAAAATTGCACCGCTAAGGCGGTGCGGTGTTTCCTTAAAATTTTTAATCGCGGTTTTTCCGGTAAATCAATATTAATGGTTCAGTGCGGTGCGGTGCGGGCGGTTATTTTAAATCTATTGATCACCCCTAAGTGAGGCTATGGTTTTGCAATCGCTATCCTATGTGATATTTAGTGTTTCATCTTATATTCTTATAAAATGTGTGAATGTCACGCGTACAAACATGACGTCATCATGCACGATAAATAAAATAGATGATCTCAAGTGAAGAAGAAACGATAAATGAAATAGATGATCTCAATTGATTGTTCTGATCTCTTGTGGAGGAATTATTTTGATTCGGCTCGATATAATTGATTATATAATAATATTTTTTTTGTAAATACCTAGTGAGACTATGATTTTGCAATCACTATCCACCATGACATTTAGTGTTTCACCTTATATTCTTATAAACTGTAATGTTACGTGTACAAACACGACGTCATCATGTACAATAAATGAAATAGAGGATCTTAATTGAAGAAGAAACGGTAAATGAAATAGATGATCTCAATTGATTGTTTTGACCTCTCGTGGATGAATAAAATATATGTAAAAATATCAAACTACTCGAGCTCGATTCGTATTCAGCTCGATTAAATCTCGTTCGAGCTTGATTCAATTAATAATCAAATCAAGTACCCAAACACAATTTTTGAACCTCGATGAATATTCTAGCAAGCTCGAACATTACCATGTTCGACTCGACTTGACTCATTTACACCACTACTCACCACAATCACAACATGTTCCCATATTCCAAACAATACAATTATATTTTATGGTATTTCATTTTTTTTCCCACCAAAACATATTTTGAGCTCCATTCATTCCTTCAACCATGAATTCAATTTACCTAAAAGGAAATTGATAATCAACCAATATCCTGCTAATAAAACACCCTTTTTAGTTTGAATTTAATAATGCAAACACATCTCTTGCTGAGATTGTCAGACAAACATCAAATCCCCAATTCGGCAAAAAAGAGGCAGCACCCACAAATGATTCCATTTCCAAGAATAAACTACACTTTTATTTCATGTTTTCCAATAAACAAGAACATGTATTTTGTTTGCTTGTAATAAATAAAAAATTACACATCATGAAAATCCACGTTGAAATTGAAGGCCCTAAAGATAAATTCCTTGAACCTTTCCCAAAATATTCCATCTACATGGTACAAACAATTTAATTACAGACAATCCAAAGCCATCCCATCATCTTCAATGGAAAGAGTTGAAGAAAAAAATTGGGGCTTGGAGATATTATTACAACATGTACACAATCTGATAAAGCATATCAGATTTATCTAAATCAAGACCATAATTTTATAAGTTACAACAATACCTATACAGAAAATATTAAATCAAATTCCTGTTTCTGTTTCCAGAAATAAATTTCTTCTTGGCCGTTCCACTTCATTATTATCAGAATTAAACAGATTAACTGAAATATCGGTCAGTTTCTTTGCGCTTAATCTGGACCGTCGAATCCTTGATTGCTTTGGAGCATTTGGAGCTTCGATTTCATTGAAATCTCCAAAATCATCCACACTTTGGAAAATTACAGTTTTCCGTGGTGTACTGTAAGCAAAATGTGATTTTTTTGCCACCAATGTCTGTTTCAATCAAATTAAACCAATTTAACTAAACAAGTTCAGAAAAACTTCGAAAATACAAAGGCAGTATTTGCAAACACTTATACTTTTTGTGGAAGTGATTTATTGTCCCCAAAGCAGCAAATTATTGAGAACTAGAAGTTGAATTTTTTTTTTTAATAAGTTGGGAGTAGCGGTTGAAAGGAAGGGGATAAATTTCAAAATAAATTGAAAGATACGTTTTTTAGATCCTGATCAACACCCTTACAAAGAGTAGCAATATCACTTGAAATAAGAAGTTGAAGTCGACAGTATTTGCAAATAAAAACCGAAAAATTGATTAAGTTCTAAAAATGCTTTATTTATGTGGCCAATCAAACTAAGAGCATAATTGATAATCTCAAGCAGACAAGCACCCCTCCCTTACTTTCAGATCTTGATTAACAGAATCAAAAGCAGAAGTTGATATTTACAATCACTGAATAATGAGTTTTTTTAGCTAAAAGATTGAAATCACTTTTTTTAAGTGTTTGCAAACACTCACTAAAGAGAGCCGATTGATTAATTACAAATTCATCAAGAAAACAGAAGCTTACCGCTTCTCTCATTGCTTTTGATACAAAAAACAGGCTTTTCAAATCATCATGCTCCACCCCACACAGTATCCTGATCTGCATAAGAAAATAAAATGTCATTTTCTATTATAATACAGCTTAATCAAGTACACAAGCAATACACAAAATTCTAAAACTCTCCGTCAAGCCCCAATTACTCTCCGCCTAGAGGCTAGGTCCCCTTTGTCCGCCTACATTATTATTTCAATTAGACTCCCTAACCCCCAAGTCCCACCTAATCCCGACTAGACCCGCCTAGGCGCTAGGCCCCAATCTGCAGTCCGACTAGCGCTTAACGCTCTTTAGAACAGTTCACAGAATACAGACTAATAATATATATATATATATATATATATATATGAATCAATTTAATAGAAGTATAACAAACCAGGATTTCATGAGGCAAATCTTCAAGTGCAAATTTCTCAGCACACAAATTCGAATCTTGAAAACAGTCTCTTACAAGACGTACTGTGAACACAATCACCATCATCATCATCCCCAAACTCCAAACAATTTGACAAAGCAACCCTTTTTCTCCCAAACGATGTACTTCTCACAAGCCCCAATGTTCCATACTCTTCATTTCCCCTATTATTCACAATCGGCCCACATTTCTTCCCGATTTCCATTTTTCTCCACTTCAAAACTCCAAAATCTGATTTAAGGCTCTAACAATCACAATAAGAAGTTTCCAGAGGAATGCATATGTGTGAATGAAATATTAACCAACACTAATCAAAAGGCAGAAATTAAATGGAGATTGACATAACGCTTTTACCTTTAAGAAGGAAACAAAAACTATATCTCACACGTACGCACGCACGCTTTTGTAAAGCATAAATAAATATAAAGACTAGCCGTTGGAGGGACACGTGTCGATTTAAGAGTGGTTGAAGGGAGCAACATGTGTGGTTCTGGTGACTTGGCAGGTTGTGGTCGGTTTGGTAGCTTATCAAGAAAGTCTTCTGTTAACCAGGTGGGCAAAATTTCACCTACCCACCACAAAGAATTATGGGTGGAAGTTAGGGGCTTTAAAATTCCTCTTTCAGTTAAATTGTTCTCTATGTATACGAGTTGGTGAAGATTTTGTGGGAACTCATACTAAATAGCATCTTTGTGGATTAGATTTGGGAAGAGATTATTATTATTAGATTAGGGAGTCGAACATAATTATTTTCTTTACCTCAGAGAATCTGGTTGTATCATTTATGTTAGCAGACCCTATTAGAAAGGTCGAAGCTGCTTTACTCAGACATAGTTCTGGAAGCAGATTTATATAAAAAAAAAAAAAAAAAAGTCTTCTGTTTGTGGACGTGTCTTAGGGTGCTGTGCTACAGTCACGGGACACGTCCATTTCACCATGACAGGATGTGTTGAGATGCTGACACGTGGTCGGATGGGTGGATTTTGTGGTGAGGATTTGGTACGGGTTTAGTGGTGAAGAGTGTGCAGGAAATATTTGTAAGAAGGCGGCTGAGGTGGATGGAGGAGGCTGTTTTTCACATTGTTCACAAATATGATACTCTTTGAACTAATTTAATAGTATTAATTACTAATTATTAAATATGGGAATGGATAGGAATTAGGATCCAAGGTTGATAGATGATATTTAGTATTAAATACTTCATTTTTAAATATGGATGTATATGGTATCCGAGGTAGATAAGATAAATAGTGTAAAAAAAAATGTTTATGGATCATCCAAAATTGAAAAGAAAGAAAAAGAAAATAGGATATTGTATGTAATGCATACCATTAGAGTTTCCATGTTTTGGATAAGATGAGGTGTTATTAGTATTCTTTTTTTATAAATGAATATATATAAAATGAAAATGAAAGACGTCCTCACAAACTGAGCAACTAGCTGAAAGAGATCATGAGGACTTGTTAAAACTTTTTTGAGTAAAACTCTGGGGGGAAATTTTAGGAAGGGAAACAAAAAAAAATGTTGCACGACACAAGTGTAATATATACCATTACACTCGCAATATAAGTCTTCCATAATTCCTAATATAATGGAGGATTTTTTTTTTGATCGGTATTCCTAATAGAGGATTTGAACACCGAGGACGTGGAGAAGGGAGTTTCGTCAAAGTGTCTACAACTCTATTGTCTTCTCTAAATACGTGTGAGATGATCAATGTCATTTGAGAAAAATATGGACTATGGATAGGGGTGGCTCATGAGCCAATACTTTGTTATAAGAGGGGGCAATAGTAATAAAACAAAGATCACATGTGTGTAAATATTTACAAGATAATAAAGTATAAATATATTACATTTTAAAAAAATCATTAATATTCAGTAGTAAATATTTACAAAATATATCATTAAATTCTTAGCATATTAAAACATAGAACGTCCCTTTGCATATCACGGAAATCATGCATGTACAATTAAATCTATATTAAGTTTTTCTTGGCAAATTTATTTTCAATATATAATAGTAAACAATTATAAGAAATTCATTTTACATTCTCATTTCTTTCATTTGATGAACATAAAAATTATTTTCATAAAAAAAATTAAGTCCCACAAAATCTCTCACTACAAGAAATCTGCTGAATAGCGACGGATTTTAGCGACGGATGGCATCCGTTGCAATATTAATAGAATGGCGACGGAATAACGACGGATTTCTTTCCAAAATAATTAAAAAAACATTTCACTAAATAGCAATAAAATAGCGACGGATTAACGACGGAAATACAAATGGATAACGATCCGTCGTTAATCCGTAGCTAAATATCGAATTACTGACGAATATTAGCGACGGATATTATATCCGTCGCTAACAAGATAACTCAAATTTAAAAAACTAGGAGAAAAGATTGCGTCGGATACAATCCGTTGCTAAGTAATTAACACATTCAATTTAGCGACGGATTGTATCCGTCGCTAACCCACAAATGAATTTTAAGTTGAAAAATCGGGAAAAACGATTTGCGACGGATAAAATCCGTTGCTAAAATATTCAATTTAGCCACGGACCCGATCCGTCGCTAAACTATACATGAATTAAATATAAGAAATTGGGAAAACATTTGTGACGGATATATTCCGTTGCTAAAGTATTAATATATTCAATTGATCCGTCGCTAAACTGTAAATGAATTTTACAACTGGGAAAAATATTTTGCAAAAAAAATAATTTGTTAGCGACGGATTTGAACCGTCGCTATTTGTTTTCAATTAGAAATCACCATATTTACTTCTTCTTCGCTAAAGTAAAACTATGTATCAGCCTTTTCCCCCTTCTGTATCAGATCGAGTGCTCTCCAGAAATTTTTCCAAAAAAAACCGGTTGAGCTCTACTACCACACCCCGCCGAAGATCGACTAACCTCTGCCGTCTCACCCCGTCGGAGGTCCGCCGACCACCAGGTAATATTTCTTCCATTTGTTTTCATTTTTCAGTAATTTTTTAGAATATTAGGGTTCTTAGAAAAATGTTAAATATGATGAATTTTGTTTTTAGAAATTCGGATTTTTGTTTACTGGATCGGAAATCATGAACTACTACCACATCCTCTTTGTCTTTTGGTAGGTGTGACTCGCCAGTTCTTGCAAAAATGGATTTGGTCAAGCTCTAACCTCAATTTCTCGCTACATCAATTTCAGGTATCCATGTTTTTTAATGTTTTTGCATATTTTCCAGAAACAATTCAGTCTCTTTATTGCTATTCATACTTAGGGTTAAGATGAATTAATTGATTTTCTGTCAATCGGAAGAATTCCACCACCGCACAAGTCCGTGAAAAGTGTTTTGGTCCAGTGGCCTTGGTGGAGCTGGTACTACCATGATGGTCTGATTGTACAATTAATTTTAATTTCTTGAGGAGAATAATCTAGCCGACCCCACGTAGTGGGATTAAGGCTTAGTTTGTTGTTGTTGTTGTTGAGGAGAACAATCTGCTTTGATTTTGTCGTTGTTGGAAGCCTGGGTGACTGATTTTTTTGTTGATTTTTTTTAACTTTTCATTTTAATGATTGAATTTCCACAACACGTTTTCCCCTCACAATCGATCCCGCGCATAAATTTCTAATCTTCATCTCTAATATATCTCCCTCCCGCCGATCTTCCCCACCTGCTGCCACCCGAAGATATATTCCATCGAGACAGTTCCGCATTGGTAAGTTGCTGCTCCTTTAGTTTTCAACTTTACATTGTTTTTAGTCCGTCTAAGGGACTTGATAATGCTTGGCTCTTTGGTCAAATATTTTGCTGGTTTGTTGTTGTCTTATAAAAACTTCATATATGAGAGGAAGTTGTTGTGCTTTTCTTGTTAGAGCTTCTAGAGCATTTTAGTTCTGTGTTTTTTCAATTTTGTTCTGTTTTCTTCTTAGACACACCCTAAAGGATTTGGTTTTGTCAAATTTGCATCGAGCTAGCTGCTCAAAATGCACTGAAGGGTATGAATGGCAGAGTAATGGTTGTCTTTGACATGCCGATCGTGTAATTCTCATTGGTGTGTGTGTATTTTTTAATGGAAATTTGTGTCATCCTCATTTAGTTATATGCTTTAGTTATGGTGCTCCATTTAGTTGCATGTAATGGCTATTAATTTTGTGTGTTTTTTTTTTCCTTCCCTTTTTTGGTTCATTTAATTTGTGTTAAATTTTATGATGGATATCTAGTTTGATCATGAGATGGACCTATAGATAGAGTCGGCCTGTATACTATGTGGAAAATCCATAGTGATCTGTTATTCTACTCATGTAACTGATCTATATATATTGTCTAAGAATTTACTTCTAATTATGTAACTGATCCTTTAGGAATAGAACAAAAACTTGTTATTTTGCCACAAACTCTATATTGATTGTAGCTTCTGAACTTTACTTTTAGTTCGAGATCGACTACACTTATAGAAATGTTGTACTTTGTCATGTGGTTGAGAGGGATGCAGGCAATCGAGATTGAAAGGGTACTTTGAACAAATATTTCAAAAGGAAAGGTGGTCTGCGGAATTGACAAGGCGAAAGCTCTGCCGCCAAAGTACTTGAGAGATAAGAGCCACTGGGAGCGAGGCTGCCATAGGTTCTCGACAGACTTCTTGATTTCTGGTGGTTTTCAGTCAACTGACTTCTTGATTCTATAATATCTAAGAGCCATCTGCACTTTTCTATTTTGACTAAGTTGTTATGAAATGTAAATGTTTGATTGAAACATGTAACCAGAGTCATTAACTGTTGAATTGACAAGGATGCAGATTTTTGGATATAGCTAAAGCTGTGTAGTTCCCACACATATTCTGATCAATAACAGCCTTTCTTGTGTACTCCTTTTCAGCAATTACAGTTTGATGGGCTTTGGTTATCAGTTATTATTTTTCTTGTTAATATTTCTATATCTTTTCTCAATCTTAGAAGTAGTGGCAAAGAATCACTTAATTTCTCAATCAATATATTTTCTCTTCTGTTTCTTGTAAAATTGCATAGCCCGCTAATTGATTGCAAATTGTCATCACTTATACATATGTCATCATTTCAATCCAACATTCCAACAACTTCATTGCTGCTTATCTCTACTTATATTTTGCTGAAATTCTGGCATTTGTACTTTCTTACAGGGTTGGAGTGAGCGAGTCTCAGTTCATTCAAGTTTTGAATATTGAACATTATGGTATTAGTTTGTTTTTGTTTAGGTTTGTTGATTTTCTATTAGAAAATGGTTTAATGCGTGTTGAATACAATGTTAATGTTGGTGAATATATATGGTGTTAGTATTGTTGGTGAATATTTGAGTTGTTTTTGTTTAGATTATCACCAGGCATGTCAATTTTTAGGGACAATGCTGCCGAATTTTTTTTATGTTATTTCGTTGAGATATATTTGCTTATACATTTTTTTCGTGTTTGTTTCGTAGTATACCTTGGCATTGTTTATTTTTAGGACAATTATTGTCAAATATTACATAGTCTATATTATCTTGGTATATTATACTAATTAATTATATTTTTGTTTTGCGAAAGCACTATCGTGGAATCCAAAGTTAACGAGACAAATTCATGTCGTGTTCATGCGCCAGGCCTCGAAACTCTACAATGACATGATAAGCAAATTTAAAACGAAGAAAGACAAAAAAGAAAAGCAACCTAGTGTGCCCGATGATGCATGGAAGACCTGGTTGATCTATTGGAGTCAGTCAGAGGTTGTTGCTATTTCTGAGAAGGCGAGCAACAATAAGATGTCCGAGATGGACATATGCCTCCTTTCTAACAGACATGCACAAATTTGACAAATTCTATAGACATTTATATTATATATTTTAGATTATATACGGATGTATTGCGGATTTCTATAATTATAAATATCTGGGATGTATTTTTTGTAACAGATATTATATTGGCTATTATTGATACTTTATATAGCTTATGTAAATGAATTTTTGTAATTTGAACGTGAATTGTTTTTACAAATTTTTAATTATAAAAAATAAAAAAATATAATTATAAAAATAATTATAAAAATAGCAACGGATATAATCCGTCGCTATTTGCTAAGTGTAAGACAAATTACCGACGGAAGTTTCCGTCGCTAATGTTTAAAACAAAGTTAATTGATGCAATTTAGCCACGGATTATTCCGTCGCTAAATTTAGCAAATAACTGGATAGGTCCGTCGCTAAAGTCGTTGCTAATTAAATCGTCCGTTCTAAGCCGAATTCATGATTGGCGACGATTTTTAATATTTTAGCGTCAACATTTTCCGTCGCTATTTAGCGACGGATAATCTAATCCGTCGCTAAGGAATTAACGACGAGTAAAATAAAGACGGAAAAAATCCATCGCTAATCCGTCGCTAAACATTTTAGCGACGGATTTTATGTGTTTAGCGACGGAAATTTCCGTCGCTATTTTGCGATTTTCTTGTAGTGTCTAATTTAACTTTCTAAATCCATGGCCATATAGTTCATAATAACTTTTATCAAACAAAAATTTTGGGGAACCAAAGGACTAAAGTATAATACATATATGCATACATAGGTAGTGAAAACAAAAAGTTTTGGTGAGTACCCCCATGAGCTACCGTGTGGCTTCGCCACTCAGTATGAAGAATAAAACGCTATTTACCAGATTTGGAAGGCCCGAAACTCTCAGGTATTCGAGGGCTCGAATTTTTCAGAAGATTCAGTCTTTATTAAAATCCAAAAATATGTATATAAAGTTGTTTATAATCATTTCCCAGTTAACCTGGTTGATTTTTAGGCCCCGATTGTTTGGGCTGTTTTTTCACCCCGGGTGTGGGTGTGTTTTGTTCGCTGTGGGCTTGTAAATTGTAATAAACGCATACTAGTAGAGTCCCCCCTGAACACCCCGCCTCTTGGCCATCCCTTTTTTTGTTGGATGTGTTCCTTCTTCTGCTTGGTCTCTTTATGCTTGACTAAATCTGTAGCAGGTTGTACACTCCCAGGTTGAAACAAGTTGATGCCCAAATGATGATTTCTTGTGTTAAATCATTAATTTGTTGGGTTGATTGATTTTACTGATGGTTTGGTGCACCTTTTGGACCTTTGATTTGTCCTCTGCCTAGTGGATCATGCTCAAAGCACATTTGTAGCTCATTTCCATCTCTGATCGGTTTTTTTTTTTTTTTTCAGACTTTGTGCTGATCTTTTGAGATTGCCTTTTAATGGAAGGCTTTATTGTTTTTGGCCCCATTCATGACTGGCCCCTGTTTTCTTTTTCGTAACGGCTTGTGGTGCAAATGTTGGATCCCCAACCTTTTTGGGCGGGCTGGATCCCAATCTGTGCCCAGCAGGTTTATCTTTATTTTAAAAAAAAAACCTTGAAGCAACCTTGAGGTAATCTATGAGATGTTTGTTTCTTTCTGATGGGCCTATATCATCTTGTCTTAACTGGGGTGTACAAGTTCCTACAGAGAAATGATGGGGTATGCCCCTCCACCAACTTGTAAATTTTCATGTAAATCTCTCGCCACCCTTATTTGAGGTTCTCTTAGGAGTGTTAGGTCGTGACCGTCAACTCCCTTTTGCCCTCAATTAATTGGTTGGAGATTCTTCGTTGTTTTTTAGTAAACCTCTGTTGTGGTTTGGTTAGGGATTGTAGTTGCTGTTTGTTATTTTGGTGTGTTTTTGGGCCTGTCCATTTTACACACTTTTTTCATTTACTGGGGTATACCCCTTTTAAACTTGTAAGTTTCTTTTACCTTTTTTAATGAAATTTTTCACATTTTCATCAAAAAAAATGTGCCCTAAAAATAGCGGACAGACTACTGTTTGGCCCAACCCAACTCATTTTTTTTTGATTTGGCCCGGCGGCTCGGTACCGACCCGACCCCGCTCATTTGACACTTCTAATCCCAATAAATATATTAGGTGTAGGCGGTCTGCCAGCAACCCATAGCCGTCGTAAAGGTTTATGAAAAATATTTTTTCATAAAATTTGTGCTAATAAATGATTATTTGCTATATTCGGGACATTTGATATTATACAATTTTAATTGTATTGAAAATAAATAAATATATGATATTTACGGTACTAATGTATTTATTAATGAAGTAATTAGATTACTTAATTGCTAATTATTTAATTTTCAGGTGGAATCAAAACCTTTTTTGAAAATAAGTTTAGATATGGTAGAATTTTGATTTGTAATAGGAAAGTGAAACCACTTATAATAAGTTATAAATTTTAAAAATAAGTTTAGATAAGGTAGAATTTTGATTTTTAATAGGAAACCACTTATAATAAGTTATAAATAAGACACCCTTGCCCATGTAATAGCACATAAAATCACGTCCCCCCAAACGTGTTTCAAGTGGATTTCTGGTTTAATTTTTACCAAAGTTCAAAATCGCTTTCTATTCCGCCAGCTCAATCCTAGGTAATTTTTTTTTCTTGTTTTAGTTATAATAAATTGAATTTACATATCAGAGATTCTCGGATGATTATCGCGTACAGTTGCAATTATTTGATATCTTATACGACCAGATTAGGATTTTATTCTGATTTATTTTGTATCACAAGTTCTTACCCTTTTTTTTTTTTACAGGGAGTTGTCGTAATTCGAAGTTATTTACTTATTTTCGGTGTTAAAAGTAACTAAACTCGATGGAGGATTGGGGTAATTATTAAGTACATTTTGCAGTTTCTTTAACATGTGTGTACACTAGATGAAAGTGGAGGATAATTGTTAAATTTTGTTTGAATTTTAGACTGTTCGGATGTGAAATCTCATTCTCACTTCTTTAGAATGTACTTTTTGGAGGAGTGACTTATCCAAAAGTCCATTCCAAAATAACCACCAAACATGAAAATTTATTGAAATGAACTTTTAGATCCAAAAGTCCATTTCAAAAGTGCTCCCAAACAAACACTAAGTGTATAATCCATGGTCTAATTTTACTGACAAGAAAATCAACTGAAGCTCTTGGACTTTTGTTTGTCATTTTTTTAATAATTTGGGAATACTGGTTGGAGGTGAAGGGATAAATTTCAAAGAAATTGAAATATACCGAACCCGGTCAATATTCTTACAAAGGGCAAACGATACCATTTGAGTTACAAGCTCGTGACGACTTTTGTTTGTTATTTCTTGGAAATATGGCTTATGAACGCAAACGATTGCGCGATATGACCCGTATAACCGACCCCACATAGTGGGATTAAGACTTAGTTTGTTGTTGTTGTTGTTGTTGTATTTATCTTAAGCCCCCCTCTCAAGGGCGGAGATAGGGGTCACTCCGGGCCCCGCCCCTCCCCATTTTTTTTTCAAAAAAAAAATTTATACGATATTTTTTTAAAAAAAAATTAATTATAATTTATATGATTTTCGTGTATCGCCAAGGGCGGAGCCAGGAATAAAAACGGGGTGGGCCGAAATACGAAAATCATATAAATTATAATTATATTTTTAAAAAAAATATTAGTCTAAAAATTATTTTTTCAAAAAAATGGTCCCTCCGCCATTGTGTATCGCCCTCCTGATTTCGTGTATTGGCCTACCCCATTTTTTTTCCTGGCTCCGCCCTTGCGGCCCCTCTCATTATCTTTCCCCCTCAGTTTACAGAATGTAACTTGTTAAACTTCATTAATCAACTTTAATAAACCTCAATTGATAGATCCTAACGATTGTGTGGTGTTGCAGAGGATGAACCTGTTCTCGATCTTCTGAAGAAGGAAAAAATGAAGAGTAATTGGGATGACGAAGACTTGGAAGATAATGACGTGAAGGATTCATGGGAAGATGACGAGCCTGCTCCGGTAAGAAAAAACAACAAACAAGACATATCCTTAAAATTTAAATGATAAAATCTAATTAATTATGTATTTGTTATTATTATGCATGTCTTTTTGAATATTGTCTTTAAAATATGATTAATATGGTATGTTATTTATGCAATTATGTTATTTTTTTGTATGTTGTGAATTGTCATATTTTTTATTGATTGAATAGTGTATGACAGTGATTGATATTAAAAAAAATAAATTTATTCAGTTCAAACTATTAAATTTATATAAAAATAATTTTATTAGGCGGGTTACGCGGGTTGGATCCGGGTTGCCTGTGAAATAAGCAGGTCGGGTCTGAGTTCAAGATTTTGACACAAATAATTAAACAGGTTGGGTCCGAGTCAACTGTTTCTGACCCACAAACCGGCAAACCCAGACTCAATCCAAATTGCACCCCTAAATTAACGTGTTTTTTTGGCGCATACTTGATATTTTCTTTTATTGAATTGGATTTGCTTTCTCCAAATAATATGGTCAGGCACCTAAGAAGACTGCAGAAAAATCAAGTGAAAAGAAAGGGAAAACTGTTGAAATTGCAAAAGAGGCACCTTTAGATCATACAGAAGAAAAACTTCGCCAGCAAAGGTGCTTTTCTGTTATTTTTTTCTATTGCTGGCTTTTAAATGTGTTTTAAGTTATTGTTGTTTATTGTATTAAGTATCTTGATTTTTAGGTTACTTAAGTTTAAATGATGCATTGTATCGGCGCATTCAGTACAATTTGCTCAATGTTACCGTGTTTTCCATGTCGCCATTTCTTTCACGTCTATGTAGTTGAAAGGGATAATTACAAATAACCCCTTAAGGTTTGGGCTAATTACAAGAAAACCCAAAGGTTTATGAAAATTATAAAAAATCCCTTGAGATTTGATTACATCTTATATTTTCCCTCTTCATAAGTGGAAAAACATATCAAAAACCCCTTGATATTTATAAAAATATTGCAGTTACCCCCTTAAATTTAACACATAATCAAACATGATGGGGTTTTTTGTAATTTTGAAACATCTATGAGTTTTTTTGTAATTAGTCCAAATCTCACGGGTGTTTTTGTAACTATCCCTAGTTGAAATTTGTTAGGATATAGTTTTTGAGGTGTGTTTTTTCATAAATTTGCTTGATTATGGTAACAAGTTGTCTGGTTGTATTTCCGAAATCCCGTTTCCATCAAAAAGTGAAAATTGAAAATGACTCCAGAACTTCCCTGAGAAAACACAGGTTTGTCGAAGAAGCTGATTATAAGTCCACTGCAGAATTGTTTGCCAAGGCTGGCGATGAAAAGACTCTTGATAATTTTATCCCGAAAACCGAAAGCGACTTTACGGAATATGCGGAACTTGTTGCTCATAAACTTCGTCCGTATGAGGTTTGTAAATATTCGCTTCGTTCGTTATTTTCATCTATTACAGACTTGTGACATGACTATTTCAATTTTCATCTGTTACAGAAAAGCTTTTTTTATATTGGATTGCTGAAGTCTGTAATGAGATTGTCGATCACTTCTTTGAAAGGCTCGGATGCCAAAGAAATTGCCTCTTCTATCACTGCAATTGCAAATGAAAAGATCAAAGCAGAAAAAGAGGCTAATGCTGGCAAGAAGAAGACAGGTACAATCATCTTATTGCTCGTCTTATTTTACGAAAAATGCCCTTGAGGTTCAGTCTATTTACAAAAGAAAAACTTACTGTCTTTCAAAATTGCAATTAACCTATTGATATTTGTTTTTATTTTGCAAAATGACCTCAAGGAGCCAGTGGCGGACCTAGGGGGGATAAGGGGGTTATTGCCCCCAAAAATTTTCCAAAAAATTTTATTTTCCCTCCCTAAAGTTTTCAAAAAAAAAAAAAAAATTTGTAGTTAAAATAGATTAATTTGCCCCCATAAAATTTTCCAAAATTTCATTTCCCCCCCTAAAGTTTTCAAAAAAAAAAAAGTTTGTAGTTAAAATAGATGAATTTGCTCCCCCAAAATTTTGATAAAAATTTCAAATAGTTGTCTTTTACAATATAAAAATTCATTAATTATGGTTAGTATATGAGTATTTTTTTTCATTGTTTAAATTTATATACTCGATTCGCTTTTCGCTTCCCCAAAGTTAAAATTCTGCGTCCGCCGCTGCAAGGAGCATCTGTAATTTTGAAAGATAAGGGTTTTATTTTGTAGCCGGACCAGGTTTTACGATGACTATTCTCGTGTTTACAGGTGGAAAGAAGAAACGGTTGCATGTGGGCAAGCAAGATGACGATGTGATTTTCGATACTTGCAACGATTATGATGATTATGATTTTATCTGAGGAGTCTATTATTGTTATTAATTTTTATTTCCAGATAGGAACTTGATTTAGAAATTTTCAATACCACACCCCTCCTCTTGAAGAATCGGTAAATACGAAGAGGATTTTGCAACTTGTTTATGTCAGTTTTGTGTTGTTCTGTTCTTGTCATTATTTGTGGATCTGAATTATTTTTTGAACATAGAATGAAGTGCAATTTATCAGCTTTGCCTCAATTTTTTTTTTTAATGTTTGGAGATGTCTACCTTCATTGTTGAATTGTATGATCATTCATTCTGACACTGTTGTATTTAATTTTGCTTTCGTTTCTGCGGAAAAAAAGGGCGTCAACTCCTAAATTTGGATCTAGATTTCGTATTCCACTTTGTGTTCTGCTGTTCGGATGAATGACACATAGTCCGTGCATTGAAATAATCAACAACATACATTTATTTTATAAACATGTGTCGTTCATTTAATAAAGAGAAAAATAACTGAAGTGGAATATAATAGTGGAATAGGAAAGCTAAGGGCGCAATTGGATATGCTTTCATTTTGAAAATTTTCATTTTGCTAGAAAATAGTGGTCAAAAAGATTTTGGAAAAAAAATTGATTTATGAGAGTGTGATTGGATGTGAGATGAAAAAGTAATAATGTGAGTTGATTTGATTTAAAAATAGTAAAATAATGAGTGAATGTGATTGGTAGTTAGAAATGTGTGAGTAACTGAATAGTGAAATTTATGGGAGAATGTGTAATAATGATTAGTTTTTTATGAAAAAATGTGTAGATGTGATTGATAAGAGAAAAAATGTGAAAAAATGAAAGTGAGAGAATAATATATTTTCTGAAAATTTTCATAAACAATCGCATGTCTGGTCAAAAAAATTCTCCTTAAAAAAATGGATTTTCATTGACATCCAATCGCGGCCTAAGGTAGTAATTGCTTGTGAATTTTTTTCTCCATTTCATTTTCCGGACACATTTCTCACTGAACGCGGATTATCATGAAAATATTCAAACACTTCACTATTAACTCGTTCTCATTTTTTCAATCATTAATCACATCCATTAAAAAATTTAACCAAAAAAAATCACGTAAACTATTATCACTATACAATCACAACACAAAATACATTATATACTCTATCTTATTTTTCAAATCGCCAATCACACCTACTCATTATTACACTAAAAACTTATCACATCAACTATCATCATCAAATTTTCATCTTATCTCCAATCACTTACTCAAAAATTATTTTCTTCGTTCAAAATAATTTCTTCACACTATTATCTCCAAAAGTAGATAAAAACAAAACGAAATCTCAAACAATCACTCCCTAGCTAATTCCTTGAATTTTTCCACCTTAGGAAGTACCCTTACCAAATGACGAACACAACTCTGTTCTTTTCATTTTTTTTACAATTATTTAATTATATTAATTGTAAAAGGAGGATGTATTAAATGAAACTGGATTTAAGTTGAGAAGAAATACAAAAATATGGATTATTCTCGTGGGTTTGAATTAAAGTTAGGATGTGTCTCATAGTAGAATATGTCCATGAGATGGTATCAGATAAAATAATAATAAATATCAGGAAGAAGTATGTTATTTTAAAAATTAACTAATTCCATAGAATATTCTTTTCGAATTTTCAGCCCAAATAGCTAGGTTTATGGGCCTGCAAACTCGAATTTCCTAGTAGGGTTGTTTTCACCTTCTAACGTTGGAATTTGGATTGAGAGGCCCAAGAGAATTGAAAACAAATAAAAGCCCGCATCTAAACTCTCTCTCTCACTCCCAAAACCTTGTACTGTTTCCCTCAACCCATGGAAGACGACGATGAATCTCAAAGAGTTGTTCCATTTCAACTCCAATTTGACAAACCGGTCGCCTCTCAGGTTTCCTCTCCGTTCCTGCGCTCTCCGTCGCTTTCGAGTCTCAACCATTGAAACGACAATCTTAATGTGTATTTTTGCAGTAATCAGTATCATTGCTTCTGCAGATTAAGCTTGCTGAATGGAATCCAGAAAAGGACTTACTAGCCATGGTCACTGAGGATTCAAAGCTTCTTCTCCATCGGTTCAATTGGCAGAGGCTTTGGACGGCCTCCCCTGGTAAGCAACATTTTCTCTTTCACAGCATCAATTTTCCGAGACATATACGCTAGCATACATCAATGTAGCAGGAATGCTTGATTCTGACGGTTACTGTTTTACCTTTTGCTGAAATGAATTTTTTTGCGTTCAAAGTGAAGTTTCTAGTGATAAATTATTAGATGGTGTTTGTAGTAGTTTGAATGAGCTGAGCAGGATTTTAACTGGATTATCGTCTTCTATTTGTTTGATAGATTTCCTGTACTTGTGAGAGTTGTAAGATACTGAGTTCTGAATGTGTTACTGATGGCAGCAGATTGAATAACATTGATTGTTTAATTTTTGATGACTCCATGTGTCACACTTTGTATATTATTAAGTTAATTGTGGACATTTTTGTCTAGGAAAAGGCATTACTTCCATATGTTGGCGTCCGGATGGTAAAGCAATTGCAGTGGGCCTTGATGATGGGACTATTTCACTGCATGATGTGGAAGTGAGTTGATTTGATACTTTTTTGTATGTTATTTCGCAAAGTTCAGTTCTTTTAATTAATGGACGATAAATGAACATCGATGCTATTTGACTGGACCTGTGAATATTGCAACTCACTGGAAGTTCAACACTTTTGGTGCATTTTATGAGAGCAGAACGGAAAACTGCTGAGAAGTATGAAATTCCATAGCGTTTCTGTTGTCTGTCTCAACTGGGTGGAAGATCGAGAAAAGATTATGGTATGGCTCCTTTAGCTTTTTCCTGAATGAGATTCTTAGAGAGCATATATTCATTGAATTTGGCTGTTAAATGTCATCTGAAAGTCTAAAGCATGAGAAAAAGTTCCAAAATCAGCAAACTGAACTTGCATCTATGATTCATATAATCATATTAAATGAAAACAATGATTTATTTGCCAGTGCCTATCCTCCATTTACAGGTATTTGTGAACACGATTTTAGGGGGATTTGTGGTTGAACTTTGCTTTCACAGTCAGTTATGGAGTCAATATTTGAAGAGTGTGATTGTCTCTGCTAGGATCCTTCTTGTGGTAGATATACAAGATTCTGCTCACACTTACTTTGTGGTAAAATCATATGTTTATCAAAATTTGTTTAAGGTATTAGTAAGACATGCTTCAGTATGACACATAGGCCTTAATGATGCACAGACAAAAGTTTCCATTTTTTTTTTTTTTTTTTGAGTTGGTTCAAGAGACAGTAACTAACTATCTTATGCTAATATTGTCTCATTCCATTGAAGAGAGAACAAAGTTGTGGGTTTCTTCAACCTTTAGTGAATCATTCTTTAAGGTTTGATGTGTATACGGAGTTGTTATGCAATATAATCTCACATGTAAATGAAGGCACATATTTATTTGTACTGTTTAAGTCAACAATATAAAACATGAATGACTGTATTTTCCTTTTACTCAAAAATCTTAGTCATGTGTTCTCATTGGACAAGCGCTTTACCCATTCTTCAGTGAGTTTAGAATCTTTGTATTCTTTTCTCCTTATTCACTATATTAATTCTTTTTACTCCATTGGGTTTAGGCTGGAAACCATAACAATTCAACATATGAGGATCGGACTGCTCGTTTCTTCCCACCTGCTCCAAGAGTTCCTCGGACCCCTGGACTTGTACCTGGAGATAATAGCAGTTTCATGGAAGAAACTGATGATTCATTTCGGGAGCTACTTGATTCTTCACATCAACAGTTTGACATCTTATGCAGTGGGGATAAAGATGGAAACATTTGCTTTAATATATTTGGTATATTTCACATAGGAAAAGTTGTAAGTTAATCCTTGGGATTTTAAAAGTTTTTACCAATTTATCCATGTGTTTCAATATCTGTCCAACAAGGTCATGATTGCTATCTCCTATATCATACTGAATCATGTTTCAGAACATACACAATCTGTCTTTACAAAGTTCTCTAGTTGGGAATCATATTTCATGCCAACTCATGGATGCATCTATTTTTAAGGTAAGTTCAGTTTGTTTGTGAGTGGCTTTTATTTATTTTGATATCTGCCTTAGGCAATATGTCGTGATCTAAATAGTTGTTGCAACTATCCAGTTGTAACATGTGTTTTGACTACTTAGATAAACAAACAGCATGCTCGTGCAGGTATAGAAATTCTAATACTTACTGTAAAGAATTTAATAATGTGATGGTAGTGATGGTTCATGCTTCATTTGGTTCACTGTTGGATGATGCCCTCAACATATGCTATTTTTCTATATGTGGTTGTATATCCGAGTTATAGGCACTCACTTTACAAGTGGTGGGTATTTAGGTACTTATCTACTCCATTGATATGATTCTCAATTGATGCAGGTCAGTCTTATAAAGACTGTGACCTTTTGGGTCCTTTTGTTGTTTTGATATTTTACTCACCGTAGTTTCTATTATAGGTAGAATGGGAATGTTGTGTATCCATTATCTCTGATCCACAGTATTAGTTAGGCTATTGGCAGTGGTTTTTGTTATATATGTAGACAGATCAGATTATGAGCACATATATACGAAAGTGGACAATATGCAAATGGGCATCTACCTAGAAGATAACAGCATATAAACATATAACAGTGGTTTGATGAATCATTAGTTAATAGTTATGCTTATATAAAGATATAACGCTTCCAATCCTTTAAAAAAAATGACGGGACCCACGTGATTTTTCGGGTCGTAGATGATTTTAGGCATTCCTAGTTAGTTTATGTTACTTGTCCGGATAGAACTCAATTGTGGGTGAACTGAAAATAAGTTGAACATAAAATGGGCAATCATCCGTAACGTAGTTGAAACACTATCTGGTAATGTAAAATGTTTTTCATTGAACTTGTTTAATGATTTATCATTTGTTTCCTTGAAGTGAAAGTTGGAAGTTGTAAAGTATCAGACTTCACTATCTATTCTGACAGTCTATCATGATTTCGTGACTGAACTACCCCCCTTCTCTGAGGAATCGATTATTTTCCTTTTGCTTCTCATCAGGTTGCATTGTCGAGTGATATTTGTCATATCATCGTCCTGTGCTCAGGTGTACTTACTGAGGCTGGACCAGAGGGAAGTAATAATCAAATGTCTGGAAGTGATTTACAAGGTCTCCATTCCTTGGTTCTTGACAGTACAATTTTTCAGAAAAGGTAAAAATAATTTATGAAAGCTTTAATTATTGTTCTCAGAATCTATCTCCATGTTCTCAAGTCAATTTGTATTCCATACCATTCAATTTTCACCCCATTTAATTTTGTATATGTCATCACATTAAAAACAGGCTTCTTCCCTTTAAATGTTAGGAAAAATGAGCTTCACCAGGTGGCTCAGCAAGCTTCCAACGTGGAGCATCTGATTGAAATCATCCGAAGATCACTAAGTGTCATGTCTAAGCAGTGGTCAGATGCGATGCATGTGTACCATGAAAAATTCAATGCTCTATCTACCTTGATTGTTGACCATGGTAACTGTTCAGAAGAAAAATCTAAATCATTATTTCCCCCTGTATAGGCCTTGTTCAAATCTTTATGCCAAAAAATGTGCAGGACTTGACTCCAGTCCTCAAGAAGAGTTTCTAAGCTTGTTGGGTGGTGCAAGGACAAGTCCACCCGTTCATCAATTTTTAGTTAATTCTCTTGGTGAAGCGGTACGTTCTACCTCTTGAATTGTTCAGTGAATAGATGATTATATAATTCACTTGGTTTATTGGTCCTTAGGGGCTGAAACGGGCAGCTAAGGTTGTTTGTGGGGCTGGAAAAGAGCTTCAGACAATAGTCCTTGATCATCTACAGGTGAGTGTCACACTTACAAGTAACATATTATGGAGTGATTAAGATGACTTTTCATATGTGGAACTCCTTTGGTTGCAAAACAGATTATTTTAGCCTTTTAGGTTGAATATTTGCTATGAGCTTAGAAGTAATGAAATGCTCAATCGCTTGAGTATATTATTCACCTTATGTTGTGGTATATTGGTACAATATATAATTACTTTTGACATCTTAGAGCACACACAAACTTTGTCCTTTCCTTAGTTACTGTGAATTTATCTATATCTTATTGCTCATGCATCCTAATATCTCGCTACTAGTGTCTGCTCTTTTGTGCACCTTAATTTGGCGGACTTATTTTTGAGTGACAGGTTTTTGTTGAAATTGAAATTCTGAAGTTCTGATTCTCAGCCTGCTGCAGAAATTATTGCATTCAGAATTGGAGAACTAAGAGGGCTTTCAAAATGGCGTGCACGTTTTCTGGGTATCGGATTGGATGAGAATTTAATTAACAATGCAACCGAAAAAGCTGGGATGTTGCTTGTACAAATTGAAAGATTTAATAGGATTCTATCTTCAGTGGTGCAGCAGGTATGTGCTACCCCTTGGTATTATACGACTGTAAACACCTGCTCTGTCCCTTTATGGTAAATTTTGTGATTCTTTGATTGTATAAATTTGAAGCAGTAGGATTTCCTTGATGTATGTGCATAAAATACACGAATGCAGGTATCAATCCATACACACACAAACAAACAGACTCTGCTTGACGGCAAATGCCACTGTACAACCAAACCAAAGGAGTTGATAATTAAGGGCGTCCATGACAGAAAGCACTGAAATTTTGCTGTTGCACTCATGTCCACAGTGCAACAAAGTTTGTTACTTTTTATTTGCTTGACCTGTATCATTGACCATGAATAATATATTACATTTGTATCATCCGACTAAAATGCAATCTAAATTATGCATGTTGGTGACAGAAAAAATATGTGCCATTTAGCATTAGGAAAGTCTTTCCCAAGAGAGAAAATTTTAGTGGAGGTCTTGGTATCACAAGCCAGTTTTTTACTGAAACGAGTCAGTTTTCAAGTAAAACTTAGTTGTATAGAAAGGACCTTTACAAGGAGCATGTAGGCATTTTGAGTGTTACAACTTTGTCTGTGTTTGCTCAATGAGGAGCCCTTTTCTTCATTACCACTTCTCACCTTTTTGTTCTAATACTTGTTTTCTGTTTACAGTTTTCAAATTTTTTCAACTGGCTACTGAAATGTGTGAAGGTTCTAATGTCTGAACCAAGTGACCAACTTCTTCCCTTCAGTAGGTTTGACAATTACCTATTCTTCGTTGTTCTCGCAAATTTACGAACTTCCTCAAACTCAGTTGTTCCGTTCCTTGTCAGCAGTGAACTTGTTATCATATTCCTGAAGTTTCTGTACGACCAGGATCCTGTCGGTGCTTTGCTGCAAGATAACAAGTTTGATCACATCATTGAAGTTGACTTGTAAGTCTTTTGGCCATGTAACACCGACCTAAGCTTTGAGATTATGGTGTTCCTGTTCCCTGTCTGTTGGTCGCAAAATAGTTTATTTTATCCTTAACATTTATGATTGTCGATATGGACTTTAGAGTTTAGAGTTCAATAACTCTCAGAAACGTAGGATGTGGGTTGGAAAATTTGAGTAATAATATTTGACCTGCAACTTCTGATTTGTGTTGGGAACATGCAAATTTTCTTTGCATATGCCCGACACACAGAATTGTAGCTTTGTCAACATGATTTTGTTTTTAATATATACTTATTCTGTACCACAAGGGAAACAAAGCAACGAGTCAGAGAATTGACTCATTTTGGAGGTTTCTCAGATTGCGAATACTTGAGAAGGACATTAGCAGAAGAATTTCTACAACTGCAGTCGTGGTATGCATTTCTTTCACTTTCAAAATTCAAATCATTTTCATGATACACATGATCTAATTTTAAATTATTTAGATATGGCAAATAGGGGATTCAATTTTGAGTAGCTGCTATACTGATCAATCCACTAATCTTTTAGGGCAGAAAGCTTCTTGTTTCTTCACCTGATGCTTTTGATGACAAAACAGAACATAGCGCACTAATGAACTTTCTGGTTATCAAGCAAGAGTATTGACACAAAGTCGATAAGATAGATATATGTTATCAATGTGCTACCAAGTCAAGGAAACTTGTTCATACAATTTTTCCCCCGATTCTTTGTGTACATAAATTTAAATTCTTGTAATTTCATGGCTGTATTTCATTCCTTGATTATAAGTTGTCAATTTCTAGATCTAATGACTCGTAATTCTAGTTTCAAGGAGGCTTTGGAGATGCCATTAACCACGGTTTCCAGAAGGATACTTTGTAAAGACATGTTGCCGCTTTTCCCTGTTTCATCTTTGCCAAATTTTAAGTCCTCTTATTTTCCAGTATCAGTGTCATACTATCAGGTATTTGTTATTCCTGTCAATAAATGTAAATGTATATTTTTAGCCCTAATGGTCTATCGGAGTGTTTGTGTCTGTTATTTTTATTTCTGTTTCCTCATTATAAAGTCAACGAGTGGCTTAAACCAGGACGGCTGTTGTGCATGATTTTGTCATTACTGTGAATGAAAAACACTCCTTGCATATCTACGTGTAATCAGAAAGCGAACTTGCTTATCGTTCATTTAATTTTGTCTACTGTATTTGCCAGGATGCTTCTCATTCGGCTATAAATCATGTAACAACCAGTCAGAGGCTTACTGATTATACTTCTTTTATGGTACCTGATGAGACTTTCCCAAACTTCACAAATTGCATTGGCGTAGCAAAGGGGCTCATGCATGACCAGGACAACTTAAAAAGTGGCCATCATTCACTAGAAGTTGCGGTTTTACGTGTCCCTGATGGTTATCACTGTGTGGATCTGTCTCTATATAAAGTGAGTATAAGCATGTTGACCGTGTTATATTTGTTTTGGATGCTCCAATTCTCACCTCCTTTCTGAAACAGGAAGAACAAATTGTTTTGCTATTAAATGAAGTGACTATGGCATCTGAGAGCTCAGGAAATGCTTGTATGATGATCATACAAGCATCTGACCTTACATTCCAGTCTATTTCAAGATCGTCTATTCTCGACTCTTGGAACCTTCATGAACTTCAGGTATGCATTTTTTCTAATTTCATGTTAATATATACATAAATATATGGGTTAATTACAAAAAGTACCCTTGAGGTTTGACCTAATTACAAAAAAACCCAGATAACTTTAGAATTACAAAATGTACCCTTGAGGTTTCGTTTTGTCTAATATTTACCCCCTTCATAAGCAAAAAAACATTTCAAAATTGCCCCACATTATAAAAATATTACATTTAGCCCCTTAATTTTAACACTGAATCAAACATCGGGGATACTTTGTGTAATTTTGAAAGTTAGCCGGGTTTATTTGAAATTAACCAAACTTGAAGGGTACTTTTTGTAATTAACCCTAAATATATATATGCAAATACCTTGTTTTTTGCTGTTGCTCTGTATATTTGCTGTGGCTGTTTAAAAATCTTCTCCCATTCTATAATCTAAATAATAAACATGATATTGAACATGTGAACTGAAATCAAGTCCTTTGATCCACTCCAATTATGAATTTGAAATGTGTGACGTACAAACGTAACTGATGTATCTTGTTATAGGATTCTGTTATACACCTGCACTTGGAGAATGAGAAGGTTCGAGAAATTTCTCACTCTGTGGTTGCTCCATTGGCTGTTAGCGGTGAGTGTTTCACGTATCTTTCCTCCAGCATCTTGTGCTTATGTAAAAGCTTTATAGATTAGAAGTAAAATCACAAATTCTATACATTTAATCTGGTGATAATAATTCGAGTTTTAGTTGGACGCTTAGCTGACATTTTAACATAAAATTTCATATTTCAGCATCCAGAGGTGTGGCTTGTGTGTTTGCTGCAAGAAAACGTGCCTTGGTGTATATCCTAGAGGAAGATGAAGATGAGATTACAGATTCAGAATAAATTACTGTTTAATCCCTTCAACTCCAGTTGGTGACCGTGTGGTTTGAGCTACATTCACCTGTTATTAAGGTGTATATGTTGTACCTGTTTGTATGTTGTACTATATAGGAATTATTTAATTTTAGTATTTTTTTTTACTAGGTAGTATCTTTTCTTGGTGGGGTTAGTGCTTAAATTTGCCTTTAGATTTAAGGGAGATGTATCATGTATGTCTCTGAAACTCGCTGTTTGAAAAAACAATTAAGTTATTTATATTTTATCTTCTTTTTTTTTTTTTTTTGACGGGTATATGAGATGGAACACACGCATTCATATGAGGTCGAACCTGGTCAATTGACAAGAAAACACAAACTTCTACCATTAAAGCACGAGGACTCGCGTTGAATTTGATCTTTTCTCCTATGTTGGATTGAGTTGAAATGTAACAGCAAACATCTCAAAATGGAAGTGACAAAAATAACTGAAAATGATCTATGCCCTCACAAGTCACAACTGCAGAGTCATAGTGAAATAAGTTTTTATGGAGAACTGAAGACAGTTGTCCTCTGTTTTTCTCATTTCCCTTGTGCAATACCATGTTATTTTCTAAATCCAACAAGGGACATGTCTTTATGTCTCTCTATTTTTTCTTGATTTATGCAGAGCAAATGAAACAAGAATAAAAGGTCTTATATTTCATAGATCTAAGTTCGGTTTGTACTGAATTGCAGTTCGATCTGCTTCCTTAATGAAAATTATTACCTTTGATTTCAAAAAAAAAAGTTCATAAGACGGTTTCTAAGATACAAAAAATATGAACTCTTTTCATGAGTTTGAGATTGTATTGAAATCCTATTTAAATATAAGATTCTGCCCATGGACATATATCCATGACACCGTCTCTCGTACAAGTTTTTGTGCAAGAATAATCATTGCATAAGAAAATATCACGAGCTCAATACCGTTGACTAACAAATTGTGGTGGAAAACATTTAAGTTAAATTTGACGGCAGTACCAAAAACACGTCACGTTATAACAGAAGCTGAACTTTAAAATGGAATGTAGAGCAATCACATTCACAGCTACTGCTTATTACTCTTTTTCTTTCCCTTCCTCTTCTCTCTTTTAGTTTGTGGCTTCGCGCGTGCTCTCTTTTTCTGAACCTTCTTCAGTAGCTTCTTCCTAGTCACAGGGGTCTTCTGCTTGTTCTTCTCAAACGCTTCACCAGATTGAGTTTCTCCCAGCTCTGACCTATCAATCGGAGCCTCTTCCTCCCGAGCTATTTCACTTGTTCTCACTGTGACTTCAATGTCACCATTGTCATACCTCATCGTGCCTTCCAATAAGAAACAAAGGAGTTCAAAAAACTTGAATCAAGCATAAGCTTGTATGACACATTTATACCGATCAAACTCTTTCGTCAAAAGAAATGCTAGCGCAGAAAGAAAAAAAGAAGGAAGAGGAATGATGATTGGTACTTTTACCAGCAAAACACATAAAATATAGCATTAGCGTTAGGATAAATTACAAAAATTACCCTGAGGTCTAGTCTAATTAAAAAAATCAATGTTTAATTTTGAAAGATAGCTCCTTTTTTTTTTTAATTTAGACTGAAGCTCAAGGGTAGTTATTCTGCAGAGAATTCTTTTACTTAGTGACTGTTGATCCTCATTGAAAATAATATCATCTAGCATAAGTTATGTAAGTGACTCATACTGCGGGGAAAACTGCAGTAACTTCTTTGCAAGGGAATAACTAGATTCCACTGTTTCTTGTAATAGTAGTACACATTTTTTTACATGCCTAAGAATATGTTTAGTGGATACAGATTGGACATGATACCTGAAACTGATGCAACTGCTGGTTCACTATCCTCGTCATGTTCATATTCCACGTCAGGTGCAACAGCATCTGCACTTGAATCAGGTGGAGCTCCACCAAATTGAACAAAGTCTCTTTCCAATTTTCTCTGGGATACGAATGAACATTATTATCAAAAAAAATCTCTAATTACTACTGGACTTATAGAGTATAACTATCATCAATCAATCACACAGTTGCCACATAAGCAAGCAGAGTTAACAGTATTTTCAAAATTCTATAATCCACGAATATCACAAATTATTAATATGAACTTAAGAAAATGTTGATTTCAGTCCGTTCGATTCCATCAGGTACTACCTGGTGTTTGGGGGGTTTATGTCGGGGCTTTCAAAAAACTGAGTTGGGATGTGTAATGATATAAAATGGTAAAGTTAATTGTGTATGCATGAAGACAGCTTAAAGTGCATGATTCAGAGATTGCTGCATTATTAGAAAGCAGTTAACAAGTAATGGCCAATGGGCACGAAACTTCAATATATCAGCAGTACAATCCCCGCGCCAAATTAAAAATTGTGAGCTAAGCTCAACTCAAAAGAATTTACATTTCCAAGAATCCAGAGTGTATGTCATCTTAAAATGCAATCTCCGGGCAAACTTGCAGCTAATCAAGTAAGAAGTTTCTTAAGAATATTGACTTTACCTACCCGAGGGATCAAAATGCAAGCTTTGCCACAAGGAAATGCACGAAAAATTTAAGAAGGGACGCCTTAAATCTCCAAATTAACAGCACGACACTTTCGCGTATTGATTGTACTAGCAACCCCTTGGTTTTGTTTGACCAATCAACAAGCAAACATACAATGTTCACCTTTAGGTTTGTGCAAAACTTAAACATAACTTCTGCGGCAGTTCAAATATATTAGTTTGATTAACTAGCCTCAGACCTAGAAGCAACCACTTCCAAGCTTTCCTCGGCTTTATTCTTCGGCAAACTAACAATTCAAGAATGTCTATCATTTTATCACTGCTCAAATACAGGATCATCAACTAATCAAACATGAATACATACAAGACTTCTAACAAGCACATTAACTGCTGATATATCCTAATTCTGTGCAGTACTCTATCTATGCAAGGAAAAAATATCAGCAAAGCCCCTCAAAGAAATCATAACCGTTGAATTTGTAACTATATAACACGAATCAAATTCAAACACCCTGACATCATAGCTCTAACCTTTTTGCGCCGCTCAATGCGCTTCCGTCGTTCTGCTTCTTCTTGCTTCTGCATAGCCTCTTTTCTCCTCTTCTTCTTCCTCTTGTGGAAACCAGTCACGTAATCTCTACACACGCCAAAGAATGAATTATCAAATCCACTATCCGATGGCCACGAAATTAACCTCAAAACTGAATTCCAGATTTAATTAATCAATCGAAGTTGTTCATATATACAAACTTTTGTGAAAAAGAAAAAAAAAAAACTACGTACTTGAGGTCTTTTTCATTGAAAGAAACGGAGAGAGATTTGTTCTTGAGAGCTCTCTTTTTTATGTGGTGGGCTCTGAAGTGGAGAGGCCCCGATGCTCCGTCTACGGCCGCCGCCTCATCCATGGCTGTCGGCAGAAATTGTTAAACCCTCAGTTCGTAGTATGTTTCAATCAATTTCAGGGCGTTTGGCTAATGGGGGATGACCAAGGGTGGATGCTTTATACAGTTGTACTGTGTGCTGCTCTTGTTGTACTTCAGTGTCTTATAAGTTATAACACTTATTCACCTTTTCCTATTTAGGCCTTAGGGCACGGTGGTTTTTTATATAAGGATTAATGAGAGAATAACGCTAAATTGATATACAAAACCCAGTCTATCAAAATATAAAGGGTTAGTTACAAAAAGCACCGATTTGACTTAATTATAAAAAAGAAAAAAAACAACAACTAATTTTTATAATTTTATTTTGTCTAATATTTACTTTATTCATAAGCAAAAAATATTTCAAAATTCCCCCTTATATTTATAAAAGTACTACAATATACCCTTTAATTTAACATTGAATCAAACATGGTAATTTTTATTATTTTCAAAGTTAATTGAATTTTTTCGTAATTAGGTCAAGTCTCAAAGATAATTTGTGTAATTATCCCAAATAAAAATATAATTGTACAATTTGTCAATTTGTCTGATTTATTTTCTAGCTACATATATACAGACAATAAACCATCAATGTTTGAGATTGGCCCATTAAGTAACCTGTTAGAAGAAACGATACAAGTGCTAATCCCACATCTGTAACGCGTGTTAGTCGATGCTATCCACTTTGAGTAGTTACCTAAGTGAGTTCTATACCATTGAATTAACACACACACATATGGATGTGTGTATATATGTTGATCCAAATCATCCAATGGTATAGAATCCACTTAGGTAGCTAGTGGATATCAACTACTTACCCTGTAACGCATAAAATATAAATTAGAATAGAATTACTCATTTAGTACATAAAATACTACCATTAAATTCATAAATGAACACATAAAAAGGAAAATTTGTCTAATTGTTCAATAATTTTCCTTTTTTCTGTTAATCTATATAGGGTATAATTTTCCTTTTTTCTGTTAATCTATATACCCGATAATCTGAAACCAAATATTTCAAGCCTTTACCTTTCTCTAAAGCTAATATGAAAGAGAAAAAAAAAATTCAAAATCCACTCATTTTCTATTATACTTAATTCCTATTGGACGGCAGTTAAAATATCTACAGAAATAAATAACACCAAAAATGAAGGGCAAAATTAAAACTAGACCCCACTGTTAATCTTCTCCATATATTTATCCAACGATTCTTGCCTCTGCAACCTCATTTCCTCGTTGAACTTTTTAATGAATTCCTCAACTCGGCGGTTCAACTCGTCCTGACTCGGCGACGCCTCTCTCCGAATCCCGGAACTCGCCGCACACGGCGGCGAATCGCGGTGGTTGCTCCGCCGCTCCTTGACGCTCTTCGATTTCGGCACGTGACATCTTTGAGGTGCTTCGTGAGTGGCACGTGACTTCCCCTCTGTTATCTTCTTCCACGTGTTCTCTAGCGTATCATGCCTCGCCACCCTTGGTGGCGCCCTCACTCCTGGAAAAACACCCATTAGAATAACCCATATTTGTGCTGAATATTATAGAAAAGGGGCGAAATTAAAGTTATTTTAAATACTACTATTAGATTTTATGGAAAAGGTCAAAAGCGAAATATAAAAATAAACTTTTTTCAATGGCGTCACGTTTGCATGAGTGAATAGAATGAGGAACAAAAATTGAATGGATTATTGCAATCTAAAGCTTATAGGGAGAAATAATATATGTCAAGATCCAATTTCCACGATATTTCGTTTTGTATGATAATATATATAAAATAATGACATCAAATCATAGATATGAGTCATATGACTTTCACCATAAAAACCACATAGAATAAGAATCTCAATTTATTGTCACAAAGACGGGTGATACGTGGAGAGACCACTTTTGGGATAATTACAAAACCCCGAAGGTTTGGATTAGTAAAAAAACATTTTTTTCTGAAAATTACGAAAATCCTCTTGAGTTTTGATTTCATTTTATACTTTCCTTTTTAATAAGCAATAAAAAATTTAAAACAAAAAAACAGTAACAATTATGCCATTAAATTTAAGATAGAATAAAACCTAAAAAAAAGTTTTTATAATTTTAAAAAACTCCACTTTTTATATTATATTATCCTTCGTGACACATAAAATGTACACAATTTTTCTTTATACATAAATGAGTGTGTTTAACACCAACCCACGTAGTGAAATAAAGTACAACTGATGATGATATAAATGAGTGTGTTTAAATACAGTAGGGAATGTAATGTCAAAATAAGAGTACCAATAAAGTAAGAATTTAGATGTAGTCCAAGGGGTTAAATGATCGTGTTACTGATCGAGCATACCTCCCTCCCCTCCCCCTCCCCCTCCCACTCCCCCTCCCCCTCCCCTGACATCACATTCCTCCTTTCCATCTTAAGGGAAAAAAAAAAAAAATACCAATAAAGTAATTAAAAACTACGAGATATCTGTTATACTCATAATCCAATTTCATAATAATAAAGTTTACGAGCAGCAAAAAAACTATTTCTTACGAAAAGTAAATTACTTTCAGAAGTGATACTTCGTATCCGCTTCCGGTGACCGGACCTCGAAGAAACCAGAGGTTTTCCCCGTACGGCCGGCACGAGACATTCCAATTGAGCTTCCGGCAAAACTATCTCCGGCGACACTGTATTGACGAAAACACCCTCAACTAATTGGGTATTCTCACATTCACCCACAGCTTCATCATCTATTCTGAAATCAACCGTTTTCGAACCATTCACCATCACAGGTTTCAATTCCACGACACTATCATCACTCTCATACGCCGACGCCGCGGACGGCTGCGATTCTTCCACAACAGTCGTCGTAACCGAAAAGGACGCAAAATCGGACGGCGGAGGAGTTCTGACAGAAACCAATCGATGCGATTGAACGTGCGGCTCGATTGGATCTGATGGAATCGCGACGACGCGGCGACGGTGATGATGATGCCGTTGATGATTATGTACAAATAAGGAGGCTTAAGCCACGACAGAATGATGGACCCAGGGACGGACGCAGAAATTCGTTCTTGGGGGGGCGAAATTCAGGGGCGGTCTTGAGGCGGCGCGGATGGTGCCGCATGCACAAGAAGAGCCCTCCGCGAGGACCAAGTTTTTTTATATATGTATATATACAATCAATAGCGGAGATAGGGGTCAACCGGGCCCCCTCATTTTTTTTAAAAAAATTACTAGGTAAAATTTTTCAAATTTTTTTAGTTAATATTTATTTGTATTTTTTATCGGCTCATCCCATTTCTTGTATCATTACCCCGTAATAATCCTTAGATACGCCATTATATAATGGCGTATCTAGAATTATTAAGGGTAGGCCGATCTGTAAATGGAATGGGAATAAAAAAAAAAAAATACACATAAATATTAACTAATTTTTTAAAAAATACCTTTTTTTGAAAAAAAAAAGAGGGTGTCGAGCCCGGTTGGCCTCCTCTTATCTCCGCGATTGTATATATATTATTTATTGCTCTAGGTCCCTTGAAATCTTGGGCCAGGCTCTCTGCAAAATCAAATCTAATATAAATAAAAATAAAACATACAAGCTTTTATAACAAAATTACATGAAAATTTGGGGAGGGGGCAAATATGTTGGCTTACATTTTTATATACTATATTAATTTATTAAATAATATATTATAGGGGTTGATCGCAAGACGAGGGGGCGGTTGCCGCCACCAAATTTCCTTGGGTCCGTCCCTGGATGGACCATATAATTGGGACTTTATTCACTGCAATCGGAACAGTTAATTTTATCCCCATAGCTAAGGATATTGCTCCAGCAGAAATTAGAAACAGTTTCATGGATAAAATCCAAGTATTCATCTGAATACAATTTTTTTTTGTTTTTAATGGATTATGGAGTGAAAGTGCAGGGATTAATTGAATGCGAGGATAAATGGGATTTTCGGGGAATGGGGATAATTTATATAAGTGGGTTGAGGACTGACTGGCGCGATTTATGGGCTACCGCAAATTTGGGCCGCGGTTGAAGTGGAAATGGGCTTTTTGCTTCGTGTTGTATGTATGTGGAGCGTACATGGGTTGGCCCACGCTTTTCGTTGATTTATTTTAAAATTATTTTTATTACTAAAAATCAAAACCGTTGAAGTCGGAAATTCTAGCGCACATCAAGTATTGTGAGACACTGAGACCTAACAAATGTAAGAAGTGAGTGGATCTAGACTAGTATACTAGAAAAAGAATGACTAATGCAAAATAAGTACTAAAATTATACTTACTTAACTATGTCAACTACTACTAAGATTCCGATAAATTCTTTCTATTTCCTTAAACTAATAATAGTTATAGTTAAATTAAAGTGCTTTATACGTGTGTTTGCAATCACAAAAAAAAAATATTTTTCACCTTTTGGCTAAAAAAAAGATTTTATTTTTGTAAATATCGATTTCTGTTTATGATTCTACTTCATTTAATCAGAATCTAAAAGTATGAAGATAGGTGTTTTAGATATCTAATTATGCTATTTCTAGTTGAATTTTACAACAAACAATTACTTTTACAACCTTTTTATCAAATGCTCGCAATTCTAATTGTCAACTTCTAATTTTGTTTGAATACATTATCAACTTCTGATTCTCAACTATTTTAATTTTGATACAATAAATCGCTTATTTTAAAAGCAATAGTTTTAGCTATCACTCGCCATATACCATAAATGATATTGTTTGCCATATTATTTATAATCAATTTATTTATCTCATTCGTTTTTCAATACATTCACCAAATTCAATCAGACGCGTGCCCAGCAGCGTGGTTGGTGCACCCCACGACCGACCAATTTGCCCTTTTGGTTTAGCAGTTAGAAAGGGTTTCACTTTTTTTTTTTTTTTTCTGAAAATAGATATTAACTCTGTAAAGGGTAGTAAAATGTTCTTTTAATTATTAATGATAATTAATATTTATGTCCCCACTACATGTCCCACACAAACGAGTACGAGCAATACCTCAAACGGTCCTACGAATTTTAAACTAGAATTTAAAAATTCGTTCCTAGAAATTTCCGACCATTTTAAGGAAACATTCAGTGACATTGGTTTAGTTTGAAATTTGGGCAACTTATTTGTTGGCCTATATAATCTAGTGTCCAAACTTCGTTTTTTTTAAGTATGGTTATACTTTATTGAATCTGGCTTAGAACTTCATTTAGATTTGATTGATTTGAAGTTAATAATTTCAAACCCATTTCAACAAATTTAATTTTGGATGTGTTTATTGTACAATGAATTTTAAATCCTTAAATTCTTATTTTAAACTATTTTTTTATGTGATTGTAGTGAATTTCAAATCTATTTTATACGAAATTATTTGAAATTTCCCCCCAAAAATCACTCCTCAAATCAAGATCATATAAAGTGTTTGCACATTGGAGAACAACAAACTCAAATACGGTGCAAAATACATGCAAGCTAATTGACGTTTCGGGGCTACTACAAAATCTATACTTGAAACCAATAATTTCTTGGAAATTTTGTGTATTTTTAAATGGCATGAAAAATTATCACAGATCCCAGGAAATTTCCAGATTCCTTTGTTTTTATTGTCTTTTTGAAGATTACTGGTTCTTCTGTGACTCAAACTTAATTTTCATTTGGTCTCAACTTTCAATTTCCAAAATATGAGATAAATGACTTTTCATCTTCCTATCATTTTTCCATTTAAGTTCTTTCAAGTTTATATTTCATTTTAATTTCTTATTCACCCAAAATTAATTTTGAGAAATATCTGCCGATAATGTAGATTATATTAAGTCAAATAATCTTTAGTTTTGTTAAAGGGAAAATTGCAATTTTGGTCCCATAACTTTGGGGGGTGTCAAAACTAGTCCCACTCGATTTTACTTTTTCAAAAACACCCTGTAATTTACAAGTTGTATCAAAACTAGTCCCACTCGATTTTAATTTTTCAAAAGCACCATGTAATTTACAAATTGTATCAATTTGAAGACAAATCCCACCGCCGATTGAAAATTTCGCCGGAATTTGTCACGTGATAAGCATGTGGCCTGAAATTTTGGGGATTTCTCACCCTCTTTGACACAGTGGAAATAAAATTCTAACATGGAAAGAGATTTGGAGGGAAAAAAACTCGTCACCACCATTTCCCCCCAAAAAATATGTCCAATTACAGGGTGTTGACGAGTTTTTTCCCCTCCAAATCTCGGTGATGAGTTTTTTTCCCCTTCAAATCTCTTTCCACGCTGGCATTTTATTTCCACTGTGTCAAGGAGGGTGAGAAATCCCTAAAATTTCAGGTCACGTGCTTATCACGTGATGAATTCCAGCAAAAAATTCAATTGGCGGTGGGATTTGTCCTCAAATTGATACAATTTGTAAATTAGAGGGTGTTTTTGAAAAAGTAAAATAGAGTGAGACTAGTTTTGATACAATTTGTAAATTACAGGGTGTTTTTGAAAAAATAAAATCGAGTGGGACTAGTTTTGACACTCCTCTAAAGTTATGGGACCAAAATTGCAATTTTCCCTTTGTTAAACGATGCCTACTAATTAAATAATTGATGAAAATTTAAAGTCAATTTCCAACATAATAATATCTCCACACATACAACAACAACAACAACAACAACAAAAATATTGGTCTTTTATTAATTGAGATCTACCATGGAATAATACGATGTCATCATCTATTGACTATACTTAGTACCATCCATATCTAACAGCAAAATTTTTGTAATAAAAGTCAAACTTATATAGCTTTTGCAAAATGTCCCCTATCATGATCTAAGAATTCCTTTAATCAAGTTAACACAAGTAAGACAAGTTTAATTAGTTGATTGCAGTTATAAGAGTCAATATGTAACTCATACGTTGTCTTAAACATCGTAATCATAGGATTAGTTGGATTTAGTAACATTCTTGGAAATTTTCGTACTACCCAACGGCCAACGGTCAAGTCAATCAAACTCTTTTTTGGCTCTCCCCACTGTTGAAGTTTCGTGCATTTGTTGTCACCATTAATATGTTTCAATTTGTTCACACCCAAAGAAATACTATTGGGCCACATATTGATGGATTTTATTTATTTTTGGATCGGGACATATTGGTGGATTTCATCATGAGGAAGATGAGGGATAATTTACCGACATTTTTATTTATTTTGAAAAATAAATAAATTGTTTTTTTTTTTTTGTCTCTTCAAATTAATTACTGGATAAAGGGGTAGTTAATTCAATGTTCATTTTATGGTCAAAATAGTTTAACCAAAAAGCTTATGTTAGCTCAACTAAAAACATTGCTTTGTATTTGTATATACAACACAACAAACCAGTTAGAAATTTTTCTAACCGCAAGTCTACGTTGTCGTATCCACAGGGAATGCGTGTATAAGTACCAAGTATAAATTACCTATGCTATATTTGACAGATCAATAATAGGTCGATGTCTCAATTTATAAATAAAAACAACTACATGTAACTAATCAAAATATAAACATCTAAATCTATGGGTGAATGAATTCTAGAGGTGTGATGAATCTAGTTTTCCCTTATATTATCAATATGGTTTATCAATCACAAATTATCAATTTATAAGTCAAGATTTCTACAATAATCATTTTCTCTCTCGAGTGTCAAATGATTTTAGATCACAATTAGGAAATCAATATCTCTATAAAAATCACCAATTGAAATCTCAATAAAAACTATGAATCTTAGTTGATGACTTCAAAGGATTCACAAATCTCTCAATTCTATGAAATCTGCAGGTTATGCTATTTCAAGGCCTCAGTATTCAATTACCTCTCTCAAGTGTCAAATCAAATACACCAAACACTCTAAATTATTGATCAAATAATTTAGAATCAATAAATCCAAATAGCACAAATAAATTGAGAAATCTAGATTGACAAACCACAATATCAAAACATAAGTTCAAACATAGATTACATCATCCCTCTAGAATTATAAAGTTTAGCTCATGATGAAAATACAAATATCCATAATCAAATGAGAATGCATCTCAAATGATATACAAGAAACAACAAAGAAGGAATTAAAGAGATTAAAGAAGAATCTTATCTATTTCTAGATGATAAATGTCTTCAATCTTCTTCCCCAACTCTTTCCTTGTGTCTTGGTGGTGTTGGTTTTCATCCCCAAGTGTCCTCCATGCCCTAGTTCAAACTGCCATGTATCTATTTATAGTACCTCTCCTTTTAGATCCAAAAATCGGACATTTCTTGTTTTGTCCGCCCACGAAATAAAATTTTCGAAAATGGCGTTGCGGCGCCAAAACACAAACCCCAGGACTGCCCATTTTTTTCGGTATCGGGCTGCAGGCGCCAGTCGTAGAACACTCCCCACTGCGGCGTTTTTTAGTTTAGCTAAGGCCGCTATTTTATTGTTATTGATAGATGCCTCTTCTTTCTTGTTGTAGCGCCATCCAAACGTCCGAATTTGCTTTTTGTGTCTTCATAAGAGTTGTAGCCCTATCTCGTAGCTTTCCATAGCTACATGAATCAGTTCAATATCAATTTTGTGGAGAGAGTTATGGCCAAAATACTAAAACCGCCGATCTTTGGAAATTCTAGACGCGTTTGGACATTTCTTGATATCAATCCCCTTCTTGTTTGATCATCCTTGCTTCTTTTGACATGAGACTCATTGTTATGACTCTAGACTCAATATACTTGGCCCACAATATGTCTTGGCCACTCAAATGACTCAAAACAATAGAAATTAATGCTTAACCTTTGAGATATAACAAAAATGACTCAAAATACTCAAAAACAACACAAAACTCAAGTCTAGAAAGCCCAAATCAATGGTATAAAACCAAGTGAACAAATACCCCCAAACTTAGAATATTGCTTGTCCTCAAGCAATTACAACTCTAAAATAAAAAATACAAGACACAACAATACAAACAAACTGCAAAACTTCACAACCAATATCATTTGTCTCATACTCATTTCACTATCAATCAAGCATGTGTTTTAACATTGTGATCAAAAGTATGGAATGTACATGCCAACTCCGTTTACATTATTCAAATAGATTCACGCAATCAAGTGTTTTCAAAATGATCCACTTTTTGAATATAGAGATGAGATGCTTCTGGACTCCATAGGGCATTGTCTTTCACACTAATCTCCACTAATGTAGGCTAATGTAACACAAGGATCAATAGGACTTTTAAAGCTTGTATTGTGGGCTTAGAGTAAGGTAGGAAAATATGGGATTAAGTGGCTCAAATCACCCAACACACAATTAACACTTGAATTATCAATAAGCTACTACCCTTCACTTTTTGACATCCCCAATGTTTATGAACCTTCAATCCCGATGATTTTTCTCAATTTTTTTTACACATATTTTTTTTTTTTTTCTAACCCCCAAACTTATTATTTTGCGTACATGGGTTCCATATTTTTTTTCTCGAGCAACTTCATTCAATTAAATACACACCCTTCTCATCATACCTCCTCAACTTCCAATATTTTTTTATACTTTGTGTGTATGATTGATGGGTAATTAGGATATTAACCTTTGAGGCTCACGGGTGTTAGATTGGTTGCCAAAGAAACGGGTTTATAAGGCTCAAAAGGGGACACTAGGGAAAATATAATACAAAGGTAGGCATTCTAGGCTCGGCTTGTTCAAAGATGGCCTAAATCACTTCCTTAATGTTACTTCACCTAGGATTTCGCCTCGACTAGTGATTAGACAAGTTCTAGCATCCGGTGGGATCATAAAGTAACCACTCAATTGCATAAATCATCCCCAAATAAATCAACGAGTTAATCACATAGATGGAATTAATGGAAAGAAGATTAAATCACGATTTAACACATGCTCTCTTGGCCGTTCAACTCATATTCGACAAATTCACTTACTCAAGCAATTTCACGGTTTTACAAACGACCTCGACTCAACTCAAAGCAAATATGCAAGAAAAATAAAAAAAAAACGAAGAAAGTTGGATCACAAACTGAAAAAGGTATTACCACTCCCCCAAACTTAATATAACCATTGTCCTCAATGGAAGAGGTGAAACTTCTCGTTGGAATCGTGGGGTGAAAGAGAAGCAACAGGGCCAATTGGTAGCACTCTGTAGGGCGATGGCTTTTTCTTTTGCCTTTTATGATTTAGGAGGCACAATACCAACTGTCAAACAAAACCAAACACGTGGAAACAAGCAATGGGATAAAGTACCACAATATCATACGAAGACCATGGGAGAGACATTAATGTCATATAATTGTAATCAATATGTGAACTCCCAACAATAAACCAAGAAGGGTATGCAAAAGTGTTAAATTTCTCATTGAGGCATTTTATCAAATACATGGTGGGCATAGATAGAAAATAAGGATGTGGAGGTAATTTATATAACCAATTATACCCGAAATTCAATACCAATCCAAATTCTATCACAATAATCACCTTTTGCTCATAATTTCACAAGAATCGCGTAATGAGCATGCAAGAGGGATAAGGGTGAGATGTCATAACTACTACTAATAAAACACAAACATTCTAACTAATCTAACTATGAAAGCAAGTAAAATGAGCTTGGGTTGCCTCCCAAGAAGCGCTAAATTTAAAGTCTTTAGCCAGACTTTTGTTTTTACTCAACCGGGATCCAAAAATAAGTGTCGGTCATGCCACGCCTTTGTATTTTCCAACAATATAGGCGATCCTTCAGTATATGAAAGACGTGGATGATTAAGGATCACAATATTGATGGTCTTTTGGAAATCAAATGTGTTTCTAATGATGATAAATGGTTTATTAATCATAGTAAAGATATTTCTATTTTTACTCACATTAAATATCATGAAATCTGTAGAACATGTTAATTGATCACCATTTTCAAACATTGTTCCTTCAAGTATATGCTTTTTAAAATTTGATACATTTGTATTGAAGCTTACATCTAGAGTGCACATATTTTTGTCAATATGAGGATTTTCAATTGAGTGAGAGATAGAGATACTCCCTGAGTTAATTTGATGTGGCTCTTCCTCTTGTAAGATCGGATTGCACTCTTCAAAAGTCTCCTCCAAATTTTGAAGGACGTCCACCTTTTTCATAATGGGCAATTCATGTTCATGATTTTCTATTTCACCAGGTCCCAAGAATGATGACGACTCTTCATTATTAAGTTGGTCAATCATTTGTTGGAGTAACTTTGACATAGTTTGACATGTAATCTCAATTTGTTGAATGCTTGCCTCGGTTTGTAGTAATCTATCATCACTTTCTCGATTTCTTATCTTACACTCTTCGATAAACTCAGCAAGATTCTTTTCCAACTCGGACCGACGTTTTATCTCATCTTGTCGTCTTCTTGCCTCACAATCATCTAGTAATTGATAAAGTATTTCTTCCAAGCTAGACAATTGTTCTTGTGGGTGATGAAAGGTTTCATGATTTGCCATATTTTGGGTCCATACATTTTCTTGAGGTGGATAATAAGGAACAAAATGGTTCACACTTTGACTTCCAAAATCACGAAGCATCATCGGTTGTACGTATATGCATACATTATAATTCCATCCAACGATGTGCCTAAAAAATTACATAAAATTAAAACAAGAAAAGAAAAAAAACAAAAAAATAGTCAAATTACAACTAGGCAATCAACCTTGATATCATACAAACACATTCCCCGGCAACGGCGCCAAAAACTTTTTAGATAATTTTCTAACCGCAAATCTACGGTGTCAAGTTTTAATATAGTGATATGAGTAGGGTTGTCGTATCCACATGGAATGCGTGTATAAGTACCAAGTATAAATTACCTATGCTATATTTGATAGATCAATAATAGGTCGATGTCTCAATTTATAAATAAAAACAACTACATGTAACTAATCAAAATATAAACATCTAAATCTATGGGAGAATGAATTCTAGAGGTGTGATGAATCTAGTTTTCCCTTATATTATCAATATGGTTTATCAATCACAAATTATCAATTTATAAGTCAAGATTTCTACAATAATCATTTTCTCTCTCGAGTGTCAAATGATTTTAGATCACAATTAGGAAATCAATATCTCTATAAAAATCACCAATTGAAATCTCAATAAAAACTATGAATCTTGGTTGATGACTTCAAAGGATTCACAAATCTCTCAATTCTATGAAATCCTAGGCTATGCTATTTCAAGGCCTTGTATTCAATTACCTCTCTCAAGTGCCAAATCAAATACACCAAACACTCTAAATTATTGATCAAATAATTTAGAATCAATAAATCCAAATAGCACAAATAAATTGAGAAATCTAGATTGACAAACCACAATATCAAAACATAAGTTCAAACATAGATTACATCATCCCTCTAGAATTATAAAGTTTAGCTCACGATGAAAATACAAATATCCATAATCAAATGAGAATGCATCTCAAATGATATACAAGAAACAACAAAGAAGGAATTAAAGAGATTAAAGAAGAATCTTATCTATTTCTAGATGATAAATGTCTTCAATCTTCTTCCCCAACTCTTTCCTTGTGTCTTGGTGGTGTTGGTTTTCATCCCCAAGTGTCCTCCATGCCCTAGTTCAAGCCTACCATGTATCTATTTATAGTACCCTCCTTTTAGATCCAAAAATCGGACATTTCTTGTTTTGTCGCCACACGGGCGCTGCAGCCATTTAAAATGGGCGTTAACAAAACACAAACCCAGATCGCCCATTTTTGGTATCGGCGCTGCGCCAAGGAGAAGCGGCTGCCCACGCCGTAGAACACTCCCGGGCCGCTGCGGCGCTGTTTTTTAGTGCCTTGGCGCCATTTATTCTTATTCATGCTGCCTCTTCTTCGCTTGTAGCGCCATCCAAACGTCCGAATTTGCTTTTTGTGTCTTCATAAGAGTTGTAGCCCTATCTCGTAGCTTTCCATAGCCACATGAATCAGCTCAATATCAATTTTGTGGAGAGAGTTATGGCCAAAATACTAAAACCCTGCCAGTCTTTGGAAATTCTAGACGCGTTTGGACATTTCTTGATATCAATCCCCTTCTTGTTTGATCATCCTTGCTTCTTTTGACATGAGACTCATTGTTATGACTCTAGACTCAATATACTTGGCCCACAATATGTCTTGGCCACTCAAATGACTCGAAACAATAGAAATTAATGCTTAACCTATGAGATATAACAAAAATGACTCAAAATACTCAAAAACAACACAAAACTCAAGTCTAGGAAGCCCAAATCAATGGTATAAAACCAAGTGAACAAAACCCACTCTAAAGATTTATTTATCCAAATAAAATTAAAACTATATTTGGTCCTTAAATTTCTCTGGGTTTATTTCAGTTTGCCTTTCTCTGATAAAAATAATTTTTTTTACCCCATTTACCTGACATTTTACCTCCTCTGTCATTAAAATGAACTTGATTATTTTTATATAAAAAATTTATAAGCACATTTTTGTCTGTTTTTTAATTTTTGTATAGTGTTAATTGATATCAAGGTGCTAGTTTAACTACATTTCTTTAAAATTTACTAATTGATTTACTTGGTATAATTTCAAAAGAAGGCGGATTATATGTTTGTTGATTGCAATTTACATTTGAAAAAGCATGTAATTAAATTTGATACTTATGTTAGTTTAAATTATCGTTCTATCCGTAAAAAAAAAACAAAAACATTGTTCTAAAAAACTCACTAGTCCCATCTTAGCGTTAGGTCACAGTCTATGTCTTTTAGAACTCGGGTTTAAATACATGATATACAGTGTTCTAAAAAGTGCTAGGCTAGTCGTGTGGCAAATTCGGGCCTATTAGCATCTAGGCGGAGATTGAGCAGGGTTAGGTGGGACCTAGGTGAGTTTAGGCGGGACCTAATCGAAAGAAAAATATAGACGGACAAGAGGAGCCTAGTAGGCAGGAATTGATCGGAGCACTTTTATAGATCAGGACAAAGCGTGATATCCTAACCTTCTTCTGGAAGTAATTAGAGATCTCAGTTAGTTAATGCGACGTGGGCCAATGGATTTATATAAGGCAACACAGGCCCACACTTTTGGATAAGCAGTTAGTTATCAGTATTATAATTTGTAACTAACATAATCTTACAAATTTTGTGGACGGTGGTGTGAAGTGTGAACCGCAAGTCAACAATCTGGATAAAACAGTAGCCGTGTGTCTGTGCATGATTTATGGAAGTCATTAGTAACGGGGTGAGGTGGTGAATTTTTATTTTTTCAAGTTATAATTACAATAAAAAAAATTGAGGTTCGGACTAATTATAAAAAATTCCATAAATTTTTGAAAATTACAAAAAATCGCTTAAGGTTTACTCTTTCATAAGCAAAAAAAAAACCCTGAGATTTATTGAAATATTACAGTTATTTTCTTAAATTGAAAACATAATTAAATCTGAAGGGGCTTTTTGTAATTTTAAAATAATTTTGGATTTTTTTGTAATTAGCCCAAAACTCAAGGTCTTTTATTATTAATAACTGCCCCTTTTTTTCTTAGTTTAATTTCTCCATAGGCCATAAGGGTAGTGAAGGCCTTAGCCAGTTCTCCTTTAAAAAAAAAAAACTATTCATCCTTAGATTTGTGTTTGATTAAATTTAATGTTTAATTTTATAGTTTTAGGTAAATTAAAAAGTTGCCCTTAAAACTCAGCCTAGGTACAGAAACAATTGTCACCGAAGGTATTTATAATTTTGAATGATAACTGATTTTTTTTCTTATAGTTAGTCTAAATCATAAACATAATTTTGTAATTATCCATACATGTTTATCTATCTATGTTATTTAACAATTGAGTTAACCGTTTTATAAATACCAAGGTGACAAGCGTACAGAATAAGGTCCTTGTGGGGCGACTGTGAGGTCTCATCTAGTTAATTTGGAGATTGAAAAGGGAATAATTTAGAAATAGTGAATTTAACCATATCAGGGCCGATCATAACAATTTATTGGTATGAGTTGAACTTTAAAATTGAGCCTCTTTTTTCAATAGAAACTTAAAGTCAACATAAAAGAACTTAAAAGTTAAAGGCAACATAAAACAACAAAAGAAATAATAATTAAGTGGGATAATAATGAAGCCTTTCAAAATTTCAAGAGTGACAAACATTCATCTACTGCCATAGATTTACTCTTGATGCAATATTTTATTTATGTATATATGTAGTATATACAAAACATATACAAAAATCTTGGGCCCCTAAATTTCGTAATTTTTTTGGCCAAGTCGACTAACTCATTCGTCTAAACTATGGAGCGGCCTTGACCCACACAGAGCACTCGAAGGTTGAAGTTGTTGCAAGCCTTATGTAGGGATGTCCCTCCTTCCATCCGGTTTTTTGGTCTTTTTTCCCATATGGTACTTCATTTATCGGATGTTTCAATACAACTAGGGGTGTAAACGAATCGAGTAAAATCGAACATACCATTGATTAAGCTTTTGAATTACTATCGGTCGAGTTTCAAAACTTGTGTTTGATTAGTAATCTAGTTGAGCTTGAACGGATTTTAGCCGAGTCCAACACAAATCGAGCTTGAGTAACTTAATATTTTTACACATACTTTATTAGTTTTTTACTAATCGAGTAGAGCTCGAGCCATGCTTTACATTTTACCAAGCGGAAAAATATGTTCAAATTTGATCCATGGTGTTAATAGATCGAACTCAAACGATCTTTTAAGTTTCACGAACTATTTCAAATCGAGTATTGAGTAGTTTGGTTCAATTTTCAGCCCTAAATTTATGCACCAATTGAACGTGGCACATGAGATGGAACAATATAGGAAATATAATATCTCTATTGCTTTCCATCCATTTATGGATCCACTAAGCCTCTTTTTAAGGAATCATGAAAGTACACAAGCATGCCTACGCCTTTCCAAGGTCAATTGTTTGTAGTCTGAAGCTCTCATTATATGGGCAAGTTTGCCAAGTCCAAAACAACTCGGCAACCTATGGCCCAAATGGGATGAGCCTACAAAATTTGCAAGATTGGAGAACAAAGTAAAGCTTATGGACAAATGCATATTAAACTTTATGGAGTATGGACCATGGAGCATCAGAGTATGGGTGTGATACTGATAACGTAGACATTTAGGCCCATCTTCATTATTACAGTGTCTTCATTCCAAAATTACAAAGAACAGGCCCATCAAATGAGTTTTATAATTATATTTTTTTGAAGAAAACAAGGAAATTTATTACTAGTAATAGTAATGAGTCTAGTTAAAGAAAGATTAACAAAATGAGGAGGATCGTCCCCCAATTAGTAGGGCTAGCATATAAATAAGATGTCTTTGTGAGTACATGGATGTTTTCTTTTGCTTGCCTCCTTGTTAACTTAACCATGAAATTCAATTAATTGTTGAGAATATCTTTACCAGCATTGAGTATATAACAAATGTATATAATTGACAAAATGTAACAAATGTATGATATGAAACTTTAGTGGTATTAATTAATTTGGATAGTAGTTCAGTGGTTAATGACTCTCATACTCAGGCTATGTGGTTCAATTCTTATCTCCAACCATAGAATAGAATTAATATTGTGTTTCAGTGGTAGAAACTTGTGATATGATGATCCGGATTTGTTCCCACATTAGTGGGTCACTTCACCTACTATCATAATTGTACTATAAAAAAATTATAAATTACTTTCAAATTTAATAAGTTTACTTAAATATATTTGGGCGGAGAGAGAGGGGGGAAGAGAATAAGAGAGACCGATAGAGAGAGGGAGATATTTTCCGATACTGCGATAATAACTCGATTCACTATTTCTTCTTGAGTGTAAAATCGATCGCTAGGGTTAGGAATTGGAATTAGGAATCAGGTAGCGATGTCTCGATACAGTAGAGAAGATGATCGCAGGAGATCGTCGCCGTACGATTCGTTGAAAGATCGACGCTCCCATCATCAAAAGGTGTACTAATTTGTTAACCCTTCAGCATTTAACGTATTGCAAGAAACTGTTGCATATTGAGTAAAGTCAATTTTGTAACTGTGAATTTCGTTGTAATTTTTGACAATGGTCTCGAGCGAAAATATTTTTTCGTTGTTTTTGACATTAGCTGGCCTGTTTCCGTAAATTAGATGCTAGAAGAGTACGTGTACATAATTTATTGAAGTATTGCATCACTTCTTGAATAACTTTTAAAGAGCGGATGAAGGCTTTTAGGTCTAGAATTTAGTTAATCAAATCACACAACAATCAGTTTGGGAGACTGTTCTTTTTTTTTTTTCATGCCGTATTGTCCAGGAGCTTGCGGTATGAAAATCAACAAGCAATGTCTGTGGATAATATAAGATTTTTCTCAAGAATTCCCGAATAGATCACTTTAGATACCTCTTAATTTACTTTTATATGTACAGTCTGGAAACTTTTTGCTTGCAGTAAAGCAAGTTCTTGAATATTTGTGAAAGTTGTAATTTTTTCCTGAAAAATGAATGAGGAAGGACGATAATGATTAGTGGCTTTTACAAGATAGAAGAAGGTCAGAATAGCATTCAGGTGCTTTTGATTTTAAATGATATTACACTCTTGACATAGAAGCATTTCATTTATATGGGACTTCATATTTTGCCAATGGTTTGGTTTTCAATGTGTTAATTCTTCTCCTCCTCCTGTAGGGTGTTTCAAATTATAGGCCTTTGTATGCCATGTCAAGTCAATGACTCTTATCGTTGGTCTTGCAGCACAAAAGTCATCATTCAGATGACAAGGGATTCAAGCGAAAAGAGTGGAATCCAAATGAAGAGAAACATCAATATGAAAACCAAGACGCACAGACAAATGCGAGATACTATGGGAGAAGAAGCAATAATGACGATTATGGAAATAGAGGAAACCAGGAATCTAGCAGGTTGTGATGGAATTGCTTTCTTTTGGAATTTGCGTTTGTGCTTTAGCAATGTCAATAGCATGAGTAGCTGTCTCATTGGAATACTCCTTTTTTTTTCTTCCTTTTCCCCCCCCTTCAGTCGCCTTAACTAATCATTGGTGATAACTATATTACTCAGTTATAGTATACCATGCTTAGGTCTAAGGTACTTTAGCATGTTCTTATGCTGTGTGATGTATGATGTACAGGTATTCTAAGCATGGTGGGGATAGAGAAAAACAGTATAGACAGAGGTCACCCAGCCGATCAGATGATAAATCTATTAGGTAAGCTACGTCTCAGTCAAGTTCACCTTCTTTTGGAAAGAGGTTCAATTGCTTCATATTAATCCTATAAGCAATGTTTTCTTACCGTTGTCTATTTATTTATTTATTTTTGTCTCGTATGCTTGCAGTTTTAAATATAGCATGTTTTTATGATGTTACTATTTAGTGTATTGTTCCCTTGTTTGTCCAAGTTGCTATGGCGTATGGACAATTTTAAAAATGATATTACGCCTTCAAATGCGTGTTATGATCTCAATTCTCCTCATAGGTTTAAGATCCTGTGATTTATCTCTTGATCTGTTCTGTTAATCATCATCTTAGAATATTATCTTGTTAACAGCAAGCGAACAAGTGGTTTTGACGTGGCTCCACCTGTTGCTGGTGCTTTCTCAAATCCTTCAGGTTAGCCTGTAGACATGTTCTACTATGCTAAAATTGCATGGACAAATATTTGGTCTGATATTGTCTTTTCTTTATAGCATCTCATATGTTTTGGTTTAATCTTTCTTTCGATGATCGATGAGTATTTTACTAAAACCATCATTATGTTGTTGGCTGTTGTGTGTGGTTTCTTGTTTGTGATTTGTCACCATTACGTTAAGAAGGCAAAATATTGGGCTTTCTTGTCCTGCCATGCTTCTCATGGGTCTGAGGGATGTAGAATATATGCCAACGAGAAGTCGGTGCTCCAGTAGCAGGACCTTTTCATCTTCAACTGCAACTATTGTTATTTGGTAGACTTGAACTGTAGCCAGATGCAGTGGTGAAAACTATTTCATATTATAGAATCTGAATCGTATACTACCTAGGTAAGAATAGGCCTTCTTTCTGTCTTCAATAATCTGATTAATTATGTCAGTATCGCCATTTTGTACATTTATAGGCTTTAAGACATGCTGCTAAATTCCATTTGTGTTGGGGTAGCAGTTCTTTATTTTTATATTTGGGATTGTGATCGACATTATGTTCTCATTATTATTTATTATTATCCAGAACAAGTAACTGGATTTTCGATGGCTCCTCAAGCAGTTTCTGGAGTGCTGCAAACCATGCTTCCTTCTGAGACAACTCAGGTATATTAGATCAGTGGATGTTTATTGATTTTCCATTATGTAACTCTCGTTCGTTTATTTATTTTTACTATCATCTCTTAAGACATGTTCTCTTGTTGTTAGATGAACCAGTTGAGTTCTGTTTCAATGTTTCCAATTCAAGTTATGACTCAGCAGGTAACTGTGTGGTTTTTAATATATTCCTTTATTGTCTTTGTAGTCCAAGAAAATCTTACTTTGTTCTTATGGTTTTTGCCTTTTCATAGGCCACAAGGCATGCTCGCAGAGTGTATGTTGGTGGCCTCCCTCCCCTTGCTAATGAGCAGGTACATGATTACTATCCCCTCCCTGTCAATGGAAGGGTTGTATTGCTATCTCCTTTTTGCCCCTTCCATACTCGTTCTTATGAAATTTGGTTGGATTATCTACTTGATATTATTTCTTCTTGCATCCTGTGGCAAATTTTAGTATAATATCTTGAAAAATAAATGTCTACATGTCGTTTTATATCCCTTGTTTTTGTGCATTGTGTTTGTGTTGCTGGCCTGTTTGATAGGCTACTTCATGTTAGCATTGCAGGTGTCCCTTCAGTGAGTTTGTTTCTTATTTATTTCAATTGGTGCAGACAATCTCCAGGTTTTTCAGCCATGTTATGAATGCAATTGGTGGAAATTCTGCCGGTCCTGGTCTGTGGTCTTTCAGCACTTTAGACACAACATTTATGCATGTAAGCCTTTTCTTCAGTTCCACTAAGCATGACTAAGTGTTTGCATATCAGGTGATGCTGTCGTGAATGTGTATATTAATCATGAAAAGAAGTTTGCATTTGTGGAAATGAGAACCGTAGAAGAGGCAAGTAATGCTATGGCACTTGATGGAGTTGCTTTTGAGGTGTGTTGAACTTCCCTCATCTATCCATCTAATTATCCATCACTATCTGCATTCCCTTCTCATTGCTCATGTAATCTGTTTTGGGCCTCAATATGCATTGTTACAATTTTTGGCCAAATAATGACTTTTGCCACTTCAAAAGAACAGATAGAAGTATGCCATAAACCTTTAAAGCTGAAGTCCTATGCATTTCTTCCTAGTAACTATTCAAATATTTAGGTTTGGCATCGGTAGCATGGACCACAACATGATTTGATTGGCTGCTATCTTGATTCTCATTTGTATCTGAACTTGCAAGCAAAATTCTTGGTGCTCTTTTTCCCCCTTGACTCATTTAGGCATGGAATTTGGAGTTAGAGGTGTATTTGGTAAATTATTGTATTATTACCCGTAACATAACAGAGATATAGGTTAGAAGACATGCAAAAAAAAAAAAATCTCCGGGTTTATGTAAGAAAACATTATCAAGAAATAATTGCATCCAATTTTCTGACTGTTCAAGATTTATGCCCTCTTATTTCTTTTTCACAGTTGGTATTTGATCCATTTGTTCTATGACACATATGTCCCAAAATAATCATAATTCACTTAAATTTAGGTAGTGCTTAATTTTCACTGGGAATTGTATAATACTAGGATACAAACTCACAAGAACAAATGTAGGTGTTAACATGTCCGAATTTTTCGAATTTCTATGTTTAGACTTCTCTATTTTCTATTTGTTATCTTACTTTTCAAATAGCACTGCATTTATTCAACCAGAGAGCAGAATGTGAAAGGGCTCCGTTGAACATCTGAGCTCCACGTTTCTCATCTCTTATCATTTTTTTTGATAATAACAGGGTGTTTCTGTGAGAGTTCGAAGACCTACAGACTACAATCCTTCTCTTGCAGCACCACTTGGTCCTAGTCAACCTAGTCCATATCTTAATTTAGCTGCTGCTGGACTTACACCTGGGTAAGTGGCCACAGGCTCTTTTCCTTTGTTTTCAGTTAGCAGTTCATTTCACCCGGCCGTGAATGCTGCTTGCGTCTGAACTTGCAAGTCGTTAAAATGTGCAGCTTACCAACTTTGTCCTGGTTGATGCTGAGTTAAACTTGATGCAAAAGGATATATTATCTAGTGTGATGATAATTCGAAAATAAAAGTGATATGGATAATATTTGTTTAGCTCAAGGATCAACCTTGTGGTAGTGATGTGGCTATGCAACAGTACAAGTTATAGCTGCATCGATCATTGTATTTTACTTTTCATATAGGCGAGATAGGTATTCACGGTGTGGAGAATGGAGATGCATCAGTTAGTAATTCGAGTTATTGTGGTGTTTTTTATCCCCATCATATGAAATGCATATCTCAGAGTCTTGTTTGTGGCAGATCCTGTTCTGATGTGCCTTACTCTTTTTTTCTGAGAACTACTACTTTTTGTCGTTCCCTGATATTATAGGGGGGAATTACCAAAACTAAATTACGCACCAAATTCTGTTCTGTGCACAAGATGGTTTATACTTGTACTGCTTGCAAGCCCTGTTACTAGAATCATTGTCATGAAGCTAGTGATGGGCTTCCAATTTTCAGCACTTTACTCTTATTTTCCAATGATGAAGGACCTCTTATCTCCATTGTTATGAATTTTGTCTGTGCAATGATCTATATTTTCTCCTTGATCATCTCATTTCCTCCGTGTTAGCTTATTATTTATCAGGAGTCTACTGTAGTTTATTTCATACAGGATTTCTTTTCATTTTTTGATAGAATGACTGGTGATGCTGAGGGAGCTGATCGTATATTTCTTGGCGGGGTGCCCTACTATTTTTCTGAAGCTCAGATAAAAGAATTGTTGGAGAGTTTTGGGTATGATATATTACTAATATATATGTGTACATCACAGAATGATCTCAGCTTGTGGAATTATTGAAATACTAGTTTGTTTAATGAACATCCTATCTCTGAATCATTATGGTCTTCCAATTGATCTTTTGCAGACCTTTGCGGGGGTTTGACCTTGTTAAAGATAGAGATACAGGAAACTCTAAAGGATATGGTTTCTGCATCTACAAGGTATGCAAAACTGGTGCTAGAACACCTGTTGTGATGGGCTTCTCTAAATTAATCTCTTAAAGCAATTAACTTTTCTTGAACACAGTTGTTCTTTACAACTTGTTTCGTTCTTTGAGTTTTTGCATGATCTAATCTGAATTTATATAGTTGCTCGTACTTTTTCAATCTACCACTGATAAGATGTTACATTTGTTTTCTTAATTTATCCGGGATTCATCAACCCTTATCAGCTCGTAGTACTTGCTAATTTGTAATACCGAGGGATTATCATGGATACCTTTGTTTGGTTCAGGATCCATCTGTCACGGATATTGCTTGTGCTGCTCTGAATGGCTTAAAAGTTGGTGATAAAACACTTACTGTTCGGCGTGCCACCATCAGGTGAATCTTCTTTGATAATGTGCCCTTTATTTGTGCGGAATTTGAGAAGATATGTGTATCAAACTGCTTTGTAGAATTTTCTTCGCATTTTTCTGGATACTCAACTATACACTATTACACCATTCGGGGATTTTGTTTTGGGATGTTGTAATGATCTTACCAATGCTCACCTTCTTCATCACTTCAACTGTCGTTAGCATTAGTATTGGGATGTGAAAGGCAAAAGAGTTGTTTTTTCAGCTTTCTGAGTGGCTACAACACCATCATGATACTTTTGACTATTCAACTTTATTTGTGGTTGGAAGCTCATTAATACATCCTGTTCTATAAATTGGAGTTGTCAAGTGGAGAATGTTTGGGGAATAAAAATATGCTTGGGTTTTCTATTGGGAAGAAATGATGTTATGTATTTTGGTTAACATTTTTAAGTTTAGATATTTTATTAGTATTCTTTGTTAATTGTTATAGTTAGTGGGAGGTATTTTCAACTGTAGATGTTTTATCACTGCTATATTTTTATAGTTAATGAGTAGAAGTATTTAAATATTGTAACGTAACATTTTTTTGGAAAATATAAGTGGTAAACACGTTTTTGTTTATGGAAAATGTAAATGGAAATCTGGAAATGAAACCAAGGGAATCCAAAATTTTCAGCTGATATGATCAATGTGGAGAGGTTCATTTGTTTCCACAAGCTGTAGTAATAACTGCTAGGAATAGTTGCTTTTGCATTGATGATCATGTTTTCATGTGAAGCCAAGCCAGCACCCCTCTCCCCCAACGCGCGTGCACCCAAAAGTAAAAAAAAAAAAAAAGGAAAAGTAGCATGTATGGATGTTTTTGGATCAAGTTTCATATTTTTGATCATAGATCATTTTAGGTATAATAACTAGATAAATGTTTAAGTTAAGGAGATCTGACTTACTGCATCATTATCTTTTACAGTGGACAGTTGAAATCAGAGCAGGAGATTATACTAGCTCAGGCACAGCAACATATAGCAATGCAGGTTTTGATTGATGTCCCTTTTTTTAAGTTCATGTCTCCTGATTATTCTTTTTTTTTTTTGTTAGCTTCTTTTTGAATTTTGCTAATTAGTGCTTTGGGTTCAAGAAAATGGCTCTGGGAGCTGGAGTGATGAATCTTCCAGGTGGAGGAATTGAATCTCTAGTAAATGTGGAAGTGGAAATTCCAACCAAAATTCTGTGCTTGACTGAGGTATTTTCGGCTTTGACCTTTATCGCTTTATGTGTTTGTTGAAATAAGCTGTTTGGCGTTACCTTTTTGAAATAATCGTATTCTTGGCTTCATCAAGGTTGTTACTACTGACGAATTGATGGATGATGGAGAATATGAAGAAATACTTGAAGATATGAGGGAAGAATGCCAGAAATTTGGTATGTAGTACAATATACGACATAGCTATATTGTGTTTTTTTCCCTCTTATAAAATTTGACTTTAGAAGTTTTAGACCGTCATGTCCTCTCAAAGATCACAGAAAACAGGGAATTGTCTATTGACTTGGCGTGAATATCAATGCATAAGTGATATGTTGCCTGTGCAAATAATTATTTAAAAGAAAATTGTGAATTCAATTCAAGTTTCCCACATAATGCGTGTTCTTTATGCTACGGTTTCATGTTGAAATTCCTTGCTCTAGCAAAGTCATCAAATGAGTATGTCCAACTATGAAAAAAGCCTGACCTGAATGCATGGCATAACTGGATGGATCATAATTTTAGAAAGCCGTAATTAATCCAATTACCCTTGCCAGAATATGGAGTGCTCAGTTAAATTTTGGCGACTAAGACTACCTGTTGATATATCTATTTTCTGTTTTATTAGTGTCTCGAATAATTATATCTTGATTATTAGTTTATTACTGCTTATAAAATTTGAGGAAAACAAAGAATGATTTTGCGGCATAGTTTTTTTATATACTCACCGTTGTGAAATACTAACTTTGCTCTTTGTATTACTGCTGTGTCGTTTTGTTTTTACCTCGTGACCCACATTTTCAAACGTTGTTCCACATCATGAAAAAATCGAATCGCTAAGTTCTCTCTTTATGAAATTGTAGGGGAGCTAATTGATGTTACCATTCCTCGTCCTATTCCAAATGCTGCCAATAGTGAAGGTATTGGGAAGGTATGATATTCTTGTTTTCTCCTCTGCTCCATTATTTTTTTCCTTTGTCAATTATAGGATAAGGGTAGAGGAACCTTTTTTTTTATTTTTATCTATTAAGAGTAAATAAACGGAGCGTTTATTAATTAAATCTTTATTTATGAAACAATTACAGGTGTTTTTGGAGTACTCTGATGCTGCTGGTTGTACCAAGGCAAAGTCTGCTCTTAGCGGTAGGAAATTCGGAGGCAATAGTGTGGTGGCTTTATATTATCCAGAAGACAAATATTATGGAGGGGATTATGCTGCCTGACTTTGTATATATGCAAAATAATCATGAACAAAGTTTTATTGTGAAAAATTTTAATCACTAGTATAGTTTTGAAGTGTTTGATTAATTTAAATACAGCCACCAAAATGTGCGAAATCGTTGCATAGGCAGACTGTTGTGTGATAACAAATTTTGTGCAAATTCAATGGTTCTGAAATCTGAATTCAAATTTAATTTGTCGTAAATTGTTCTACGGTAAGATATAGATAATGAACTAGACGAGTAGTGATTTGGGAAAATGATTTTAAATAACTTAATGACTTAGGAAATAGTTTGAAGTATGATTTCATTGATTGAAATTTGATTGTATTTTTAAATTATCCAAACTAGTTTAATTAATTTGTTATTATATAATACATTTGAAAATTGACCTTAAATCCATCCCAAAGGAGCCTGAAGCATCAATACTGTCTGACATAATAACAAATCTTATCCAGTTCCAAATATGCCTAAGATGACAGTAAGTCCTATTTTCTCCGAATTTAATTTTGCAGTTTTCTGTAAAACAAAAATGGTATCAGCACTTAATAAAAAGTTTATAATTTACACCACACGCAATTAGACTATTATAGTTACAGCGATGTTTATAAAACAAAAAAGGTAAAAGTATACTGATAAAAAAAATAAAAAATTAAAAGAAGTAAAAGTATAACACGGAAAAAAGTGATCAAATGACGTTCATCCACGTGTATGTATTATCTTAACAAAATAGGAAATTTCAAAGTAAAAATCCCACCGACATAGGGAATTTTGCTGACTGGGACTAGTGTCATTGTCACCTGTGATATTTCAGATTATGGATAAACTCGTGACCATTTCTTGATTCCTCGTATATTTCTCCTTACATGAAAAAGTCTTTTATGTTTTGGATATATCTTCTTATATATTTATTGCACCTTCCTACAATGAAATTTTCACATGATAAATTAATTAATTTTAATGCCATAAAAGATGTACTGCATAACTTATAATAGAAGATTTTCTGTGCCTTATTTTCAATTGGACTAATATACTATTAAAGTCTTTTTTTTTTATGTGAGAAATTAATAGTGTCTTTTGGATAACATGGCCACCTACATTTGTTCTCCTATATATTCTCAAACTTCCTGCCCAAAGTTTTCATATTCATTCCTGCAATTTGCTCTTTTTCTGCGTTTATATTCATTTAATTAGATCTACTCTGTTTGAAGATTTATTGTCGGAGAGAAAAAAAAAATAAGAAAGAGGAAATTAAAAGAAACAAAGTGAGAAAAAAATGTTGGCTGTATTCAAGAATGGTGTGGTTAATCCACCAAATGAATTGCGTAGCCCAACTTCAAAACAGACCTTTGCGAGGCCCAAGAGTCCAGAGGAGATGTTGAAGGATTTTTTAGCTTCAAATCCAATTAATGGCTTCTCTCTTGGATTTGCAGATAAGGGTTTCTTGGCCTATGCCCCACCTCAAAGTTCAGTCATGTCGCAACAAAGGTAACCTTAAAACACACACACACACACACACACACACACACACACACACACACACAAAAGAACTATGCTGTCTTAAGAAATGGTGTTTTTAACAAGAAATGGAGATCAAGATTTTCTTTAAAAAAATAATTACAAAAGTACCCTTGAGCTTCAACTTAATTACATAAAAATCTAATTATTTTTTAAAATTTATTTGAAGGTGCAATTTGTAAAATAGAAACATAGTTATTCGTAAACTTCAAGGATAGTATACGTAATTTGGGATAATTACAAAAAAACTGAGGTTCGGTAGATTTTTTAAAATTGCAAAAAAAAAAATCTTGAGGTTTTATTCCGTCATACATTTCCTTAAATTTAAGATATAATCAAACATTATGGGTTATTTTGTAATTTTGAAATATCTCTGGATTTTCTTTTGTAATTAGCCCAAACCCTAGGGGGTTTGTAATTATCCCTTGTGATTATGCCTAGTATTTATCTTGCATTTTCCTTCTTGATTAGCGTATATTATATTTATAACGTAGATCATAAGCACTAATGATCAAGAAAAGAAAAACAAAGGTCCAATCAACCTCTTTTGTCTCTTGTTGCAATCCACATATTTTTATGATCCAAGATTGTGAATTTGCAGGTTGTTCTGTGGGGTAAATGATGTATACTGCATTTTCCTAGGGAGTTTAAACAATTTGTGCACTCTCAACAAGCAGTATGGGCTTTCAAAGGGTGTCAATGAGGCCATGTTTGTGATTGAGGCCTATTGCACTCTCCGGGACAGGGGCCCAATCCCGGCCCATCAGGTTCTTAAAGACCTTGAGGGCAGTTTTGGGTTTGTGATCTATGATAACAAGGCTGGAATTGTGTTTGCCGCCTCTGTAAGTTCAATTTATCATCAAACTGTTTGCTATAAATACAACTTACAAGGGATCATTACAAAAATTGTTCTTGAGTTTTGATCAAAAGAAAAAGGATAATTACAAAACGCCCTTGAGGTTTGGGCTAATTACAAAAAAAAACCCAAAGATGTTTCAAAGTTACAAAAAAATATGTCCCTCATGTTTGATTTTGTCTTAAATTTAAGGGGGCAAATGTAATATTTTTATAGATGACAGGTGTTTCACATGGCTTGGGCTAATTACAAAAAAGAGATGTCTCAAAATTACAAAAAAAAACGTTCAAGTCTTTAATTTTTGTAATTAAATTTAAAGACAAAATGTAATATTTTTATAGATGACAAAAGTGAAATGTTTTTAACTTACAAAAAGGAAAAATGTAAGAATTTGATTTTGTAATCAAACCTAAATGGGATCTTTGTAATTTTCAAAGATCTTTCGGCTTTTTTGTAATTAAAGAGCCTCAAGGACTTTCTCAGTTTCTTGTTATTATCCCAAATAAAAACTCAATTATCTTTTTTTTTTTTAGTGAAAAAAACTCAATTATCTTTCAAAATTACAAATAGGGTATTTGAACTCAATTATTTTTTTGCACTGAATCCTAATTACAAATGTAAAATGTTGAAAATGCTATTTGATTATGTTTTCAGTAATTTCTTTTGAAATAAAAGAAAAAACCAATAAGGTTTGTGTTATAATATGTTGGCAGGGTACAGATAAAGCAGTGAATCTCTTCTGGGGCGTAGCAGCTGATAACTCTGTTATGATCTCAGACAATGTAGACATCATAAAAGCAAGCTGTGGAAAATCATTTGCCCCATTCCCTGCTGGTATTTGTGCTAAAATCTATTAATTAATGGCAAAAGAGACAAATTTAACTGAAATTAATTTTTTTTCTGGGGTCAACTTTTTTTTGCAGGGTGTATGTACCATAGTGAAAGAGGATTAATGAGCTTTGAGCATCCAATGAATAAGATGAAAGCCATGCCTAGAGTTGACAGTGAGGGAGCAATTTGTGGAGCTTATTTTGCAGTTGATGCTTATTCTAAGGTTAATAGTATGCCACGTGTTGGGAGTGAAGCTAATTGGGCAACCTGGGGTTAACAATCCTTGTTTTCAATTTTAATAATTTGATGCTCCTATGTTGTTTTCTGTCGTTTTTTTTTCTTCTTTTTATATGTTTTTATCTCCCTTAGTATGTAAATTTGATCTCAGAGGGGTTTGGACTTTGCAATTAAAGAAATTATGTTTTTTAAGAGTTTCTTATGATTTACTTGCTTTATTGCTGAACTTTGCATTATTAGAACTTTAACAGTTGTGTAGTAAATAACAAGGTTAAACTATTAAATTACAGAGGTTCAGCTAATTACAAAAAAAAAAAAACAGTAATCTTTCAAAATTACAAATACCCATATTTGCTTAAAAATTATCTTATTAACATAATGGTGCAATTTTTAAAATAGAAACAAATATTAATAGGGTATTTGTAATTTTAAGAGATTGATTTTAAGAGAGATTAATGGGCTCGGTAAATTATATTGGAGAATGGAGAAAAAGTTAATGGATTAGAGCATATATGTTAGGTTAAAAAACCCAGTCTATTCTATTCAAGCAATGGAGTTCATTAAATTACAACATGAACATCTGACAAACAGGGTTCAATGCCTATTTTCAACCTCGGAGTGACCATTTTCGAGGCGAAGTATGATTACACCCCCAAGAAAATGCAACTGCTTTCATTTTGCATTTCAAGGCAAAAACCCCAAATTACAAAAAACGGAAAAAAGAAAGTTCTCTCTAAAGAAAGAAAATAGTTACGTGCTATAGTATTGAAACACGGCCATACAGAGGGACGCGTCTTGTAGCATCCTTAACCGTCGTTCAAAGATGGATCCAAGGGCCACTAAACATCCTCAGCCCCATTTGATATGATGTAATCTTGCAAAAGATGAGCTTAGCATTGGTTGCACCACAGAATAAACCAACCTCAAAATACAGTATGGAGATCGACCTCTTCAACGCAACACAATTACCAGCCAATCACTCTGAGTCAACATAAATCTGCAGCTTGCCCCGAGAACAAGAGCCCATCATTACTTAAAAAAAACATGTATGTTTAACTAAAAGCAAAGTTGGCCAAATCCTGAGCAGACCAGGTAGATAATTCTGAACCTCCTAAGCAACATATGTACAAGAACTTCGAAAATTGTAAAGTTGTTCTTAATGGTTTTAATTAAGTGCAGAAAAATGAAAATATATCAAAAGATCATCTTAATGATGATCTCTCAACAATTTGTTTCAAGATGTGCAAGCAAATGCAATCAATTGGCAGGTCTAGGAAATGACCAACTGTAGGCATGTCTGTAAGTCCAGGTAAATACATAAAGCATTTTATTTCAGCAGGAAATAAAAAATATTAAACACAACCTCGTAGAACCAACTAACCTCCATTTCTAAAAGGGAGTCATAAGTTTTCTTCTCTATTGTGTCAAAAACTGTAATGCCGGTGATTTTCTGAATCCCATGCTTAATTGCAATCAAGTTCTGCATGCAAAAAATGCACAAAGATAGGAAAGAGAAAGTTTAAAGGCAATCAAGTGTCAGAGGTACTAAAGAATTTTACGAATGCCACTTAAATTGAAAATCAAGAGTTAAAAGATCTAATATACCCTAGGAGCTCACCACCCCTAACACTCTGCAGCCAGAATTGACCTTATATTCCTCTTGTATTTTTCATTTCACCATTGTATTCTTTTTCAGGGGGTGGAAATAAACTTAGAATTATCCACTAATGTATCTAGATACAGCAATGCCACAGACTAATTTCCCAACAAAAAGGCATTCTTAATACAAGGCTATAGGCTATGCTTAAAGTTTGTGTTGCAGAAACTTAAAGATGATCAATCACAGTTACCAGCTGAAGCTTCAACGAGCTAAATGCTTGCACCTCCCCAAGAGTCTGTACAATACCATTAAAAACATCAGTAATAATATACCAGCTTTCATATGTTGAAACGGGTTTAAGATATAAATATTTGTGCACAGCATATTCAACATCAATCTCCAGACAAATAAATATAAAAATTTGGAAGACATCTGGCACATAGTAACAACATTAATGAATAAATCATGTCAAAATTAGGGGGATAATGAGTATAAATCAATGTCATATTCAGAATTGATTGTAGATCCGGCATTAAGAGCGTAATGCAGATCTCCATTAAATAATATAGATCTAGGGAAAGACATTACTAAGAGCAATTTTAGATGGCTCACCGTTGTTTGAAGGCCATTGATCATTACAGCTCTCTCATCAAGTGAATCGCTTTCTGACAACCATACCTCGAAGGGCCCCAATACTCGCTCAGTCAAGTTTATGAGATTCAAACTCACCTGCAGAAGAATTATAAGATGTCAATATTTAAAGCTCATAACTTATTAATACAACCAAATGATAAAAACATATCGTTTGATTTTGGTTCTGCAGTCATGGCTAAAGCAATAAAGTGATCACCTCATTAGATACTAATCAGGGTATAATTTGAACTTGGATTCATTTGCTTGATAATAAAACCTCAGAAAAGTGAAAATTCCAAAACAAGAAAGGAAAAAAAAAATGGAACAGTAAATCTACCTTCAAGCTTCAGCAGTTTTGAAAATTAATTATTAATCATGCTATAGTAACAAAAACAACTTTGGGCATGATTAAGTCATTATCAGAGAATGTTACTTGCACCAAAAATAAGAATAATATTCAGGAATATTCTTTTAAGAGAATGATGAGAAGATGGATCAAGAAAGGAAATTGAAATCATATGATACAATATGAGTTTAGCCTTTACCAAGAAAGACTTCTCTAAGATAATGACAGGTGGTATCTCCACTGCATGCAACTCAATCTCCTTGCGAGTAATGGGCTGCAAGGGAATTCGTAGTAATAAGAATAATAATAAGGTAACTAAGACAGAAAAATTGTTGATTGGTTAGTCATGTAATCCATTTAATCAAACTAAATTTAACAAGTTAATAATCAAAAAGAAAATAACAAAAATAGGAATATCCTAACTAAACACCAATTACATAGAAGATCCCAGCCATGTAGAATTACATCTGATATTTGAATTAGATACCAGTAACCAGTTTTAAATGTTCAACAAAGGGGGAAAAAGGAATTTTTCCTTATAAGGCCACTTTTGAGATGTCAGCAACAGGATTGAAGATCCATTAATGTAGACCAAGGTTTTAAAGTAATTTTCTGTTTTATACTATGAAGTTAAAGAAGAAATTCAACTTACATTACCAAGTATATGTTGGGTCTGCAGGCGACCAGGTTCACCCAAATTTGTACGCCATGTTATCTGAAGTTTACCGAGAATCTTACTTCCCTCAACTTTCAGTTGTGCATTGTCCGTGATGAAAATTTTAACTGATACAGATAGTTATAAATTCCTCCCCAGATCTGATAAGAATGGGTTCTTTGAAAGTTTCTCTGCAAAAACAAAACAGAGCATAAAGAATATCTAAAGAAGAATGCTAACACAAAGTTGTAAAATTGCAAGACATACTCAAATAAAAATATTAAGGAAAAAAAAAGGTCACATATCACTAACTCTCAATAATGAATACTGCTAAAATCACCTCGTCAGTAAATTGTGTTCTGAAGAATGATCAGCAGCTTTCAGTACAGTTGCACTCCAATGCTGAGCCGGCTCAAACTCAACTTGGTCCATGTAAAGGTTAGATTTTGTATGATTTTCTATACAAGCCTCCAAAAGAGTTATGTCCTGAGGGAAGTAATTTGGATATCATGAAGAGGAAATACTATCTTCCAAAGAAAGCACATCCATAGAACCGACAGACCTCAAAAAGCTTTCATCATAACCTGATAAAAAAATGCACTACTGCACCGTCCTATTATCACAATAGACTGGCAGAACAAAGTAAAATTTCATGAAGCCTTTACCAGTGTTGTGCTGCAAGTGCTCAAGTGAAATGCATATTAATGTTGTTGGTTACAAATTGAATATATTGCCACGGTAACCTCTCTAATGACCCATTGTCAGTAAGGAAACTCACATGCAGAGTACAGAGACTCCTCTAACCATCCTAAAGTCTGACAAATATCTGTAGATTCTTTATCCTCGCATTATCATATAGCAATAATTTACTTCGTACACACAATGAATTATTTTTTGGAAGGTCATGAACTTACACACCAAAAGCTTTAACCATCTTCAACATACCTTAACATTGCGAACCTGCATGAAAACAAGAGTAACTATTACACTCTTGACAGGATAAACATATGGTGTGCTAACATGCAAATAGGAACTTATGATAAAGAATTCTTGTATAGTTCGGGAACCGTGCACAGTAGATCACATAAAAAATTCTATGATAGAGTACCTTAGTCCGAACTGAGATGGGGTTAGAAACTACGAACTTGAAAAACTGTGGGAGATACTTCCTCTCACTGTCGCCATCAGTGTAAAGTGCAGTACACACCAAGCTATAGAAACCACCATCCAAGACAACTTAGAATATTGTGAGCCACCGCACAACAAAAACTAATTAAACAATTGATTTTAAGCACTTTTTATGGATGAGCTTACGTGTGTGCGCCAAGTTCTTTCACGTCATGCTCCACAATAAAATCATAACGTCCACTAGCCCGTATTGATTCAACAGGTGATTTTGATGTATCCAAAAGCAGTATTCTCTGTCTTTCTGTTTGAATTTCAGCCTATTAACAATCAAATATGAAATTTGAGTTGTGGATTCTGAGTTGCAGCTAGCAGGTAAAAGGAAATGGAATTCAGTGTCTCCCTTAAAATGAAAACATCTGCTAGAACAAGCGTTCTGATGCACATAAGTTTCTCCCAATAACTCATCATGATTTGCATCTTTGATTTGATACATCTTGTAGAACATGTGATTTTTGTTTCTGTCCTCTCTTCTGGCACAATCTATAGGTTATCTACTCTAATTCATCACTATTTTTAAAGTGCCAAGATAGGAAAATCTTCTTTGCAAATCTTGAAACTAACTAATGTAAAAGAAACATGAATCAATTCAAACTAGCAAAATGAAAAGAAGACAACTAATTCTATAAGAAGCATCCACTATACAGCCATGCTAGTGTCAAACTCCTTGAAATTCAATAGGAAGCATCCACTATACAGCCATGCTATTGAACACAGTTAAATCATAGAAGTTCATTACTATAAAGTTGTATAGTTGTATTGTTCAAACTCCTTGAAATTCAAGTGTAATGCCTCTGCTCCACTCAACCGAAACTATCTGTCCTTCTTCAAAACCATTATACTTGACTTAAAACTAATTCAAACGCGATTTTTGAATCTAACCACCCAAGTAATAATTCGTGCACATACTATCAAAACAATGTATAATTTACCTTAATTACAACATCCCGGACTTCAAAATTGGAGCTGTTGTTGATACTTATATAACTGCAAAACGTCTCCCCTAGATATATCGCCCTAACCAAGAAAAACGCAACGGTCACAGATAGCTAAATACAATACTTCAATTATTGAGCAGCCAAACTTGACAGGACTAACAATCCATTTGCTAGCAAAAAGGAACAACCTCAACCAGCACATTGTCCAGTGCATTATTAAATATAGAACATGTATGTATATGCATATACCCAAATGATTGAGGAAGAACGAGGAGGCCGGGGAGGCCGAGAGAATCGGTGGGGTGCTGGAGGAGGAATCTGCTGCGGTAGCTAGGATCGGAGGGATCCACGGCAGAGGGATTCGATTGGCTGCTGAGAAGGCGAGGGAGGTGGGACGCGGCAATTGGATCGTCGAAGAGGTCTTCGCCGAAGAGGAGATCGCAGGGGTCGAATTTGAGAGGGGAAGTGTTAACGTGGAGTGACGGGCGGCACAACCGCATCACTCTGAAAGCCAGCGAGTGCGCCGACTGCTGCGCTACGCCGCCACCGCCGCCGCTCATCCCTTTCGCTGTTCGAGTTACCGGAGTTGCTGATATGGTTGTCTTTGCAGTGGTGTTGAACACTATAGTCTAGAGTCGGACTTTGTGTGGAGAAAAATGCCATAGGAGATGAATGAATAGAAAGCGCTTCTGTCAAAAAAGCCGACTTTCGGCTTTGTTTTGTTTTCTACTTTTGTACACTATTTTTGGCTTCTTTTTACTGAAAAATGAGAAGAACGAATTAATAAATAAGTCTGTTGGAGCTAATCATTTAAAGTAATTTCTGTCTCCTGCCATTTGGGGAAAATAGGCATAGTAAAAAAAAAAAATAAGATTTTTAGTCGAAAAGTTGGAAGAGAATTAGTCAAAAATTGTCAATTCATTTTTAGTCATTTAACTTTCAAATTTCTAGATATTCAACCCTTTAACTTAACAATTTTATTTTTGGTCCTATAATGTAACATATTTCTAAATTTGGCCCTATAACTTAACATATTTTAGAAATTTGGTCCTGTAACCTTTTTAGGGAATTTAGTAATATAACTTAACAATAGTTAAATTTAATTAATTTATTAAAAGGTTATTTCTAAATTAATTTTATTTTTCAAATCGAATGATTTTAATTAACAATTAATTTTTAAAAAATAATTAATCATTTTTTAATTTAATTAATTTTTTAAAAAATATTTAAGCATTAATTTTTAAACCTTCAATTAAATGCATCTTGTACACTAGTCTACGATTACATTTCTTGGAGATAATTATCCTCGCCAAAGGTTAATTGCATAAATATGACAAATTATTCTTAAGTTACTAATTTGATGTAATTATTTTAATTTTCCTAGAATTCATTAATTATTTTAGAAATTTCTATTTATTCAAACTTTTTATTAATCAAATTAATTTAATTTTAATTATTTTTATAATTTAATTAGTTTCCAAACATTTAAATTTAATTATTTTATATTTGGTCCTATAAAATAGTTAAATTTAATTATTGCTAAGTTATAGGACTAAATTTCTAAAATATATTAAGTTATAGGATCAAATTTCTGAAATATGTTAAGTTTTAGGACCAAAAATAAAATTGTTAAGTTAAAGGACTAAATAACTAGAAATGTGAAAGTTAAAGGACTAAAAAATGAATGTGACAATTTAGATGACCAATTCTCCAAAAGGTCGAACTTACAGGACTAAAAATCTTATTTTCCCAAAAAAAAATGATATAAGGAGAAAAGAGAAGAACTAATAAAATTTCAAAATTCATTGAAAATGAGATGAAATATGACATGTATAAGGCTAAAAGTACCATTTTACCCTCAAAAGTTAGCCATATAGCAAATATGCCCTAAGATTCGCGTGTTTCGTATTGGGGACCTGACCCAAACCGAAAGGTTGGATTGGCCCGCGATCATAACCGTTGGATCTTGACAAGATGTGACAGAAAGGCTCAGGCGATCTCGACACGTAGAGCTAGGTCGTATGGCCTATTGAAATCAAAACATATAAATACCTCTCAGTTTCTTATTGCTACATGTATCTCATTTTATTGTTATTCACCTTGTTCTTCAGTTTATTGGCGATCTTAAATCTGAACCTGACTTTAGCATCAGAGTCTTAGCTGAGGGTTCACCCAGCTAGCTAACGTTCGTTTTTTTACATGTCCCGTGAACCAAAGTACCTAGACTCGAGCCGAAGCGATCCAAACCGAAGTACATATATACTTCACCCAAATCAAAATAAGTAGTGTTATTTGAGATTTTTTCCTACAAGCATTCCCACTTTGTGTTTAATTTTTTTATTTTTCAGAAGCAAAAATGAGAATTTTTTTTTTAAACATGGGAAGCCAGATACTAGTTATCCAATTGTTAATTAGATGCTGCCTAATTGCGTATCATTAAGTTTCATTGTAATTTTAACATGTGTCCAATAATAATATGTGCATAATTTTTTTCAAAACAAAAAAACTAAAATAAAACCATGTCAAAATCACAAATAATTTGGTGATATTTGTATCTAATTAGCTAGAACTGCCCATACAAAATTTGCTGTCACAAGCAAGACTTTATTGTTTATTAGTCTGACGGACATATTTTCTCTGTTCGCGTACCTGGCGTGTTTGGTTTTTGATTATTGCATATGCCTAATTTAATTTAATTTTCCCCTCAAATGATGTTAGCTTAATTTCCCTTGAAAATGGACCTTTGAAATATTTCTTTTTTTAAGTCTTAGCATTTCTATAATATATTCTATAATTATATATATATATACTATATTTTGAATCCAATTGCAATGGATATATCCTGTATGTGATCTAGCTTGAAATTAACGAGTTAATAAAGTTCTGATTGTCTGTGATGTTTTAAAAAGGGCGGTGGACGGGGCCTAGCGCTATATATATACAATTTTATGAATAATTCATAATTTTTCTAAAGTCTATAAATGATATTTAAATTGTTTTTGGACATATCTGATGTTTTTGTGTCATTTTTTATTAAGAAAATTATGTATATTCAATTTCACTTAAACTGATTTCTCGGTCTTTCACTAGTTGGAGTCGTTTTGTTAGGATTTCAAAAAAAAAACATATAGGGCGCCTTAGACCACCTAGGCCCCCTAGCCTTCTCTAGCGCCGCCTAGGCCCCGGACCGCCTAGGCAAAAATCCGGGCGCGAACACTGGTTGTATATGATCTTGATTTCGAAGATGAGAATTGTGTTATAAATAAAGCAAAAAATTTTGAAATAATAATACATCTTATAAGGTACAAAAGCTTGTTTAATTTTTATAAATTAGCTAAATAACTACCTGAAAATTGGAATCGAGGGTCTAAAGCTTTTTATGGTCTTCAATTGACTTGTAGAAAACAAGAAAAGTTTACAGTAAAGGAACAATCTATTGCTTCCAGATATATAAGCACGCTATTTTCCTTTTCATTTTACTTTTTAATGTTGCCTAGAAATATATCGTATGGAAAAAAAATCTTTTGTATTTGTCATACTATCACGCCAAAGTTAGGTGGCAGGGTTTGATTTGAAAAGTTTTGGGTCAACTCATGTCTGATGACAATAAAATATTTGACTTTACATCTATTTTTCCAATACTAATAGTCGTAGAACATTATAGTATTTTTAAACCAATGACTATTTAGTTTTTTTTTTAATAATTCATTTGTAAACTTACGTTGCCCACTATGTCTGAAGACAAGAACTTCAACATTTATCGTTGCGTAAACACGAAATATGCTCCTACTGGCCAATATTATGTTAGGGTTTGTTGACGTACAACCAGATCCTCCCAGGTAAAAAGAACAATTATGTTCTACGCCCAAATCTAATAATAGTTGATCTCTCCTCGTATCGAACTCACAAATATACTATTTACTATGAGTTTTCACCAAATTTTCATTAGCTTGCATATGACTCGAGGAACAATTTTTATTTGATGGAGTGGTATCTAGCTCTTTCTTAAAATTACACAAGGTTCCCTTAAGATTTATTCATATTTAACCATACAAGTTTTAAAATTAGAATTGCATCTCAAAGAAACAAAAATTTCTTAACCAACACTTAAGCTAACATGTTACCAGACACCAACTGAAACAATTTTCATTTGGGATAGTTACAAAAACTACCCCTGTAATTTAGTCTAATTACAATAAACTCAAAATATCTATCAAAATTAAATACCATGGAAGTGTTACAAATTAAATGCTCCATTGAAGTGTGTATATAACCTAACAAATTACCCCTCAAGAGGTACGATGAAAAATAGAAACAAATGTCAAGGGATATTTGTAATTTTGAAATACTACCTATGTCCCATAAAGATAGACAAGTAGAACAATTAACACAAATTAAGAAAATATAATAAATGTAATTGGAATTATAATTTTTTCCATATGGTGGTATATCATTATAACGTAGTATTCCAACTATCTTGAAAAATGAAATTTGTTTAAAACAAAGTGAGTTAAATAGGAGTAATTTAGTCTATTATTGTATAATTAATATTCTCAATAAGAAAACAAGTCTACAATTTTGGACGAACGAAAAATGAAAGATGGTCTATCTTTTTGGTATGGAGAAAATATAAGTAAGTAGGTTTTATTGTAATTAGGTTGAACTCTATAGATTTTGTAATTATATAACGTATGACTGAGAAAATATAAAAAGTACGACGTTTTAAGCGCTGAAAAAAGATTGAACTCTAGGGTAGTTTTTGTAATTATATAACGAACGACTGAGAAAGTGCGTGGGAAAAATTACGACGTTCGGCAAGCGCTGAAAAAATGATAGAAAGAGGTCGCTATCAAAATTTCACACACAACACACACTGATAGACGAGGTTATAACGGCCATGACTTCTAGCTCTTTCTCTCTCACCCACTCCACCACCACTAAGACCACGACTACGCACGGTGTTACCATACGGAGTACGACGACTTTTCGAAGACCTAATCCAGCTGATATTTGCCGATCGCTTGACGCATTTGCGGTTCATTTCCATCGCTGTGGCCGATGACCGTGCGGATTAATTTGTGAGTGGTGAACCGTTTTCTTCTTTCCTTGAATCGGTTGCTGGATCCATTTTTCTACTTGCTGATTCCAGTTTATTTTGCATTCTGAAAATCCGCGTTAAATTGTGTTCGATTTTTGATTCGGTGATTGTATCTGAGTTTTGTATCTCGAGTGTGAATGATTTTTCGACGAATATGAATTTCTGGCTTTGTTGAAGAGAACATTACCTGTTTGAGATTTGGTTTGTGGTGGAAGAAATCGGTTTTCCGAACGAAGATTCCACGTATTTGGACAATCTGAGAGCTTAAATCTATTTTATGTGCGGACTCGTGTGTGTGTGTGTGTGTGTCTGAGAGAGAGAGAGAGAGAGAGAGAGAGAGAGAGAGAGAGAGAGAGAGAGAGAGAGGTAATCAACCCATGCAGATAAACTATTGCTGTTCACATATATTTTCATGCTTCCAAATGGTTTTTTTAACGTAATCTTTAGGAAACAACAGTGTTATTTTCTGGAAATATATATGGAAACTTAGGTAGTTTTTTTTTTTGGGAATATATATAAATGCATATGATCACGTGAACTGCTTGTAGAATTACTTTAAGCAGTAATTTCCACGTAGTGATATGCTGTAGCAAGGGCAAAAGAGTTCTGCTCACAGAAATGGACAATACTGCAGTTTATTTGTCGGTCAAATAAGAAAATGCTTCAAAAGATATTAAACTTGTGCATGTTATCATGTGTTTGGAAGGTTTGCAGGGGCAGGAAATGCTGATCTATGCATAAATGCTGATAGGAAAAGCAGGTAATGGCTAATGGAAATGTCTTGATCAGTATTGTCCAAATTGAGGGACATTGTTGTCGGAGTTGGAGATTATTGTCATAGAACACACAAGAATATGAGTTGTTGCTGCTTCGGCTACTCAATCGTGCGCCAGAAGAAAATTAGTAAAGATGCTAATCAGTCCAAACAAGACCAAGAAGGTAACTGCTTCATCATTCTGTTCCCCTTCAAACTTTACTTCATGTACACCTAAGGTTGGAAATGCTGTTTATATTGTACAAGGGTGTATGAAAATGGCGTAAATAGAATTATGGTAGATTTAGGAAAGAAGTTTCGGGTGTTGTGGCAACCAAATGTCCGAGACCTCTTTCTTGTCCCACGTTCTTTCCTGCAAAATTAACACAAAAAAACATAAAACTCAGGAAAACATCAAAAGTTAAAAAAAAACAAAAAGTTGAAGGATTGACATGTAATTTATAGGTATAAAACCCACTCATCACACAACAATTCACTATAACAGATGTAACTTGCATCTGTTATCTAATTGAGTGCCCATAAGTCTTTGGACATCTAGCAGTTATGTTATACATGGGAATTCTGGGGGCTGTTACAGTATAGTTGGATGGTCAACTATGAACCTCACTAAACTAGCTGTGATCTGCCTGGTTTACCTAATTGGGAAACATATATTTGGGCGTATAGGGTTGCCCTGTATGATAGTATAGCTGGATGGTTTACTATGACGCCTTACTTTCTTTTCAGTCATCCACCTTATTCTTTCCTAAGCTCTATTGATGATGACATTTTCTTGTATATCCTCCGTAAACAGGGACCTCTACTGCAATGACCAAAAATTTCTCATACAGTGAATTGCGAGTAGCAACAAATAACTTTCATCTAACTAACAAAATAGGGAAAGGAGGTTTTGGAACAGTTTACAAGGTATTATTCAATCCTGTACATTCCTTTTTCTTCTCCATCAACAACATGACATGGTGTTTCTTATTATTGCTTTCTCAAGGTAGTAGTAGGCATAGCTTTATCTATGATTAGAATTCAACATTTATTCTCCCTCCTCTCCCCGTATTGTGATGTGGGGAGTAATGAAGCTTTTAAGCAGCAGAAAGCTTTAACTGAAATTGAAAACTCCAGTGTAATTAGTAATTTGGGCTTCAAGTTTGTCCACGGCTAACAGCATCACCTAAAAGTCAACATGAGACAGGTTATACGGGAAGATTAAGAGTATCAGAAAATATGGTAACAGATTTATCTATGCAATAGTTTTTTCTATAAAACATGCCTTCAACAAAATAACAAATCTCTCAGTTGGTTCCCACTAATTTTCCTATAATATAGTAGCTCAAGAATTTCTTCCTGTTAAAAATATGGTTTTATCTTCTAAAACTGTTAAATTGATAGGAGATTCATTTTCTGTTTGGTCATGGGACCCGATTTGATCAAGTAGGTTTTGTCTCATATGTTATCCTTTGCTTTCAATTAACTCCAGTGGTATTGCACAGGGAATTCTCAAAAATGGAACACTAGTTGCCGTGAAGATGCTTTCTGCTGAGTCAAAACAGGAGATCGTGAGTTTTTAACTGAGATTGAGACTATTTCTAATGTTAAACATCCAAACCTTGTCGAATTGCTTGGGTGCTGTGTCCATGGACCTAAACAGATATTAGTGTATGAATATTTGGAGAATAACAGCATTGATCGTGCATTGTTAGGTATTTTGGTACATTAATTTGGATTTTGAAGCAATTCTTTAAGATTTCGCATTGCCCAAATGCTTTTGTGCATCTGCAGCAGGTCCGAGGAGATCCATAAAATTGGACTGGGAAAGGAGGTCTGCTATATGCATGGGTACTGCCAAAGGTCTTGCATTTCTTCACGAAGAGCTTGTGCCTCACATTGTGCATAGGGACATCAAAGCTAGTAATATACTTCTGGACAAAGACTTCATACCAAAAATTGGAGATTTTGGATTGGCTAAACTTTTTCCAGACGATATTACCCACATTAGCACAAAAATAGCAGGAACAACGTATGTTGTTTTCTATCATTTGGTATTACTCATATCATTATAAAGTAGAAAGGAAAATAGCATATCTCAACCTTTAAGTTGAATCAATTTATGTTAAACTTAAACACTTTTGTTTAATCTGACTATAGGTTTTTTCCTTCGGTTTGTTCCTAGCAGCGGTTACCTGGCACCTGAATATGTATTGGCTGGTCAGTTAACAATGAAGGCCGACGGTATAGCTTTGGGGTTCTAACACTTGAAGTTGTAAGCGGCAGTAGTAGTGCAAATGCTAATTATGGAGGCGCCCAAAAGTTGCTGGTCGAATGGGTGGGTGATTTTCCCAAACATCTTTTATAGCTTTATGTGCTATTCCTCATCTGGTCGAATAATTGTATAGTCACCACCAATACCTTGTATAAGTTTTATGCTCGCTGGCTAACAGAAAGAAGTGCAGAAGCCAACCTGCAGAACACTATTTTATTTTGGGTTCATTACAAAAAACAAAAGAGCAAGTCTTTTGTGAGGACGGTCTCACGGATTTAGATCCGTGAGACGGACCTCCTCCTAAGAGCTCTGTCTTGAGAACATGAACCATGAAAATAAATTTAAAAATAATAATGAACCATGAAGAAACAAAAATAAACCCTAAAAGAAACTAAAAATCCTAAAAACCCAATCAATTAAAAATAAACCCAAGAAACAAAATAAACCCTAAAAAAACAAATATAAACCCTAAGAAAAATAAAATCTGAAAAAAAAAACCTTTAAAACTTTGTGTAAGGACTTTGTGCACGCAAGTTTTTGCCAAAACCAAAAATACCCTTAGATTCAGTCTAGTAGGGGGGAGGGGGGATAATTACAAAAAAACATGAGGTCTGGGCTAATTACAAAAAAAAAAAACCATAGATATTTCAAAATTACAAAAAGCCCCCTCAAGTTTGATTTTCTTAAAATTGAGGGGTAACTATAATTTTTCTATAAATATCAGGGGGATTTTGAAATGTAAGACGAAATCAAACATCAAGGTTTTTTTTTGCAATTTTCAGGAACCACTGGATTTTTTTTTAATTAGCCTAAACCTGAGCCTTTTTTTTTTTTGTAATTCCCGCCTCCGCATCACCCCCCACCCCCAAAAAAAAAAAAAAAAATAATAAAATAAAAATACTAGCTATCTTTCAAAATTATAAATACCTGATGTTTGTTTCTATCTTACATTACACTCTTGGGGGGGGGGGGGGGATATTTGTAATTATTTAAGATAGCTGGATTTATTTTGTAATTCGGTAAAACCTCATGGGTAATTTTTGTAACTTAAGACCCTTTCATTTTCACTTATGCTTGTTAACATCTTTTCATTTTGGTACCTGAACTGCACGTCCGTTTCATCGATGTGTATTAATTGGTTCATAGGCATGGGAGCTACATGAAGAAGGGAAACTGCTGGATCTAGTTGACCCTGAACTTGAAGAGTTTCCAAAGGACGAGGTTCTAAGGTACATGAAAGTGGCCCTTTTCTGCACTCAAGCAAATGCAAGCAGAAGACCAGTTATGAGCCAGGTCATTCAGATGCTCTCTAAAAATGTTCGACTTAACGAAAAGGAACTCACACCTCCGGGTTTCTTCGAAGATTCAGGTAGGCTTAGTGGTAAAACGTCGAAGAATAAGTCGTCTGACGCTTCAACTAGCTACCAGACGACGTCTTTTCCTATCACAATCACCCAGGTGACCCCTAGATAAGATTGGATGCCTGGAATTTAGTCCTAATCTTCTTACTTCCAGGCGATGAGTGTACGCAGATTATTGAGAGCTGCATTTACCTTAATTCCAATATGCATATGGTTGGCTTTCTAGTGGCCTTCATTTTGATGGATGTTTCATATGTTTTTTGTTATCTTGGTTGGCCTAAAGGTCTTTGCTCGCTCTTGGGGGTATTTGGTAGAGCTTAAAATTAGTGATAGAGCGTAAACGCTCGAGGCTCCTAACATTTTTAGAGCAGGAAAACAAGCTGAATTTCTCGATATTTGAGTCGAGATTGGTCGCTAAAAGCTCGTTTTTGCTCGGTTCATTAACATAGAAAACTAAGTTTGAACACGTTTTTCCATTTGATAATATGTAAAGGTCGGTTCGAGCTCGAGCTTGAATAGTAAAAAAATAATAAAATGTGTAAAAATAGCAAACTACTCAAGCTTGATTCGTGTACGACTCAACTAAAGTTCGTTGGAGCTCGATTCGATCAATAATAAAATCAAACTCAAACACAGTTTTTGAAGAGCGATAAAAATTCAATAAAGCATGAACAGCGTAATGTTAGAGTCGAGTGAAATAAGCATCAATTGTATAATGTTCGACTCTACTCGATTCGTTTACACCCCTAAACATTTTGTAACGCTTGATTCTTTCTATTGGAAAAGTGCTCACTTAGCAACCAGATAATTAAATCATGAAAAGAACAAGACCGAAAGAATATAACAATAGCTTAATATGTTCAAACAATTATACTACATAGAATGAACATCTCTCGATTACTTCAAGCCCAAGTAACTCGCGAGCACTAGATCGTCAGCACTGATAATACAAAACGATAAGCATAAACGAACGAAATATAGTGAAAATAAAAGTATAAGAGGAACTTCTCGAACCATGAAATCAATAAGTATGCAATCAAAACTTAGCAGCATTAGCTAATTATTGGTTTCTCACTAGCAGGAGCAATAGGTTCTTGTGATGCTTGTGGAACAGAATCTTTTGCTGTATCTTTTTTATCCCAGAACCATTTTTGCTGTTTTTCGCATTTTTGAGGTTTTTTCGTCCTTGCCGTCCTTCCCATCCTTAGCAGCAGGAGGCGGTGGGGGTGGTAACATGTGGGGCGGGGGTTTGTGCTTCAGTTTCACCAATATTCCGCGCATCCTTGAAAGATCGGTTGGTTTGCCGGGTTTGGGACCTTGGATTACTGTGATAGATGGCTTCTTATCTTGGTCTTTCTTCTTTCCCCTCTTCTCGATATTGGGCACCTCATTAGGAACGAGCTCTGCTATGGCTTTCCAGTACTGTTTATCTGCCTCTTTATGGAATTTTTCTTGACTGGCCCAGTATAACTGTATAAAATGATATGGAATTGCATCAAGATTATTGTTGCTATTATTTTCCGTAACTAAGGTAATAAAACTAAGGGATAATTAAAAAAAAAATTGAGGTATGGGGTATTTAAAAAAGAAAAATCCATTAAAGTTTGAAATGTTTTTTTCTTATGAAGGGATAAAATGTAAGACTGAATCAAACCTACACCAAGTTTGTGTAAGTTTGAAACTTCTCTGAATTTTTTTGAAATACCCCAACATCATTTTTTTGGTAATTATCCCTAAAACTAATAAGTTGCAATCAAGATTTAATATGAACCAAACTCAACCTTCTCTTTTTCTCTGTTGCTGGTCTTGTTGGTCTCTACATTAAGCTTTCTTTTCTCGTAAAAAGCTTGTTTATACTCTTCAGCTTCTTCGATGATTTGGTTTCGCAACTCTTTTTCCTTCTTTTCCTTCTCCTCCAGCCTAATGGCATTTAGCCTGCAAAGAAAACCATAATGAACAAATAGAGTAGAGTTTTCTCATCAACATATCTCAGTTTTCAGTAATTCAACCAATGCATTAAGCAGAATAAGAGTCCCCGTGGAATTTTAATTAACAGTCATCTTCACTTAGATGTTCTTAACATGATTTTTGACCAACATGAGAACACGCATGAGTTATAGGGTCAATAGAATGGTGGACTGCCAATGCGAAATTTCCCAGACAGCAGTATACAAAAGTCAAAATGTGTTGCTACTCTTTTTTCTAAACATTTTTTTTCTGGAAAGCTTTTCGTCATTAATATCCAAACCGTTCCACCAAGAAACAATAATTACCAACATTCAATTGAATTAAATTCACTAGGTTTTTAATGCTCGTTCTTTAGAGCCCAGTTTCATTTTCAAATTTATTTCTATGTTACTAGTATTTTCAGAGTTGAAAATATTTCCCCAAAAATAATAATATATTTGGATTAGTTATTTTTACTATTATTTTCTCAAACATAGGATCCAGGCGGGTTAGAATAAATGGAGTGCGTCTTCTACCCTTTGTGATCGTAAAATACCATTAAAATTGAAAGGAAAATTCTACAAAACGGCTATAAGGCCCGCAATGCTTTATGGAGCAGAATGTTGGGTGACTAAATATGAACACGTACAAAAAATGAGGGTAGCAGAGATGAGAATGTTAAGATGGATGTGCGGACACACTAGATTAGATAGAATAAGAAATGAACACATTAGAAACAAAGTGGGAGTAGCACCAATAGATGAGAAAATTAGAGAAACACGATTAAGATGGTTTAGACATATTTATAGGAGACCTTTAGATGCACCTGTGCGACGTTTAGAAGGTAGGAAATCACTCACACAAATCAAAAGAGACAGAGGTAGGCCTAAAAAGACTTGGAAAGAAGCTATTAAACAAGACATGTTATACCTAGAAATAAATGAAAATATGGCTTATGACCGTAAACGATGGCGCGATATGATCCGTATAGCCGACCCCACGTAGTGGGATTAAGGCTTAGTTTGTTGTTGTTGTATTTTCTCAAACATAATAATATATTTTGGAATTAATATACTTGGTCACAAAATGTAATTTTTATAAAACCTCGAATATGTTCAAGGGAGATGTGAATGTGACACCGAAACCTACTTCCTTATCTTCACAATTCCAACCCCATCTAAAACCCACATGTTATTTCCACACAAAATCAATAACCAAAAAAAAAAAAAAAAGCACACCGAAAACATGAACTCTGAACATGAAAATGAAGCCAAACATAAATGTCGAGGTGGTGAAAAGGAAAACGGGATATGAAAGCAATTAGAACATGTTGCAAAAGACTACCATACTACCTTCATCTCATAGTTAAACAACTTAAACTAAAATATCTATAAGAACTACAATTTAAGCAATCAACCAAACGCGATTGAATGCAACTTCACGAAATTAATTTTTCTTCTTTTAAACACCACATAATTATGAAACTTCAAAGCTCCAATTTCAGATCAGATTCCAGTAGCAAATGTTAGTGCAGATCTCAATATGTTGCTCACGCTTATTTCAAGCTAGTGTAACTCAACTCATACTCATGTTGTCGCTACATGAACTCTTTCCACCTAAATATTCAGCGAAACCTTTATCTCGTATTTATGTGGAATCCACCAAATAGATTCTACTACTCCACTCCACCAATGTTATTCTCCAAATTTAGCCACAACTCCAATCATATCTAATTATACAGTGGTCACATTTAATCTTTAGATTTACCATTAACTTAATTCCATGAAGATCTCTAATTAGGATATCCAACGGCTTTGCATTTAACATGATCAAACCACCTCAAATGATTGTCCTGCAATCTATTTTCTGTGGGTGCTATCTCAACTAAGTGGATATGCTTATTTCTTTTTATGCCTCTTACTATTTTACGACAACTATCCCTCCTTGTATTGAATTCAACTTAGTAATAATCAATAGATTTATCATTTTAAATTCAAGCTAATCTTAGGCATCGGATCTTCAAATTACAACTAATGTGAAGTTTTGATGGAGTTGACGAGGAAAAATATGGCATATAACTCATGGCTTTTATGTAATTCATGATAGCTCTGAAAATTAAATTCCTGGTCATTTATATTACTAGATCAAGCTAGATCCTTAAGTTAATACATCTTATTTATCTGAGCTAAACCCTGTCCATCAACCAATTCTAATAAACTTACATATTCTCAAGCAATCCTCCTATGCCTGTGATGCATAGAAACCAAACAATTCTTCCGATATCTCAAAGAAAATTATAGATTCGATTTTAAAACCAGAATTCCATTCATTGTTTTAAGATATCAAACTCAAATTCAGCAAGAGGTCTCCACGAAATTAAAACTAATATTAAAAAAAAAAACTCCTGCATAATAATCAGTAGGGCAGATCCCCACTGTACACAAAAAAAAAAAAAAAAGAAAAAAAAACTTAAAAGAGGAATAAATAAATAAACAAACAGAACTAAAACAGTCTCACCTCCGCCATTCGCGAAGAGCGAATCCTTCTTCTTGCATCTCACTAGGAGGCGGAAGGACAGGTCCATCCGAGCTGAATAATCCCTCGGAATCTTCCCCGACTTCATAAGGTGATTTTCCGTTGCCATTCGAGATCGGAATCGAATCGGAAGTTCCGAACGGTTCAGTATTCGACCCGAATCCGAATGAATCGGAGCTGGCCACGTGATCCACCGGAACTTGCTCCGACTCCACATACTCGGCGGCAGAGTAAGGTGGAGTTTCGACGGAGGAGAAGGCGCTGTACGAATCATCACCGTAGGCTGCGTTTCCTTCGTAGTCAAATGGATGCGCTGACGTGTCGCCGTCCATGCTATACGCGTCAAACGATGCCATCTCTCTCTGCCTGCCTGAACTTTCTCTCTCGGAGTTCGATTCCTTTTTGCCCTTTCCCAGTTCCAGTATAGAATGTGTGTGTGTCTGTGTTGTTTACATATATATATATATAATGTATATACACGGTGTGTCGTGTCCATAATACCATCAAAAGAAAGGGAATTTTTTGTTTCTATAGTGACTTTCGGAGTGATTATTTGACCTCTCTTTCCGCTTTTTTTTACTTTTAGAGGATAGTATGAAAATTTTATTAAAAAAATAAAAATGGATTTTAAGATTACGATTGGATATAAAATGAAAATGTGATAATGATAGTTGATGTGGTAGTTTTTTTAATATAATAGTGATTAGATGTGATTGGTGATTTGAAAAATAAGAGAGAGTGAATAGTGTATTTGGAATATGATTGTATAATAATGATAGTTGATGTGATATTTTTTTATTTAAATTATAAGTGGATGTGATTGATGATTTGAAAAATAAGAAAAGTGAATAATGTATTTTTTTGAAAATTTTCACAAACAATCACATGTTCATGCAAAATTTTGTCCAAAAAGTGAAAGAGGCGAAAACATTTTCACAGACAAGCACTCCCTTTACCTGTTCTTTTCTTTTCTTTTTCTCTTTTTTTTTTTGCATTTTCATTTTTTCATTTATTGTATTATTTTTGGTTGTTGGAAGTGACAACTGAGATTAGGTTGTTTGTTGAAGATATTTCATTATGTTGTTTGGTATTGAAGTAAGCAAGAGCAGAAATTGAAAAATACACAACAAACAAGTTATTGGAATTTTCCATTACCCGTGCAAGGCAAGAATGGACGCAGAAACTGTAGTATTGGGGGACGAATTTGAAAAAAATTGAGAGAGAAATGACGATATTGAAAATATTTAGGGAGACAAATAAAGATAATGATCTCCTCCTTCCCCCCTCTCGATGATCCGGGTACCTCTATATTTCCATTCCATAAATTTTGTGTAAATTTGGGACAGATAAAAACACAAAGATAAAATGTATGGATCTTATTTTTTTATTTTCACGCATTTTTTTCCTTGTCTTTTCCCTCTTCAAAATTTACACAAGATTTAGAAAATGAAAATGTAGAGGATCTTTTTTTTTAATTTTGACATGTGATGAAGGTATAAAACCTAGTAATTCTTTGACTAGTGTAATTTTCATTAGAGAAAAAAACATTCAAACCTATTTTTTAGGAGAAATAACGTAAGATTAGAAAATCGTCTGAAAAATCGCCAATATCTAGCATTGATGGAGAGATAGGAAGCTTCAATTTAGCTAGTCCAAGTATAGCAATTGATGACACCTTGTTTAGCCGTCGGAAGAAATGAATCCATGTCATCGATAACACATTTCCGAAGTAATACTGCGAGTGACGCCAACAAAACGCATCCGGCGACACGCCACGAATTAGGCTCACGGCCATCGAGCCCAACTCAAGCTCGAGCCCAACCACAACACGACCGCCGAGCCCCGAGCCCCGAGCCCGATTTCAATATGAAGCACACGCGCGACAACCTCGTAAAAATAATCACACGCCCATGCTTAAGATTTTATCGGATCGAAACCGCCACATGTCGAGAAATTATGAAGAGAAGTCGACAAGTGGCAAATTTGACGAATGCACAACTATATGAGGACATGTGTCGCTTTTTTTTGCTATTTTATTAATTAATGAATAGTTAGTGCAAAGATGACTATCAAAACCCACTTACTCAAAAGGGTATAAAAAGTCCGAAAAGGGACAAAGAAAAGGGGAGGAAAAAACAAAATAGTAAAAAGACCGACCCCAATATTCCGGCCAAATCAAAGAAAGGCATAATTAGCCGTAAATAAAGAGACGTTACGCACGCGTTTTCATTTCCACGTGTTAAACCTTTTACGTATTTCTACTTGTTGACCAAAACGCACGCCAACAAATTGGCGCTAGAAGAGGGCCCGTATTGGTCCAAAATTCCAAGCACAGGCAAGTTAAGTAAAAACCAGGGTAAAATTTAACGTTTGGCTTCTTCATAATGCATAAAAATGAGTCATCACGAGAAATGCTCGTGTGATCAAGAGCAACATTTGAACAACCAAACCGGCCGACTACTAATGGCCAAAATATACCCCAAACTAGGCGGGAGCACTACTTTGTTTCCTTCGCTCAATAATTGCCAACCCAACTTTTGTACAACAAATGAACCAACTCATATCACAAACTCGCTACCACGAACTCTCAAGACACCCTCCATTCCTTGCAAATACTAACCCACTCAACCCACAACTAAATGTTAACATTAATCCTCAACTTCCCGGCTTCCTCGCCACGAAGCCCCGAGAAGCCGGTTCGGGTAATGAACAACATGTCCGCGCTGACAGAAGACATTTGCAAAGAGAAAATGAGGAAGAGCAAAGTCGTATAGCGAGTCATTTCAGAGTAAACACGACATCGCCGTGCCCACTCGTGTTCGCCGGACGACGGGAGTTGATCCCTTTCGCCCGGCTCGATCGATAAGTTCCTCCGGCTCAGGTTTCCTGGACGAGCGAACAACTCAGGGTCGATCAAGTCCAAGGTCCTAGCTTATGGCGGAACGGATGTAGAAATACACCGCCACGCCGCCTCTAAACGAATTGGAAGGCGGTCCTGATGGCGACCTCTCGAAGACCGCCCCAAGTATGGAGCCAGCCCGGTATTCGCGCCATTTTCTCCTGGAATCCTCGGCGATCCCATTACCGCCAAAGTTGAAAATCCCCAGTCGGCCTCTATAATGGGAAACCGACCCGACCACTCATGTTCATAAAAGTATTAGCATGGATGGAACTATACAAACCAAGCGATGCCATCCTCTCGCAGGCCTTCCCCGACTTTGGGCGACCGAGCCCACCGTTGGTTTAGACCTGCCGCAGGGATCCATTCAAGCATGGGGATCTAGCCTCCGCCTTTACGACACATTTCTTAACGTCCAAAGTCCGAGCGCCTAAAGATTCCTCGTAAACATCAAACAAGGGAAAGACGATCCTCAAAGAGTTATATTTCTCGGTTTAACAAACAAGTTCGAGAGATGGAACCGTGTCGATGACGCCATTTTAATCGCAACCATGGCCGGACTGGCTCCCGAAACATGGTTTAATTACTCCATCCACGAATCGTGGCGACCTCGTATCAAGAATTTCTAATCCGCGCGGAACGCCACATTTGTGCGGAAGAAGCCGTGGCAAGTAACCGCCCCGAGCACCTGAAAGAAAGGACGGAAGGAAAGAACTGATGGTGGGCGGGTCGGGTTTCCTGCCATTCTCGAAAACCCGACCACCGGATTTAGAGCTCGCCAAGAGGCGAGAGCCGAAGTCGCCGCGCTTGTTTAAGAATCTTTGACCCACACTCCGTCCCATATGGAGTGAAGTCTGATGGTCTCGAATTTGTTGCCTCCGCATTTCCTCCTGAAAATTGAGCCATCAAAAATTAGATTCGCGTCGATTCTGCGCCTATCACAAATCGATAGTCACGACATCGACGAGTGCCGAGATCTAATTAGGGAAATTATGCGGGTTGTTCGACAGTATGGCCTTAAAAGATACGTTCTCATGAGCTACCACCCCCACCGCCAAGATCGCTCAGCGTCCCGGAGCGCATAATCAACCTGCCTCTCCTGCGCCCCACCGAAAACCAGGGAGAGAAATCCTCATGATGTCAAGAGTTAGTCGGATCAATACCAACACAATGGAGGATGACGCTCCAACAGAAAAGAAAAGGCGATGTTAGACAGCAACCAATGCCGAAAGACAAGTTCGGGTGGCCGAAATCAAGGAAGGCCAACCCACCTACCACTTTGTATTCTCGATGCGGATGCCACCAGGTGGTCCATCCTCATTCGACCTCTTATCACGGCACCGATTCTGGGTATTCCGTTCACGAATTTTAATTGACTCCTAAGCTATTCATCAGTCATTTATGTCCGAGCATTTCAAGATTAAACGTGGATGATAGTTATATCCGTCCATGTAACGATAGCATTTTGGGGTTTGGAGGAGGAAGGATAGTCCCACTAGGAGAAGTTGATTTGCCCATCCAAATGGGACAAGGTTTGCATAAACGGATTGTCGCATGACAACATTCAAAATAATCAATGCCGATTCGAGAGACAATGCTATCATTGGAAGGCCATTGCTTTATCATATAAAAGCGGCCGTTTCAATATATCATTTTTGTATAAAATTTCCAACGCCTCGATGGCGAAGCTATACATAAAGGGAATCAAAGGGAGTCACGAAATGCTCTCTTAAACTCCGACCGGGAGATTAACGTGGCGTAACAAAGGGCAAACCAAAGGAATCACACGAGATAATCCCTTGTCCGAAGAGGAATCCGGCGAGAAAGGGTGATCGTTCGGAGGATAATCCAAGTCGGCCTGGAAAGGAGCGATGATGGAAGAAGAAGCGCGAGCCGCAATCAAACCGAAGCCCGTTAGAGAGATAATTGCCCTTCAAGGAGGGGCAAAGCAAGAAAAGAAAACGAGCGAGCAAACCTAGAACAAGTTGATACAATCAATGCCGGTAAGCTGCTTTCGGGGCGCCAACTACGTATTGGTCATGATCTTCCGAACCATATCGAAGCGAGTTGGTCGAAGTTTTTGGGAAATAATCTTGACGTCTTCGCATGGACTCATGCGACATGCCCTAATTGATCCCAAGTATTGCACCGTCTTAACATTGATCTAACGTTCCGCCCCATCATCCGAAAAAGGCGCAAACTCGGCCCGATAGGCGGCGGCGCTCGAAATCGAGTTAATAAACTACTAGACAATCGCTCATCCGGAAGCCCTCTATCCTCGATGGGTCGCCAATCTGTTTTGGTAAAGAAAAGACGCCAGCTGGCGCCTATGTGTGGATTTTACCGACCTCAACAAAGCATGCCCTAAGACGCTTATCCATTGCCAAATATCGATTACATGGTAGATGCCACAAAGAGACACGAGCCGATGAGCTTCATGGATGCATACTGAGTTACAACCAAATACCTGACGGATGCACCCGGAAGATGAAGAAAATACCTCATTTTTCTCTCGCTTCGGGGGATTCACATTCTGAGGATGATGCCTTCGGATTGAAGAATCTTTGTGCGACCTATCAAAGGTTAGTGAATAAGATGTTTGAGAAAATGATAGGTCACACTATGGAAGTTTATGTAGATGACATGCTAGTAAAATCATCAGACATGTCCGATCATCTAAACGATCTTAATAAAATGTTTGTTGTTTTGAGAGAGTACAAGATGATGTTAAACCCGAAAAAATGCACATTTGGGGTCGGCTCGGGTAAATTTTTGGGGTATATGGTCAGCCAAAGGGGATTGAAGCTAACCTGCACAAAATCAAAGCCATCACCGACCTAATCCCCAAACTCAAAAAAGTACAAAGCCTAACAGCCGATTATTGCCGCCCTTAACCGATTTGTTTCTCGGTCCACGACAAAGTGCAAACCTTTCTTTGAAATCATAAAGAAAAACAAAAATTTTGAGTGGACCGAGCAGCACAGATGGGCTGAATCCCCAAACAACACCTATCTTCAATCCCTATATTACAAAACCGACCCAAGGGAGGACTTGTATTTGTACTTGGCGGTATCCGAATACGCCATCGCCTGTTAATCGGTTAGATGGCTCTATTCAACATCCAAATTACACCGGTCAAAGCGTTACATGATGCCGAGCTCCGTACCACCAATGGAAAAGTTCGCTTATTCATTAATTATCATGCGGCAAGACGAAACTCCGTCCATATTTCTTAGAACACAAGATTATAGTATGGACGAACTATCCGTTGAAGCAAGTGTTACACCGACCGATCTTACGGTCGGATGATTAAGTGGGGTCGTCGAACTTAGCCATTTGACATTATATACGAGCCACGATCTTTATAAAAGGATAGGCTTTAGCCGATTTTGTGGCAATTCACGCTCTTCCATACAATTAGAAGTCGAGGAAGACCAAGAATGGAAATTATTCGTTGACGCTCTTCCACCGCAGTAGCAGGCGGGGCGAATCGTGATAATCGATCCAAATGAAAAATGCTATCGCTCGGCCGCACGATTTGATTCCCCGCAACGAACAACGGCCGAATATGAGCGCGCTCATAGCAGAAGCTTAGATATGGCGACCTCTATGGGCCTAAAACAACTATTGGTGCACAAAGTGACTCTCGCTTAGTCGTTCATCAAATCAACGGCGAATACGAAGCAAAAGAGCAAAAATTGCACAATATTTGGATTTGGTCAAGAAAAGGTTGTCACACTTTAAGACAAAAGTCTTACATGTGCCTCGAGCCGAGAACATGCAAGATGCCCTAGCTCGGCTCGGCTCTAGTCCAGGGGGCGAATGCCATCACGGATGTCACAAACATACTACGAAAATATATACAACCGAAACCGCCGAATGACTGGATGACCCCAATCATCCAATACTTAGAGAAAGGAGTTCAACTCAAACAAAGCCGAGGCCGAACACTACGAACTCAAGCGGCTCGGTTTACACTAGTAGACGGCATCCTATACAAACGAGGATACTCCATCCCACTTTTACGCTTTTCCTTTCGAGACAGATCTGCAGATTATGCACTTCGAGAAGTTCATGAGGGAATATCGCGGCAACCACGCCGGGGCCAAACGTTGGCCTATAAATTAATACGGCAAGGATACTATCGCCATCCCCGAAAGGATGCTACCGACCTCGTCCAAAAGATGTGAGAGGTGCGAGGTTTGCACCACAAGTCGATATCATCCTAACTGACTTACTTACGTATTTAGCCCACGTCGCTTTGCCAAATGGGGAATGGACCTCATCGGACCACTACCCATCGCAAAGGGGCGTTCAAGTATGCCATTGTGGCGGTGGACTATTTCACAAAATGGGCAGGCGGAGCCTCCGCAAAAATAGATGAAGAAAAGGTTGTGAGCTTTGTATGGAAATCTATCATCTCAGAGATTCGGGATACCACATTCGATTGTTACGATAATGGGAAAGCCGACAACCGAAGGTTCCGAAATTTTTGTGAAGGTTTCCGCATAAAAACCATTTCTCAACTCCATACCACCCCAAATCGAACGGACAAGTTTGGCCGTTAATAAAATACTCAAGTATACCCAAGGCGAGATTGGAGAGTCAAAGGCAATTGGCCGTTTACCACCGGAGAAACACCTTTTTCTTTAGCTTATGGAGCCGAGGCGGTGATTCTCGTCGAGATTGGAGCCCCTACTTTCGAAAATTTTGAAGAAGACCGTAATGAGGCCGCGCTCCGAGCCGAACTAGACCTTCTGATGCAAAGAGATGAAAAATGCAAAGCAGTATAAACAAAGGAGCGAAAGGTACTACAATTCGAAAGTAAAAGAAAGAAGATTTCGGGTCGGCGATCTTGTATTGAAAAAGATAACGGGCATTCAACCGAGCCCATTGAAGCCAACCTGGAGGGCCGTTTCGGATCGCCCCACGCCTTATCCGGCCAAGCATACCATTAGAATATTTGAGTGGAGAAAAATTTACGCATCCATGGAATGTAGCATACCTGGCGGTATTATCAATAAAGATCTCATTCTACGATCCAGATAGATTCCTAAGAATTATCCCTTCATCCGGTATTTCGTGAGCTCTTTAAAGGAAAACGCAAGTTTTTACTCACCACAAATAAAGACTCGCCACGCACCGAGCACAATAAAGACTCGCTTCTGCACCGAGCACAATAAAGACTCGCTACGCACCGAGCACAATAAAGACTTGGTTACGCACCGAAAATGACAATAAAGACTTGGTTACGCACCAAGCACAAGATAAAGACTCGACTACGACCGAGCACAATAAAGACTTGTTACGCACCGAGCACAATAAAGACTTGTTACGCACCGAGCACAATAAAGACTTGTTACGCACCGAGCACAACAAAGACTTGGTTACGCACCGAGCACAATACAAAGACTTGTTACGCACCGAGCACAATACTAAGACTTTGTTACGCACTGAACGCAAATCGGAGACTCAAGTTATACACGAAATTTCAAATACGAAATGGATACACGAAATTTCAAATACGAAATGGACAGGTTTATATTCCCGAGTGCAAGAATCGATTAAAGGAGCAGACCCCTCACTCAAGATCAAAATCGAGCCCCGTACTTGAAAATAAGAGGAAAAAAAAGACAGGCAACACTCTTACAAAAAGGAAAGAGCCGAGCATCCACAAAAAGCTTGAAATACATACACAGAAAGGAAAATAACAATTCATTTTTATTTCAAAAATAATTACATAGGGAGGCCGGAGTCGTTACATCTCGAGGCACGAAGCCAAATTACCTACCTAGGGCTACATATAAAAAGTATCAAGATCGAGCGGGGGCGGAATATCGACGGCACCGCTAGAGGCGACTTCTTCCACATCCTAGGAGGAGAGCCTGCGCATTAGAAGCCTCCGCAGTTCGGCCGAAGGGTATTGAGATCACCTCCCGAAGAGCCAAATCTTCCTCAAGCCGAGCAACAACAAGACGCCCGCCCTTAAGTAAATCAAGAATTTCTTGAAGACTAGTCGCATGGCCACAAAGTTAACATGAATGCATACTCCTGAGTCTTTGTAAGCTTTAATGGCCTCTCTACGAACTTCCTCGGTTTGTCGGCGGGCGGTTTCTTCACCTCCTGCGACATCGGATAGGCGCCTCCATTTCCTCACCGGCAATGGCAAAGACGTTCGGCCACTGCGACTTTAACCCCGAGCTCTTTCTTCACCTTTATGGGCCCGATCTCGCTCTCCTCGCCACCTTCTCTCTGAGTTGGCTTGGAGCTATAGCCTCATCCGCTTGAGTCTTAAAAGATTCTCGCACCCTCGAGGGTAGCATAGCCTCCCGCAGATCCCCGTGCCGCCTTTCCAGTGTCGGCATATTTTTTCTCCAACTCGCGGTTCCCCAACCGCATGCCATAAAGAGCCAATCATCCGCCCCGCATACGGCCATAGATATTGAATTTGTTCTTCGGCCGATCCGGCAAGCGAGAATTGCTCGATGCCTTTTGTCCAGGCACGGGTCGGGGCGATCATTGCGCCCGACCTTTTGATTGCTCCTCCGTGGCGTGGCACATCGAACGAATTCCACAAACCACCGAGGCGTAGTCCAACCATTCCCTCGCAATATTCATCTCTTGCTTGGTTTGGAGGAATGAAATGACCTTCCTCGCCGAGGTCATCCGAGAAAGTTCATGGACCTTCATTTTCCTGGGGTCGCTTTGGATGTCCGGCGCCGCCGACCAACCCTTTCGGTCCGATCGTTCCTCCATCACAATTCCCCTCTTCTCCTTTGAGGAGGCGGGCCGATCTGCTTCTTCAAGACTCCATCGCTCGGACGTTCTGCCCGATATCTTCTCTCGAGCCGCCTCCACATCCGCAGTTGATCGGCGGCCCGAGCTCGCCGTCTTTTTCTCACACTGCGCGTGCACGCAAATCCAGGCCACGCCCGCATAAAACAACCATCGATTAGAAGAAAGATCAAAGGAAAACACAAAGACAACTCAAAAGGAAATGGAAGAAATACGGTGTTTTACCTCGAACGGCAAACCGCACTCGTGGCTCTCGGAAACTGTGGTTCGCCTCTACGGCGCGCAGATGATCCGCTGCCAGACTAGTCGTCGCGCAGAGGCGGCGCGACTTGCTCGATTCTCGCGGTGATCCCCCCGAGAATGGGGCCGTATTTCTTCATTAACGAGAGGATTCTCGTGAGGCACTCTCTCGACCTCCTCCTCCCCGCTCGCCACCTCATCCCGAGCCGCCCCTGCCGGTCGGGCGGAAAAAACTGGTGCGGCCAAGTTGGCCTCGGTGGCCAACCTCTCAATCCGCCGTCCATGATTCCCGGGCCTGGATGTTCTCCACCTTCGAATAAAAAGCGGGCGACAGAGGCCCTTTGATGCCCTAATTCTGTAAAGGTGGAAAGAAAGGACAATTATGAAAAGAAAACAAGAAAATAGCAAAAAAGCAGGAAAGGGAAAAGATAAGACTTTCATCAGAACTAAAAAAAAATTTGATGGGGGATGAAGAATCGGTCTCATTTTCTCCTTCCCCCACACGAGCTTGCCACTCGCCGCTCACCCGAACCATTTATCCTTCCACTCCTTCGAGAAGAAGGTAGACCTCCACCAAACCGTCCCATACCCTGGTCCAATGGGTCTCAGACGTAATACCATCCGGATGGTCGACTTTGAGACGATGGAGTCGCCGCCATACAAAGAGCTCGTTCATCTCCTTAAATTTGGGGCGAGGATATTTTTCCAGGTGAAACATCACCAGGAGACCGATGATCCTTCCCAAAAAAATAGGGTGCACTGGCCTGGATGCATACCCCACTTGCAAAACCACCGCGTGAGAAGGCGCGGTGGAAATCTTAAACCGTATAAAAGGTCGGGAGCAAATACATCCGTGCAACCCTCCTGGTGGGTACTGGGAACTTCCGTTTACCGCTCGGAATACGGTACATCCGCCGGTTTATCATCCACCTCCCGAATCATCAACATGCTCGGGATATCGTTTATGTCACTCGGCGTCCAACGAGTCTCGACACGAAGACGAGGTCCTCCTCCTTGTCGACCGTCGCCATTACGGTGGCCTATGGGCCCCAGTGGCCTTTCCTACCTCGAATCCCTGGGACAAAATCTATCTACTCGCTTCGTTGTCACGCTCCGGCTCGGATGGATCCATATCTTCTTCTTCTTCGTCTTTTTAGAATCAACACTTGGCGATTCTTCACCGGAATTCTCTTGTATGGGATCCGGGTTGATATACCGTTCCTTCTCTATAAACGGCCACCGGCGCGTCAAAGATAAAGATAGTGTGTCCGCTCCAAGGACGTTCCCACCTCTTGAAGAATCTGGAGAAGATATCCGGATAATACTCGGACGTGGGACGGAGATCGCCGTCTTTGGTGAAAAATAAACAGAGGGTTCGATGGAGGATCTTCAATTTCAACTTCTACACTATAGCTACGACTCCTACTATCTTCAAAAGAAGACATTTATAGGTAAAGGAAGAGTATTTCGAAAAAACCTAAGTTCAAGTCTCTGAACTTGGGAAGCCGACCAAATTTCGCTTTCGGTTTAATTACTTTAGCTCAAGGGTTAAAGGATGCGAAAGTGAATAATGAAGGAAGACAAAGGTATTTATAGATAAGTTTCCTCGATAAACGGACGTTTATTCGAAAGACGCTCCTTTTAAAAGCTCAAAAGCCGCCAAACATGACAAAAACGCCGTGTCCCCACGCCACGATGAATCGACGTAATTTTTGCTTCTGCGCAAGATTGGTCCAACCACGAGATGCCACGTGTTTGTCATTATGGCAACCCATTAATGCGCCGTTTCAAGCATTAATTGCTACGCTGACAGTACCAGGAAAGAACAAAACCTTTAAAAAATCCGTTTTACCATTAATTGTTCATCATTAGCATTAAAGTTTAACTCCGACGCCAAAGAATTTTCTCTCGAGTCAAACTTGGGGGCCTTTGATGACACCCGAGCCGAGTCGGAAGAAATGAATCCATGTCATCGATATAACACATTTCCGAGTAGGCGACCATGCGAGTGACGCCAACAAAATGTACGACGACACGTCACGAATTAGGCTCGCGGCCACTGAGCCCAACTCAAGCACCAACCAACCACAACACGACCGCCGAGCCCCGAGCCCCGAGCCCGATTTCAATATGAAGCACACGCGCGACAACCTCGTAAAAATAATCACACGCCCATGCTTAAGATTTTATCTAGAATGAAACTACATGTCGAGAATTATGAAGAGAAGTCGACAAGTGGCAAATTTGATGACATGCACAACTATAGAGGGGATGTGTCGCCTTTTTGCTATTTTATTAATTAATGAATAGTTAGTGCAAAGATGACTATCAAAACCCACTTACTCAAAAGGGGTATAAAAAGTCCGAAAAGGGACAAAGAAAAGGGGAGGAAAAAACAAAATAGTAAAAAAGACCACCCCAATATTCCTACAAAAAATACAAAGAAAGGCATAATTAGCCGTAAAATAAAGAGACGTTACGACGCGTTTCATTTCCACGTGTTAAACCTTTTACGTGATTTCTACTTTTGACCAAAACGCACGTCAACAAAGAATCATTGACTTGAAAATTTGTAATGACATTCTCTACGTATTTGGAAAGCAAACAAATATTGAGATAGGATGATTGATTTTTGATTAATTGAAACTACAGATTAAACATTAAATCAAATTAATCAGTAAAACTTAATTATAAGCAATAATTTCTTTTGATTTTCTGATTAACCAAATTCTCTAAAAAGATAAATATTGTATAAAATTAAATAATGAATAATAATTAATGAGAAGTTCAATGCTATTGAAAAATGTAAGTCAAACAAAGAAACGCTACTTTTTTTTTTCTTCAGAAGAAAAGTTCATAAAACATAATTTCAACAGTGGTGGATCTAGATGGTGGAATATTGGACTTGAGCCCAGTGCACCTCTTAAAAGTTCATTTTTAATTTTAGTTCACCTCAAATTTAACCCAAATCCCAAGCCCGTCATCTTATATTTCTTAAAATTGCAACCCACTTTTTTATTGTAGCGAAATATTTAATTCTTAGCCTAGCCTACTACTATTTTCTTGAATCCTCCACCGATACTTACCAACTCGATTTTTGATTAATGACAAAAAATTGATTTCAAATGTCAATTTCTCCTTTTGATAGTACATAATTCAAAGCAACAAATAATGTGATTAATCGAGAAAAAGTTATGTGAATTCAAAGTTTTTGGAAAAAAATAACTAGGTATGTTGTAAGTTAAAATCGAAAATTCTGATGACTCGAATTTTGTCGACCAATGTATTCCTCACTATATCATACATACATTGATCGACTCAATTCGAATCACAACATACTGCTTTTTTTTACCAAAAACTTTGAATTCATATAACTTTTTTGTTTTAAATCCGTTTTGCATGTATAATATATCAAATTAATCCTCTTTTCGATATCTATAATTCAACACCCATATTGCATATTTAAAAATGAAAACTACATGTTCGATTTCTTAAAAAAAGTTTGAAAAATAAAAGAGTAAGAAGATACATAGAGATAAGTGAAAGAGAGAGAAATAACTCAAATATCAAACAAACATGCTAGAAGAGTATGTATGTCATTTTACACCCCAAAATGGCTAAAAAAGACTTGTCTGCAAAACATGATTATTTTTAATCTTTACATTTTCTAAATGGCTATTTTGTACCATTACCACTTAGTTATATGAGTCGGGAAAATATGAGTCAGGTCTGTATCAAATCTATTAAAACATATCACTCGATTTAAAACCGTCCGAGTTTCATAATCTATACCTATTAATTACATCTCAAAACCCATCCCCATATGGTGAACAAGTTAAAGTAACTATTCATAAGTTTTTTCCAAAAAAAAAAAAAAAACTATTCTCCCTAAAAAAACTATTCATAAGTAATTATATTAATAAATAACACCATTAAAACACAAATTAATAAACAAGATATTTGTTTTGTGTATTGAAAAACAATTACACGACTCTACCAAAAATCCCACGGGTGCCAGGCGCACGTTAAAAATCACATCAACGGCTATGATCTCCTCACGCTTCCAAACTTTAGCATTCGTACTAAAATACCCCTACCTGAAGCTCAACGAAAAGAATTATCCAATTTTGTGCTTTCACTGCTCAATCCAACCTAAAATCTTTCTTTCTCCTGCCTCGAAATTATCATCTCTTGTTGAATTTTCAAAATTCTGCAAACGGAGCGGAAACTGAGGAACGTCAGAGAGGAAATCTGACCCCCTCTTCCGATTTTACCCAACTATTATGAATTTGGTCCCTCCCAAAACCCTTCCTTTGGATTTATGTGAAAATAGGGTTGAATTCGTCTTAGCGTAAAAAAATATGATGTCTAGAGCGTATGGTCGACGGGGTAGAGTTTGAATAGGAGCTATTCGGGGACGAATAGCTCCGCCAACGGAATTTCAGAGTCGTCTTCCCAAGAATTCTCCCAAGATGTTTACGATTTTACGTTTCCGTCGGAGGACTCCACTCGCTGCCACTGGTCCGATCCGTATAGTTTCAGTTCGTCTCAGGAGTCGGGGCAATTGGCGTTTTTGCCACCAAGAAAGGGCGGTGATTGCGATGGCGAGTTTCGGGAATCGAAGAAAGTGAAGATGATTGGAGTTGATCCGAAGCGGAATGGTGCAGGTTCGTCCCAAGAATCAAAGAAATTTGGGGTTTTGGGAATTTCCGATGGGGGTTTCCAGAAATTGAAGAAGCCCAAGAAAGTTAATTTGGATCCTTATGAGTATGATTCATCGCAGGAGTTGGAAGAATTTGTGGTACAACCTCAAAGAAAGGGTAGGGAGAACAATATTTATGATTTCTCGGAACATGGGGATTTATGGACTTCAAAGAAGTCCAAGAATATTGATCTTGATTCATATCTGTTAAGTTCTTCACAGGAGTTGAGTGATTTAGGGATTCCACAGTCAAGTAAGCGTGAGGGTAATGGGGATCATTGGGATTTTGATGGGGTTTCTGGGAAAACTAAGAAGAAGGATAGGGATGAGAATGGGGTTCTATTGAAGAAAAAGAAGAAGAAGATGAAATCAAAGGTGCCGACACCAGATTATGTGGAGCTTACCACAACATTGATGGAGACTCAAGAGTTTGGGGAGATGATGGAGCATGAGGATGAGGTGAATTTTGCGTTGGATGGTTTGAAGAAGGGACAACCAGTGAGGATTCGAAGGGCAAGTCTTCTATCATTGTTATCAGTATGTGGAACAGTGCAGCAGAGACGACTTTTGAAAGTTCATGGGTATTTTTGTTTAGTCCTTAGTTTTGGTTATCTTCATAAAGATACATGTAGTTTAGTAGAACATAATTCAAATTTTTTCTTGGCCTAATATTTTTAGTATTGGGAAAATCCTCTTAAATCTTATGTGTCATTCCGGCACAACATCTAGTATTGTGATAATTCCCTTAAATTTTATGTGTCATTCTGGTTTAATCAGTAATCCTGGAAGAGGAATATGCATTTGTTAGATGCCATTTAAAATTCAGAAGCACATGATATTCATGTAGATTTGGAAAATGACACCAGCATTTCTTTGAGCATTTAGGAATTTTTGATGATGTGCATACTCACTGCATGTTGGTTTCATTTATTGTATATTTATATTCCGCGTTGTAGTTTTCTGGCAATCATTTTTCTTTTAAAATGGCAGTGATCCATTTATATTTCGTATTGTACATGGCGGATTCTAAATATTCTATACATCTAATTACGGACTTTGGTGATCGTGTTGCTTGTGATCTTGTATCATTTTGGTCTCTCATCTTTTACTTTATCATTCAATTGAAAAATCTGTACTCTTACCCTGGTCAATTGACGTGTACCTGACATGGATAAGGGGGATCTAGTAGAAAAATTCGTGGAACATGGATTAAGATAGAATGAGTCATGGAATTTTTATGAAGTTAGTGATTGTTCTATTATTTTACTCTGATGGTGTTCCATTTTGCCCTTGGTTTTTAAATTTGTTGTAGTTAATTATCATTAAATAGCCTTCTATTTGCCCACCCTTGCGGTGAGAGTTAACCTTTTCCTGGAAATTGAAAGGAGAAGCCTGCATCCTTTTAACTTCTGTTGATGAATAGAGGCTGAATTTGCTTTTACATCACTTGATGCTTATAAATCTGTGTTCTCATTACTTGTCACATGTGATTGAAATAGTGTTAGTAAACGCGAGTTCTGAAATTTTATCCAGTTGAGTTGATTCTAGTTAATTGACAATCTGTAACTGCTGTTATCTTCGTTAGGATGGCCAAAACTATCATTGATGCTGTTTTGGGACTCAGTTTTGATGACACGCCAAGCAACCTTGCTGCTGCTGCTTTATTTTACATTCTGACAATTGATGTGAGTTATTTCAACTATATGTTATGGCCCGAACTTACTCTGTTTGTCTCAATTTCATTCAAAGATACATATCCCTTCCCGCATCGTAACTATTATTATTTAAATTCTCATTGTTTTAGGGCCATGATGATCATCTTCTGGATTCACCAAGCAGCATTCGCTTAATAAAATTGTTGAAACCACTTTCATCAAGTGCTGTCAAGGAAAAAGCACTGCCCGTCGGTAGCAAGCTTCTAAGCCTGTGCAAGTCTGGTTTCTTACAAGAGTCAGCCAAGGGAACAGATTCCAGCTCTACTGCAATTATGATCAAGGTTCGGGAGATCCTTGTCAATTGCAAGGAAATGAAGCCAAGAGATGACAGTGATGATGGAATGGAAGAGCCTGAGTTGAATCCTAAATGGATTAGTTTGCTTACAATGGAGAAAGCTTGCTCATCCAATATCTCTATTGAAGGTTTAGAACTCGTTTTGCTTACCTACTGATTTTTCTCTGGGTCTGCTTTCTATTTTCTAATCCTTTATTTAATGGCACTCAATTGATTGTGATTTCTCCTTTCAAACCCTTACTTCGATGGAGTTGCACATCACCACAAACCCTTTTTACATTCTCTTATTTCGTTCAGTTGAATATACTCTCAGGTCGTGCTTGTTTCTTTTGATTAAAATAACTCCTTTTGATTGGCATCTATTCGCAGCCATTAATGCTTACTCATAAGCAACTACATTTAAAGCAGATGATTTTTTTTTAGCGGAAATTTGATATGAAATAATACTTTTGTGGTTCTATTCTTGTCATGATATTTGTTTTATCTATTTAATTCTTTCTCCTTTTCCTGTTTTCTGCGTTCTTTACATCAGACACCTCTGGCGCTTTACGGAAAACTGGGGGCAAATTCAAGGAGAAATTGAGAGAGTTTGGGGGAATTGATGCAGTATTTGAAGTGGCAAGGAAATGCCATTCCGTGATGGAGGTGTGAGCCTGTATGTTATTTTTGTTTGATGTATATGCATTTGTGTTCAGATGTCATTTGGTGTTGGAGGATTGAACACAGGTTTTTCATAGTAATAAAACATTCTGGTAAATAATGATACATTATTAGTTACTTGGCTTCCATGGTTCAAATATATTGGCTTGTAGAGAGACTTCAAATTAGTAATTGTCTTGTATGCTGTAGTAATTAGCTGTGGCTTAACATATGATTGCTGGAGATGGAGACATGATTATAGTTTGGAACTTTGAAATGATTTTTATAGGTAATAATGAAGCACCATGTGTGAGAGCAGAAAGCACATTGTTGATCTGTGGATCATTGTTTCTTATATAATTAATAGATGACAATCTGCAGAAAAAGGTTCTCATAATCTAATTTTCATTTGCATTCAGCCACTCCCTTACTGCTTATCTGAGATAAATGGACTTGTCTTGTCAATTTTCCTTCATTTTAGAGTTTTAAAAAATAAAATAAAATTAATACCAGTAACTTCTTGAAATTGAAGCAAGAAGGGTTGACCTGGGGAACTTTAACTGGAGCAAGAAAGATATGAATTTTTGAAATCTTAGGGGACTAAGATGTTTTATTAGCTGGTAAAATATGCATTATGCTGTAGTGGAGCCTATACTCTCCATCTGTATGTTGTAGTGGAGCTTATAATTTCTGCTTATGGCTATATTTTCTCGTATATTCTTTCTTTTGTCCTTACAGAATTTGGCGATGATGATATTTAACAGGAAAATGACAAAATATGTTTGGTTTAAATTGTGGTTTGAGATGTATCTGTAGATTTTTCTCCTAAGCTTGTGCCTAAGCGTGCTAAACTGACGGCATTTCTATTTTCATCTATTAAGGGTATATTTTCTAATGCTCATTGATTTACGCAGGAATGGTTGGAGAAGAGTCCAATTTTTGCGCTGGATCCAAAAGATATTTCGGGGCTAGAAAGTCTAGTACTGCTTTTGAAATGTCTAAAAATCATGGAAAATGCTACCTTCCTCAGCAATGATAACCAGGTACCAGATTTTGTACCCGGCTCCTTGCAAAACCTTACATTTCATACTTGAATACTTAGTGTTTTTGTGCCACATTATTAATTTGATCTATGACTTGATATTTCATTGCCTGAATTCGCTACTGAATGCATTACAGCGTCATTTGATTGGGATGAAAGGAAACTTTGATGGTCAACGAGCTCCACGGTCTTTCACAAAGCTTGTTCTGAGTGTGATTAAAATTCTGTCAGGTAACTTGTATGGGTTAGTGTTCCCGTGAAACATTTGTTAAGATATTTTCATTTGTTTATTTGGGAGAAATATTTTGGTTTTTTCCTTATATCCTCTGGTTCTTATTCTCATCCATATTGTTTGGTTTATTACTATGCCGGTACCAATTTTATCCATCAAAACTTTGTTTCTGTCATCTGATAGATGTTTCATGGATGTCTAGGTGTTTCGTTACTCAGAAATTCTTTGGGAAGTTCTCAGGATGAAAAGATGGATTGTATTTCTTTTGGGAACAGTCAATTGGCAGGGCTTTGTAGCTTGGAATTGACTTCTCAGGAAAGCTTTAATCAATATGATCATTGCAAATCTAGTGTGGAACCCACCGAGCTTTTTGCTGATCCGCTGTTGCTAAAGCTGAGAGTCGAATCTTCTCAAGCAGGATTATGCAGTGGAACATCTAGGAATTCAGATAGTGTAGCACACATAAGCAGTAATAATTCAGAAACGGAATTGGTATCGGAAAGGACAGTCAGGATCCTTTTGCATTTCACGATGATGAGTTTGAACCCTCAAAGTGGGATTTACTATCTGGAAGTGCAAATAAGTCTTCATCTCAGGATAGTAGGGCGACTGTGAGTGGGTATAGAAATGGGAGTCACTCTGTGCCGGTGTTAAACCAACAAGAATCAAACAACATGGAATATCGTCACTCTCAGGAGGCCTATTGTTCTTCGGCTGTTGATGAAGATACGTCCAACCTCCTGGCAGATTGTCTTCTTACAGCTGTCAAGGTACTTGCATATTTGTAATAGTAGTGAATTTCTTTACTATATTGCACTCCCCAGTTAATTATTTTCGGTGACATGGCTGTTCTCTTCATGTCTTTTCAATAAGTACTTCCCTTGTTTCCTCTATAACTACATGGGATAGTTACAAAAAAACACCTGAGATTTGGGATGCTTACAAAAAAATCCAGAGATGTTTCCAAATTACAAAAAGCTCCCCGCGGGTTTGATTATGTCTTAAATTTAAGGGTATAACTGTATAAATATCAAGGGGTTTTGAAATGTTTTTTGCTTATGAAGGGGGAAAATGTTAGACGGAATCAAATCTCAAGGAGTTTTTTGTAATTTTTAAAAACATCTGGAATTTTTTGTAGTTAGCCCAAACCTCATTTTTTTTTTTTTGGTAACTATCCCTAATTACTTTGATTTATCTGTTTAAGGCTAAAACGATGGATGATCGATTTAGAAGCTTCTGCGAACTTTATTTGTCTTGTTGCATCAACTTTTCCGGTAACTATGAAATCTGATGCATTATCGTGATTTTCAGGTTCTTATGAACTTGACCAATGACAATCCTGAGGGCTGTCAGCAAATTGCATCCTGTGGGGGATTAGAAATTTTGTCTTCTCTGGTTGCTGGTCATTTTCCGTCATTTAGATTATCTTTGCCATGTTTTGATGATGTGAGAGATAGTAGCTTGTCATCTAAATCAAGTCCTGGGATCAATACACCTCTCACTGATCGAGAGCTTGACTTTCTTGTTGCGCTTTTGGGTTTGCTTGTGAATTTGGTAGAGAAGGATGGTCGCAACAGGTGAATTATTCTCTATTAGTTAAAACAGTCTCTTTTCTCACGAATCCGTTTTTATTACTTTTGGCGTGATTTTTTAGGCAATTTCCTTTCTGATTCCTTTTCATGCTATGTTGCCTTTTATTGTATTGTAGATCTCGGCTTGCAGCAGCTACTGTTTCATTACCGAACCCGGAAGGTCCGGACTCAGAGGATCAAAGCGATGTGATTTCTCTATTGTGCTCGATCTTTTTGGCTAATCAAGGCAATAATGAGGCCGCTGGAGAGGAAACAAATTTGTCCTGGGTGAGGAATTTGGTCTGCTTCTGTTATATTTATTATATTCTAGGGATAATTATAAAAAAAATCCCTTAGGTTTGGCCTAAATACAAAAAATTCCATAGATGTTTCAAAATTACAAAAAGCCTTATGAGGTTTGATTCTGTCTTAAATTTAAGGGGTTACTGTAATATTTCAATAAATATCAGGGAATTTTTTAAATGTTTTTTGCCTATGAAGGGTGAAAAACTGAAAATGTAAGAAGGAATCAAAACCTCAATGTTTTTTCTTTCTTTTTTTTGTAATTATCTCTATTTATTATATTTTGTGGCTCACCTAGTCTACTATTTGAAAGTCATTTTTATGATTGTGGTTAATCTGAGCAAGGATATTGTAAAGAATTGAACGCTTTGAAATGTTGAGAATTTTTTTAATGTTTTGACAAGCTTTAGAGGGATATAGGCCTCCTCAATTTGACCTTTAGTAAGAGATGCCAACAAAATTGAATAAAAGGTTAAATTTTTAGGACTTTGTAAAAAGTTTGCAAAGGAAAATATTTATAAACATACTTAAAATTTAGAAAATATGGTATACCGTATATGTCGATAATTCGATATCTTGTTGTGCAGGAGGATGAAGAGTCCATATTACAGGGAGAGAAGGAAGCCGAGAAAATGATTGTAGAAGCTTACGCCGCTCTTCTTCTTGCGTTCCTTTCGACAGAAAGGTTTATAATATTGTCATAGTACTTCTAGATTCTTTATTTAATTGTATGCTCATCAATTTTATTTTTTTATGCGTTTGCCAGCAAAAGCGTACGCAATGCCATTGCACAATGCCTTCCCAATCACAACTTGAAAACACTTGTTCCCGTGTTGGAGAGATTTCTGGTATGCATTTTTCTCTTCAGAAGGCTTGCCAAAGTTAATTTACATCGTGCTGGTGACATTTTTTCAGAAAAATACCCCTAAGGTTTCGCTTATTTACAAAAAAACTCCAATTATCTTTCAAAATTACAAATATCCCCTTAAAGTGTTACAAATATCCCATTCAGGTTTGTATTTACCTAACAAATACCTCCTCTTGAAGGTGCAATTTTTAAAAGAGAACTGATGTTTGTGGAATAATTGTAAGGGATAATTACAAAAACACCCCTGAACTTTGGGCTAATTACAAAAAACCCATAGATTTTTGGAAATTACAAAAAATCCTTTGAGATTTGATTCCGTCTTACATTTTCTCCCTTCATAAGCAGAAAAACATATCAAACCCCCCCTATATTTATAAAAATACTATAGTGTTACCCCCTAAATTTAACACATAATCAAACCTGGTGGTTTTTTTTTGTAATTTTGAAACATCTTTGTTTTTTTTTAATTAGTCCAAACCTCAGGGGTGTTTTTGTAATTGTTCCTAATTGTAATTTATATTTGTAATTTTTGAAAGATAAACTGAGGTCTTTTTTTGTAATCAGACTAAATCTCAGGGGTAGTTTTTTCTAATTGACCCAATAAATTACTGAGATAATAAAATTGTTGATTGAAGACAAGACCTGAAAAAGCCTTTAATCTTTGGTTAAAACATTTGTTATTTATTCAGTCCTTTTTTCTAATTCTGCAGGAATTTCATCTGACACTGAACATGATCTCCCCGGAGACGCACACTGCTGTTCTTGAAGTTATAGAATCATGTAGAATACCATGAGAGAAGAATATGTACTTTTTCATATATTACACACAATTTGTTGTTTACAGAAAAAATTCCCCAAAAGTTATAATTTTGTGGTGCATTGGCCACAATACTGTGTTTGTTGCTTCTGGTTTGTGTAATTTTTTTTGTTCCTTGTTATTAAATTAATTAATAATTTGTGTAGCTCGTTTACAGGGAATATGGGTTGTGAAAGTGCGAACATATCTGAGTAACAAGATTTTTGCAACAAATTAAAATACAGTCCGTAGTGTATGCAAAATTGCAAGGTATACAAAGCAGCAAGGTTTATAAAAATATTTAGCAAAGTTAATGGTTCAATAAATTTTTATCACTATATCAAAATTGAGTAGAAATGACTTGAATTTTAGTGTTAACTTTTAGGGTGTTATAATTATTTTTTTCAAAAATTATGGTGAAATATTGAATTGTAAACATTGCGGAAAAAATGAAATATAGAGTGAAAAATTATTTTGAATGTAAAAAGACAACTATTAATGATACTATTTGTAAGAATTGTGCTTGTATTTTTTCCTTTTATTACACATTTATTATTTTACTTATTTAATGCTCAAGGATTATACTAAAATTTTAACTTAAATTAAGCACTGTAAATATTTACCAAAATAAATATTATTTATTAAAATATGATATGAAACATATATGCAAATCACCATTAAATATTTCATCTCAGAATAATAAATATATTGGATAAGTTAACATTTATGAGGTACAAATTTTATTCACATAATCCACATAATTAGCAAAATCCAGCTTTACTCCAGGTTGGGCCGAAATCGATTGTCCAATAAGGACATAAATCCCATCCTGTTTTGGTATTAATTCAAACCGAAGGGGTATTTTCGTCTTTTCCGCATTAGACTCAACCCAGTTTTATTACAATATTGCTGATAGTTATTACAAGACGCCATTTTCAGACCTGTCCTAGGAATTGAAACAAAAGAGAACAAATAAAAAAAAAAAAAGCAATAGAGGCACAGTATATAAAACCCGGACAATTACAGATTACATACACTGATACACACACTGACACACCTCCACCCACACACACATGACGCCACACACATATATATAAGCACGCACACATACACTCACTGTGTGTCCACACTCTTAATTTCTCTCTCTATCTACATTTTTGTGTTGCATTCATCAATTTATATATGATGCATGTAACTTTTTTTTTTTTTTTTTTGAGCTCATCAAAAAATCTTGAAAGCTAGCCGGATTATTTATTGGTAGAGGTTAAATAAAAGCTCCCCTTTGGTAAGTTTTCTAAGCTTGTTTTTTTTTTTTTTTGATTTTATGCTTGATATATACATGCATTGGACTTGGTGGTTGTTTTTGACAAGTTTAATTTGGTTGTGAAGATGGAGAACCGGATCGAACCGGCATTAAAGTTAGTTTTGACGATGCTTTGTTTAGTTTTATAAAGTTGAGATCTTTGTTTCTCAACCAAGATCTTAACTTATTTAAAAAAAAAAAATTGAGATCTTTGCTATTTAAATCATTTTTTAGTAGGGTTTTGGGGATTGCATGGATTAATGATGTGAAGTTGTTCTTGTTTGATCTGATTCAATCTGCTTGCTTTTTCATGGTTAAGTGTTTATGGTTGTGTTTGTGTATAAAGCCACACACCACCCTACAACAACCAAAAACACAAAATTAAAAAAAAAGAAGGAAAAAAAAAAAAGAAATGAAGACATCAAATTGAGCCTGTGATTAAATTGGCAGTAGAATTTGTTTTTATAAAGAGACAGGATTTTTTTTATTATTTTAATTATTAACTTCAAATATTTTTTTACTTATTTTTATTTTATTTATTATTTATCAATATTATTATGATTATTTTTTATGGAGTGTTGGGGGCTTGGGGTGGGGGTGTTCTGTGAACTGTAATTTTTTTATGGCAATTAAAGATATACCTAAATGTTATAGGAGTCAAAAGGCAGAAGAGGAATGGGTAATGACTTGCTAAATGAAGTGATTAAAATGACAAATAGGGACTTGTTTGCAAAGTAAAAAAAATAAAATTAAAAAAATTTCAGCTTATAGGTGGAAAAATTAGTTATTTTTCATAGAAACTGAGAATCACTTTTTTATTTAGAGTTTGCCACTACTGTAGAAATAGTTTTTAGCGACAACATTGTCGTCGCATAAGATTGAAAGTCGCCGCACAAATGATTTGTTTTTGCGACAAGTAGTTGCAAATACTTCCGTGGCAAAGGCTGAGAATCACTTTTTTTTATTTAGAGTTTGCTACTACTGTAGAAATAGTTTTTAGCGACGACATTTTGTCGTCGGATAAGATTGAAGTCACCACAAATGATTTTTTTGCGACAAGTAGTCGCAAATACTTCCGTGGCGAAAGTTCCTTTTTCTTGTAGTGTGCATAGAAAGGGAGAAAATTGAGTTGCATTTGTGCCCCTTAATTGCTTCCACACTATTCAATTGCAACATCTCTCTCAAGTTCGCCTTTCTGTTGGCGGCACGTGTTGATTTTTAGAATCGCGCGTCTTGATTCTCTGAGAGATCAAACCGGCTAAGCGCGTGTTCCCACATTGTTTCCATAAGCGGCAAGGATCAAATCTTTGTGTGCAGGAATAGAAACTGCGGCCGTTAAGAAATTAAAGCCTTCCAAAAAGGAACTGGCCAATGCTTAATACGCGCATATGACGTGTCATTCTTTTAGTTGCCATTTGGCATGTAACATATTCGATATGACGAAACCATTGCTTGTCGTCCAATCTAACGACGGTCATGATTCCCGTAAGGTTTCAATGTCCCTATATCCCTTTCCTTTGTATTCCTTACTTTGGTTGCCAATTTCCTATAGTCTGGATCTTCTATTTCATTCTCTATTTCATCTGGTGTTCCAATATACCACATAAATGTCATGTGTACAATTATGAACTTCAAACTTAAATCTCATTCCCTTTACATGACCTCTTCTGTTTTCATGTAATCCCTTTGCTTGTCTATTTATTTGTGAAAGAGCATTGGATAAAAACTAGTTCTACAAGTGACTGAATGTGGTTTAATTGAGATGAAAATGACATTAGCAAACTAATGTAATTTGAGTAGCATAAATCTTCTCAAAGCACTAATCTGCCTATGAAATTGATATATATGTCCATTGTAGAAAAAAGATGCTGTAAAGAAACTGATATGAATAATTGCATTGGAAAAATATTCTTCACATTTGCTGATAAATGCAGAGATATGGCATTTATATTCAGGGAGTGTTTGCAAACTCTAAGAAAAAGTGATTCTCGGCTTCTAGGCGGAAAAAGTAACTGAGAATCACTTTTTTTTTTCAGTGTTTGTAAACATTCCTTCAATATCCTTAAGTTTTGCACTCAACTTTGAAATATCATTGATTGCTTGTCAAATTCTGTTTCCTTAATCAGAAGCTTTGTTGCATCTGAATGAATGTCGTGTGACTATGAGCTCGATTAATCATGTTATAATGTTCTGTTTTTCATTGATGCAGCTTGCTGTTATACATTAGGCCGGCAAGGCTTAATGGCGGGATCAGACAAATCTGCACCGCGTCGAAGATGGCTTAAAGTTCCGTATACTAACGATGATTCAAACAGCGATCGTGCTTATTCGAGTCGAAAAGCCTCTGGCTCAGAAGTGCCTTCGACCCGAGACATTTGTATTAGTAGTCAAAACGACAAACCTAATGAAATAAAGCGCAGAGTTAGAAAACGAACCCCACCTAAAACACAGTCGAGAGCCGAAAGGGCAAGTGCATTGGCCGAATTATCGAAACGAAGAAAGGATATTGCTTCTAGAAGGACATCTGGCTGCCATAATCCACCAATCACGAATAGAGCTTTCGCCGATGAGGAAAAATCGGACGGTGACGAAGACGACACGTCGTCCGAGTCTAACTTCCCGACGTTTGAGGACGTCAAGAAAATAACGATCCGAAGGTCGATATTGGGAAAATGGTTTATGGAGCCGTTCTTCGATGAATTGATCGCCGGTTGTTTCGTACGTGTCGAAATCGGGTATAAGAAGTTCGGCGTACCCGTCTATAGGCTCTGCACGGTCCGAAACGTCGACGCTACTAAATCCGAACGCCGTTATAGATTCGAGAACCGAACAACGTACAAGTACCTCGATGTCATCTGGGGCAACGACCGCTCCCCCGCCAGGTGGACGATGACGAGCATTTCCGACTCGCCTCCGCTCAGGGCGGAGTTCGATCAGCTGGTCCGCGAGGCCGCGCGCGGCCTCGGAGGATTCATGCCGACGAAAAAAGACGTGTCGGAAAAGTTAGCGGCAATTAACAAAATAAACTCGTTCGTCTACACGGCCGCGGCCGTGAGACGAATGCTGGACGAGAAACGAGCGGCCGGGTGGGGACCGCCGAACGTCGCGGCCGAAAAGGCTCGTCTGAGGGTGGAAATAGTCATGGCGGGGATGACGTGGAGGAGAGAGAAAGAATCGAGACAAGACTGCGGAAACTGGAGGAGGAGGCATCTGTCCCTGGTGGCGCAGGAAAAGACGAGAAGGGGATTAAATTGGCGGAATTGAATAGAAAGAACAAGATTGAGAATTTGAAAAATGGATCAAAAGTGAGTACAAGTTTTGAAAATGGTGGTGGTGGATATGATCCTTTTTCGAGGAGATGGACGAAATCGAGGAATTATTACGCTATGAGTTCGGTTGGAGAGAGTAATGGAGGTATATACAGAGTTTTAGCGAAGAAGTCGGGGGATGTATCTAGTGTGGGTGGTGCAGGTGGGCTGGTGGATACGAGCGCTCCGTTAGATCAAGGAAAGGAATCGAATAAGATGCATGATTTTGAGCTGTCGATTTCATTGGCTGCACTTGAGAAGTTTGGAGGGGCTAAAGGAGCTAGAGAAGGATTTATGGCGAATAAGCAGAGGATTGAGGCTACTCAAGGGTGTAAAGCTCCGGTGGATGATCTGAGGAAGAAACATGGACGACGCATCTTGACCGTTGATGAGTACAGGAAACGGAGGGGGCTGATTTGAGGTCGTCTGATGTTTAATGTCGTCTTGTAGATTAATTTGTTTTTTTTTTCTTTGTGTGGAATGTATGGATTTGTAACTGTTGTTGCCATTCTGTTTCTGTTGATGTTGTTTGTAAAATTATCATTAATGAACTGCTTTAATTCAATCCGTTGATTGTAAGTTAATTTGGAAGGTCTCTTTCCGATAAAGCCAGTCAGAGCCAACACACGAAAGTGAGTGAGAATGATGGCAAAATAAAAAATAATACATAGAAGCTCTAACTTATGTTGTGAGTGGGAATCGAATAGTAGTCGATTGGTTAAGACTCTCATGGTCAGATCAAATGTGTGAGGTTCGATTCCCACCACTCCCCTGCCGGAATATGTACACCAAGAAAAAACTTATTTAATGAATTAGAATATTCTTTCCTTTTCCTAGTTAGCGTGAAGGAGAGTACATTAAAAATGATTAATCCTTTATTAGAACACAACATCCTAATTGTATTCTCAAAATTTAGCATACTTCCTAGATATTAATCATCTTGCTAAACAGAAGACCAGTAAACTTTTTTTGTAATTGGTCAGATAACTATACAAGGCTTAGGTCATATTTCAGCTCTTATTTTCATGTCATCACTCATCAGGACACTTTAAATTTGAAAAAATATTATTTAATATGTATACGTAACGTGTATTAGTTTTATTAAGGAATAATTACAAAAATTATCCTCTAGGTTTGAGCTAATAACAAAAAAAATCCAGAGGTTTTTGAAAATTACAAAAGTCTCATTGAACATTTGCTCCCCTATAGTAAGCAAAAACATTTCAAATACCTATTACATTTGTGAAAATATTATTACAGTTATCGCATTATATTTATCAAACCTGAAGGGATTTTTTTTTTTTGTAATTTTAAAACTTCTATGGGTTTTTCTATAATTACCCCATACCTCAGGGTAACTTTTGTAATTATCTATTTTATTAAATAGAAGATACAATGATACCTTAAAAATTAGGGATAATTACAAGAAACCCCTTGAGGTTTGGGCTAATTACAAAAAAATACAGAAATATTTTAAAATTGCAAAAATTCCCCTCAGTTTTGATTATGTCTTAAATTAAGGGGATAATTGTAATATTTCTATAAATATCATGGTATTTTTTGAAATATATTTACTTATGATGGGGAAAATATAAGACTAAATCAAATCTCAAGGGATTTTTGTAATTTACAAAAATCTGTGGACTTCTTTGTAATTAGCCCAAACCTCGGGTTTTTCTTGTAATTATACTAAAAATTATTGATAGTATCATTTCAAAGAGCAACTAACTAAGCCCAATCTTCAGTCTGCAAGTGCCACTGACTAAGAAAATAGTTTCATTTTTTTAGGAATATAGTTTCATTCTTGATCTACAGAAACTTCACCATCAATTTTAACCCAGTTTGGCGGTTCGGATTATCGAATCGTGTACGTGTTTAGTTTTGGGTCAATTTCGGGTTATGTTCAAAATACATTAAAAATTAAATAAATTTCAAGATATTATGTTTTTAGACAAATTTGTAACTTCAAGTCAGATTTGTGTAAGTCGTGTTCGGGTTCGGACTTCTCATGCTCGTGTTCGGGTTTCTCTCAATAACTTTAGGTCGAAGTTGACAATTCGGATTATCAAATTCGTGTTTAGTTTCGGGTCAATTTTGTGTTATGTTCAAAATACATCAAAAATTAAATAAAATTCAAGATATTAAGACAAATTTGTAACTTCATGTCGATTCGTGTAAGTCGTGTTCGGATTCAAGCTTCTCGTGTTCGTGTTCGGGTTGTTCTCAATAATTTCTTTTTTTTTTCTCGTGTTCGTGTTCGGGTTGTTCTCAATAATTTCAGATCGGGTTCGTGTTATCGTGTCAGTCTCATAGATTGACACCTCTATTTTAACTCCTCAAACCTCTGGGGACCCACCAACCCAACTGTACCACATTTCCTGCACTTATTGCACCTTTCTCCACCATCACATTCTCTCTTCATATAAGTATAAAACAGGGGACATAAATAATATATCAACAGTTTCCTTTCAGAACAAAAATCACTGCTTTCAAAAAGTTCAGACAACCAAGACCCTCCAAAAAAACCACGCTTTCAATTTTTGTGCTCTTTTTTGCCGCCTCCCCCACTGAAAAGAGTTGCTCTTGAACTTGATCTTCACTTTTCTATGCCATTTTTTAATCTCTTTATTCTTCTCTTGGAGCAAATCTAATCCTTGAACTATGAACACAACAAAACCCATTTTTTATGCCAAAAATACCAATGGAAAATACTGATAATACTTTCTTGTCTCAGCTTCTTTTCCATTTCCAAAGAAGCAAGAGATCTTTTTACGCTTTGATTTCTCTTTTTTCGCTTTGTCTCTTAGCTTACAACAGCGCCACTATATTCTGCACACACGTCCCCATCTCAGCAAAAATCCCGCCGGAACCGTCCAGCTTCTCGCCGGAAATCGTCGCCGGAAAATCAAGAAAGTTCTTTTCTTTGCCTTCTTCGGCCAAACCCTCATCCTCTGTTCTCTATTCAGTGAAAGATGAAAGCCCGAGTGCAAAATTGGAAACCCATTTGCCGCTTTTGCATAAAAATCGAAACTTGGTGGTGGTCTCCACAAACACGACTACTCTGTATCACCACCCCAAGAGACGAAAAAAGCAGAGTCGTGCTAAGGAAACACGTTTTGAGGTTAGAGTGATGGAGTTTTTTGATGACAATTCCTGTAAGTTTCGTTTTTTCATGACTTGGATTTCTCCAATGGAGTCTTTTGGAGACAGAGAGATGTTTGCCGTGAAGAGCTTATTTAAAACCCACCCAAAAAATGGCTGCTTAATCATAGCCTCAAATTCACTAGATTCCAAAAATGGGATCCAAATCTTGAAACCCTTATTGAAAAAGGGTTTTAAAATTACAGCAATTTCCCCTGATTTTAATTATTTATTCCAAAACACCCCTGCTCAAGCTTGGTACAATCAATTAATGCGTGGAAACATAAACCCTGGGGAGGTCCCTTTAGGTCAAAACCTCTCAAATTTACTTAGATTGGGTTTATTGTACAAATTTGGTGGGATTTATTTAGACACGGATGTTATAATTCTAAAAAACCTCGGTGACCTAAAAATGCAATTGGGGCTCAGACAATTGATCTTGATACAAAAAATTGGAGCAGATTAAATAATGCTGTGATGATCTTTGATGAGAATCATCCTCTGCTTTACAAGTTTATTCAAGAATTTGCACTCACATTTGATGGGAATAAATGGGGTCACAATGGGCCTTACTTAGTTTCAAGAGTCGTATCGCGGGTAAACGGACGGCCCGGATTTAATTTCACCGTGTTGCCGCCCATGGCGTTTTATCCGGTGGATTGGAGTAAAATCGGGAGCCTTTTTGAGGGACCGAAGAGCTTGAGTCACTCGAAATGGCTGCTTGCGAAGCTGAGGCAGATTCGGAGCCGGAGTTTTGGGGTGCATTTGTGGAATAAGCAGAGTAGAGGGATTGAGGTTGAAAAAGGAAGCATTATACAACATATAATGTTCAGTTCTGGTGTTTAAGGTTTGTTTGTTTGTTTGCATATTCTCATTGCAATCTTGGTTTGATAGAAAAGTTATAATCCTTTGGTGTGTGTTATTCTGGATCAACTCATTCCAGTTAACAAGTCATAGAATTAGAAAAAAAATTAGTTTTTGTTTTGTCATAAGTTTTAGATCAATTACAGTTATACATGTTCTTGTTTCCTCTCCTATGCATTGTCTGCATTTGAAATGCGTAACTATTTATAAACTTTAATGTATTTTGTGTTGAGCAAGTCTCTTGTGAGACGTCTCATGGATCTAAATCAGTGAGACGGACCTCCTAAGGGCCCGTCTTGAGAGCAACATGAACCATGAAAATAAATTTAAAAATAATAATGAACCATGAAGAAACAAAAATAAACCCTAAAAACATGAACTACGAAGAATAAACTAAAAAAACAAAAATAAACCCAAAATATAAAAAACAAACCCTACAAAAAACTAAAAATTCTAAAACCCAAATCGATTAAAAATAAACCCAAGAAACAAAATAAACCCTAAAAAAATAAATATAAACCCTAAGAAAAATAAAATTTGAAAAAAAAAAACTTTAAAACTTTGTGTAAGGGCTCCGTCTCACGGATCTAAATTCGTGAGACCGTCTCACGCAAGTTTTTGCCAAAAACATGAGGTCTGATTGTGTTAAATATAAGGGGTATTTGAAATGTTTTTGCTTAAAAGGGGTAAAGTGTAATACCGAATCAAACTTCATGGGATTTTTGTAATTTTTAAAAAACCTGTGGCTTTTTTTTGTAATTAATCCAAACCTCAGGGGCAGCTTTTGTAATTATCCCTTTCGTTAATTTCAGCAAAATTACAGTTTAACTCAAATTACTAGACTTATAAGGCAACATTCTACTACAAAGTAAAATGCAGAGAATTTGTGACATATATTTGGTAAAGCAGATTGCATAATGCAAATATGCTGCAACTTTTAGATGTAGGCCAACAAATAAGCTGTTAGCATGTCTGGATAAGCACTCAAGTGCTAGACTCTATTTTCAAAACCACATCAAATAACTTTAAAAGTGATCATTTATTTTGGACTGAAACACAAAATACACTAAAGTTTGGCAAAAAAACTTGCGTGAGGCAGTCTCACTGGGTTTAGATACGTGAGACGGAGCCCTTACACAAAGTTTTAAAGGTGTTTTTTTTTTCAGATTTTATTTTTCTTAGGGTTTATATTTGTTTTTTTAGGGTTTATTTTGTTTCTTGGGTTTATTTTTAATTGATTTGGATTTTTAGGATTTTTAGTTTTTTTTTATGGTTTATTTTTAATTTTTTTGGGTTTATTTTTGTTTTTCGGGTTTATTCTTCATGGTTCATGTTTTTAGGGTTTATTTTTGTTTCTTCATGGTTCATTATTATTTTTAAATTTATTTTCATGGTTCATGTTCTCAAGACGGAGCCTTAGGAGGTCCGTCTCACGGATTTAGATCCGTGAGACCGTCTCACAAGAGACTTGCTCCATGTTTTTTGTTGTTTTGTAGTTTTCAAAATTCTATGTTTTTTTGGGTAATTAACTCAAACCTCAGGGGTAGTTTATGTAATTTACATGAATTATTTTTGAGGCATCATGTTTTGTGCCATGTAACTGTGATGGGTGCTGGAAGTTTAGTCATGCAAATTTCACATAGCACACAGTTGAGACATGAGAATTTTGTTTGATGTTTCTGGCAAAGTGGTCTAGAATGTATAGTTTCATTCTTTTGTTATTTTCAACTAAGTGGAGGCAACATGTTTGATAAACACATAATATTGCTTGAGGGTGCAATTTGTAAAATAGAAACAAAATATCAAGGGGATATTGATATTTTTGAAAGATAGTTGGAAGTTTTTTGTAATTAAATTGAACCTCAAAATACCTGTTAGTCTCCTAATCCTTTTATTTTTAGGTGTTATATATATAGGTTTGGCAATTCAAATTACCAACTCGTGTTCGTGTTTAGTTTTCTTATGTTCAAAATACATCAAAAATTAAATAAAATACAAGATATTATGTTTTAAAACAAATTCGTAACATCGTGTCAGTGATGTTCGTGTTTGGGTTTCTCGGGTTCGAGTTTCTCTGATTAACTCTTGGTCCGGTTTGTGTCTCGTCGAGAGATTGACACCCCAACAGATATCCTTGAATTACAAATAGCAAAAATAGTAGTTAAATCACTAAATATGTTTGTTCATAATAAAATGATAGGAGTATAGATCCCACTAATTGCAACTTTTTATGGAGTAGATATATGCTGTGTTCTCTTATTTTGTCGCATTATGCATCTTTTATGTATTAAAAAACAAAATGTTTGGTGAGTTTGGTGCTTCTAAATTCACAATAATAATAGGAATAAAAATAAAGACCATCACGGACAAAACCAACTACCAGTGGTTTGACATTTATGTGTAGGAAGATGAACTTTATGAGCCATCTCTTTCCTTATATTGTGGTCTCTCTTCATCCCCATGTGCTACTTTAAGCTCTATCGCTTTCGTGTCACATTTTTTAAAATTTCTTGTGAAATTACTACCTTTTCAAGAGATTAGGTGAATAAATGTGGAAATATAACAAAGGAGCCATTTCTGTTTGGTTTAATTTCAATGGATCTTTAACTGAACACAAGTACCAAACTCAAGTAATAAACCACTACAATTTAGGAATTTTGTCAAGTGAAGATTTTTTTTTTTGGGATAGTTAGGTCCTTGAGCATCTTATACCATTATTCATAAAGGAGTCTGTCTTAAGGCAAGTGCCCAAAATAACTAAGGTTGCACGTGATAGTTGACACTGTCAACTTCAAGAATTCACAAAAATTAATTACAAAAATTACCCCTAATATTAAATTAATTATAAAAAAATCAGTTATTTTTTAAAATTACAAATATCATTCCGAGTATTACAACTACTTAATTAGGTCTTTTTTATAATTAGATTAAACCTAAAGGGTATTTTTTAGTAACTATCCCTATACTAATAATAGTGGCTCAAGTGGTACCGTTCATCCTTTGTAAGGGTGTTAACCAGGGTTCGAAACCTGAAATTTATTAAAAAAAAACCACTACTCCCAACTTATTAAAAAAAAAAACAATAGTGGCTTAAGATGAATTAGACCAAGTCAAGAAGATATCTGGAACTATAAATCACAGCACTAAACTCCCATATGTGAGTTTTAAAATTTGAAGTATCCATAAAAGATTTGGGATGAAGAAAATGTGCAAATTCAAAAATCTGTCTGCTGTTCAGTAAAAATTCGTTCAAAAGCCCACGTTAATAACACCGACTTTGGACGGACCATGTGAGTACTATATATATAAGCCCCAGAGCCACTCTAATAATACGGAAACCAATATATCAGCCCAATAACTTCTATCAGTAAAGCACATAGGCCTATAGAATGCAAGCCCATCTCATCCGCGCCGATAAAAGGGTTACATAAAAGTGATAAAACCCATAATGCGCATCAAACTCGAGCCCATTTAAAGCCCAAGAACATCCTTTGACGTAATAATCTCTTTTGCAGTTATTTCAATTTTTTTTTTGCTTTTGTTTTATTGTTTAATTGTTTTATTGTTTTTATATAGATGTGTATATATGGGAAGAGGCCAAATGGGTTAAATCTTGTGCCTAGATATTAGGCACTTGTCCCCTTCTTCCTTCAAATATTTCTTCATTACTTGATTCATTATCATTTCCATTCTTGTCTCTCAAATGAGCAAATCATGTCTTTTCTTAACGTGTTTTCCACTAATTTCTTTGACAATATTGGGAAGACTACAAGAAATCTGAAACTGATGGTGCGTTTGGCAGTGTAATATTTTCAATATTTCTTTTCTCTTTTTTGGCATATTGGCTTAATTACAAACTCTACATTCAACTTATATATATACATAAGCTCATGCTCCAACATATTGTCTAGATTAGAGCCGTCAAAATGGGCCAGACTCGCCGGGCCAGCCCATCCCACCCCGCCTCAAGTAGGGGACGGGCTAGGTGTTTAGAGGCCCGCAAAAATACGGGCCTAAACGGGCTAGTCCGCCGCGGGCTTGGCGGGTTGGGCCGGTGGCTAACCCGCCAGAAATAAAAAAAGAGAAAATGAGAAGAAAATATAAGAAGAAATAGAAGGAAAAAAAAGTATAATTGATATTTTATATTTTTATCTCTTATAAAAGTATATCTAATATTTTTTAAAATATGTATTTATTTTATTTAACTCATCAAAATAAATAATATGCAAAAAAATTATTTTTTTATTTTTAGTGCAGTCGGCCCGCCTAGCCCGCGCGACCCTTCGTGGGTTGGGCTAGGCTAATGTATTTCCGGCCGCCACCAACATGCGGGCTTTTTTCGCCCATGGGTGGCCCGCCCGCCAACCCATTTTGACAAATCTAGTCTAGATTATAGTTGTCCAAAAACGATTATATAGATACATATTAGGGAAAATTAGAAAATTGGTCCTACAAGTTGGCTGCATTCGGACTTTTGGTCCTTCTGTTGGCTGTTTGAAAATTAGTCCTCTAAGTTATGAAATTTGGACTTTTGGTCCTCTAAGTTGGCATGTTTGAAAATTAGTCCTCTAAGTTATGAAATTTGAAATTTACGTCCGATTTTCACAAAAAAATTTCAATCCATCGAAATTCGACTAGGATCTAAAACGACGTCGACGAGCACAATTCTTTTTTTTTAAGAGTATGCAAAACATCACCTTCCACGCCCGACAACCATAAAATCTTCTTCCCGAATTATCAATCGTCCAAGAAGTCCGTATTGTGTGTGGGAAAACGAGGCAACTACGAACTTCGGGCGATTGATAATCCTAAGAAGATTTTATGGTTGCCAGCGTGGAAGGTGATGTTTTGCATACTCTTGAAAGAGAATTGTGCTCCTCCGACGTCATTTTAGATCCGAGTCGAATTTCCTGGATTGAAAAATTTTCGGTGAAAATCGGACGAAATTTCTCGAAATTTCATAACTTAGAGGATTAATTTTCAAACATGCCAACTTAGAGGACCAAAAGTCCAAATTTCATAACTTAGAGGACTAATTTTCAAACAGCCAACTTAGAGACCAAAAGTCTCTGATAGGCCAACTTGTAGACCAATTTTCTAATTTTCCTACATATTATTCGATTGATATATAGTAAAACCTCGATAATTTAATACTCGATTAATTGATAATCTCGCTTAAATAATATTTTTGGCCGGTTCCGACTCGAGAACAACGTGCTAAATTAATCTAAATTTATAAGATAATATATCTATGATAAATTATTTAGGCTCCATCCAATATATAAATTAATTAATATTTTCTTAATATATATTACATTTATGATTAATTTATGAGCACTTCATTAAAACATGACTCGATGGTTATTCATTTCTTGTTGAAATTGATTTTGATAAATCGTAAAAATGTTTAGAGCGGCTTTCCCGTAGCTCAACAAAAAGCGGTTAAATGACATTGTCGTTGAGATTTCTTTTGAGGAAGGGTTCTACAATAGCATTATATATTATCTTCACATTCACAAATCACATGTTGTTCTCGAATGTCTGCTAGCCGATAACAACTCTGCGGTTTCAACATTTTTGTTGTTGTATAATATTATTCGCATTACAATGTTGAATCTTCTGATATGTTATTTGGTGGTAAAAAAATAAATCAATATTTTGCAATTCGTCAATAGTTTTTTAATAAACACGTCTAGAAACAGACTTCTCTACAAATCACATTTCTATCTATTAATTTAATGATATTTTTAATATCTCGCTAAATGAATAGATTATTACAATTTGAACGTTATTAATTAGAGAGGTTTACTTGTAATAGTGCTCTATATAACTAGATCACGAAGTAATTATATATAAGCTCGTGCTCCAACCTGTACAACCAAGATTATGGTATGGCAACCAGGTGGCTTAGTTCACCCTGGCCACCACAAGTAATTGTGGGATGAATGTCGAGCTCAAATTCTCGCTCCATCAAATTGTTTTGTGGGGTAGAGGTCGTCAGTTCATATCCCTTCTCCATCAAATTGCTCCCTGGGCATATGCGAAACCACGAAGATTTGGTAGGAACTCATCTTGAATAGCATCCGTGTGGGTTCGATTCGGGAGAGATCGTTATTAGTAGATTGGGGTCGAACATAATTGTTCTCTTTACTTGGGAGGATCTGGTTGTCGTCGTCACAGACCGCCGAACACCGGATCGGTGCGTGCATATCCCGCGGTTTACCTTTTGCGGCAAAATGAGGAGCGGGAATGTCTGTCCCGGGCGTAGTCGGGCGTAAGCGCAGTTTATAAAAAAAAAAAAAAAAAAAAAAAGATTATGGTATGGCAAGCAATTGGTGAATATATTATTCATGTGTATATATAGGGCCCGTCCAATGATGTACTTACACGTGCACTTGTAATACGAACATTATTTATTAGCTGGACCTTAATCCTAATAGGTCAATTGTTTTGTACCATATACATATATTTATCAGCAATGGAATTATAGACACGGAAGGGGACTTGCAATAAATGGATTTACTAATAAAGTACGTGCCCACCAAATATGGATAAAAACCGAACCAAATTACTCAATAATTGATTCGAGATTTGATTGTTTAAAGCTCGTCTGCGTTTGGTTTGTCGATATACCAAACCAAACTTGAACAACATTTTTTGTTCGATAATACAAAGCTCGATGTGTGTGAAAATATCAAATTACTCGACCGATTCGTGGTCGGATCAACTAAAGTTCGTTCAAGCTTAACTCGATTAATAATCAAACCAAATTCAAACATGATTTAAGCTCGACAAAAATTGAAACAAACTTGAACAATGCTCGACTCTATTCGTTTACACTTCTACCATCAAATTATGAACACGCGTGTTGTGGTCAATTTAATTCTAGTTAATTATGGTCTAGTCTAGTTAACAAAGCAATTAAAGTGGAATGGTACAAATGAGACCCTCAAAGGGTCATAATTAATTATATCGCACGATTCTTATATTCATTATTAAACTAACAAATGTCAATTAGTCACTGCCCTGTCCGACATATATTATAATAAATTCCAGAAAAATTCCTTACATACACATGCAGGTGACGACCAACTTCAATTAGTCGTACTTCGCAGTTCACATTCCTTTCTTCTAATTAATTAATTTAATATATTATGCTACGACCTTTTTCGCCTTCAAACGCGTACATATATATAATCTCATTGTATTTAAAAAAAATTACTACTAAAACTGTATAAGGGATGTTACTTACTACAAAAAAAAATTTCAGTTACCTGACATAAATAATTTTGTTATTAAATTTTACACTCATTTACAGAATACCAACAGAATAAAAATATTATTTTTCCCAAAACCATATCGACCAATTACTAACAAATCACCAACAATTTTAAATTTATTTACATAAATATTGTAGATATTTACCAATAATTTTAGATTTTATTGGTAATTATTTACCTATAACCATTTTACCTACTACGTTTCACCTAAACTTCGCAGTTATATTATTTTGGTTGATGCACGGTCTGCCACTCGACGGAGGAGGGGGGCAACCAGGGCCCCGACCCTCCCCCAACAATTTTTTAAAATTTTTTTACAAGGTAATTTTTTTTAAAAAAATAGTTAAAATTTATATGATTTTCTATTAGTTTTTTATCTGGTCCACCCCAATTCCGTGTATCGCTCCACCCTGTAAAATTTCTTGGCTATGCCATTGCGGTCTGCCTTATTAATTTTAAATTTTTTTCCCTTAACAAATTGGCGAGTTTTATGCAAGTAAAGAAGAAATTGGTTCACTATGACTATTTAAGCCTCCTGCTACTGATTAAGTTATTAATCCTAGATTAACAAAATAAGTAACACTATTTAATACGAAAAGTATAAACCCATATCTAACCAAGCACAGAAAATAAGGCGCCGAAATTTAAAGATTTGCCAATTTTTCCAACTCCTAATTTCTCGTATTATCCTAGTAATTCTTTTAATTAATCCACATTCCATATAATATATATAGAAATATATATTTTGTACATATATAGTAAATTTTACCATAATACTAGTACACGATAGCATATATATACCCCACCAAATCACTAAATAGTATGTAATGGCCTGCAGGGATATATAATCATCTTATCTTTGTTGATTATTAATGCCTCATAATTTTTTACCAAACAACCTTTGACAATATATAGGTACGTCCAATGGCAGAGCTAGGGGAGGCATACTGGCTCCCACCTCTCCATTTTTTCTTTTATTTCCCTATAAATCTATTAAGGAATTTAAAAAAAAAATAAAAAATTATATATAGTTTATGTGATTTATTGATTTTATTTTATTTTTATATTTTTCATCGGCTCACCCCATTCTTGTGACCTGACTACATGATGTTTGGATATTATTATCTTGATATATATGTTGCTTTTCGCTAAACATATATACGAGGGGGCAAAAAATCTTGCAATTTATATATGGCTCTACGTGTTTGAAGTGACAACTTGAAAACATGGACGGCGAGGCAATTTACGGGTACCAATTAGTCTTTTGAAACTTATGTATTTTTTGTCCGTAAGTAAGGGGACATAGGCATTTTAACATTTTTATCTTTAAATAATTTTTAGTCTTTAATTAAAGAGTATTAAGAAAAATCTTCACTAAAAATGTAATTCTTATTATAGATCCGATGCAAATAAAAATTAAGTAACACATTTGAGTGGTGGCTGCTCAGATTCCCTTGTCAACAAAAAAAATAATAATAATAGTGTCACACATTAAATAAAATAAATCATTTGCCATTTTTCACATTTTAGTAGCAATGTGGTCAGACTTGGTGTCATTGAAGCATATATTCTTGGTCTACACACGCTATAGGTATAGACGAGTCCACGTGTATCTTTCCATATTTAAATTTAACTTAGGAATGAAGAAATTTGCTTGTAAAGTAGTAGTAATTAATATAAGCCACGATTGAAACATACGAATAATATAAACTGCATATTATATGATCATATGAAAATCAAATAGAAAACATACATTTTATGCAGGAATGTGATTTAATGATTTCTCTCTTTTATTTATTATTTATTATTTATTATTTATTATTTTTTATTTTTTATTTTTGGTAGTGGGTGGGGTGGGGTGGGGTGGGGTTGGTCGGTGGTGACTGATAGAGGAAACCAAAGTGTGCATAATATTATATATAATTGACACCTATACCACCCCCATATATATCAATAAATGAGCCCTCAACCCGCATGAGAAATGTTTAATGGAGTAGGTGAGCGTGGACCGAAAGGTCGAGTTCGATTCCTCCTACCAACACTTTCTTGGTTGAGCCCGCACACAGAATTGCCTAGTGTGGTTTACCTGGTTGGCGTAGTTTTACGCTAAGACGTCCATCCCGAGGGTTTATCAACAGTCTTGTATTTCGAAGAAAGCGCCTGCGAGCCTCCCCATAAAAAAAAAAAAAAATGAGCCCTCAAGATTCTAGACCATAGAACCTTGAGTGATTGTGATCTTCTCTCCAGGAATTATTGTTGTTTTTACAGATAGATTGATAGACAGTGATGGACATATTAAACAGGTAATATATAGAAGCTAGGGATAATTACAAAACCCGATAACTTCTTGATGTAATAATTTTAGTCATTAGCGATTTCACGCGTTAATGAAAATATGAATACAAAATACCACTCCTATTAGCTTTAACGGTGATATGAATTTTGAGTATTTTTTTGACTAAAGGACAAGGTTATTATAGAACAAATAAAATATTGAAGACTCAAATTTTAACCAAAGTTACATAAAATTAGAACTTGTATAACCAAGATTGCACAACCTAGAACTTATGGAATCAAAATGTCACATAATTCTTAGGCGATCAAGATTGCTACCTAATTTGTTTACATGACCAAAATTGTTACCCCTAGCCATAGTTAGGGCACCAATTATTTTTCAATTAAACCTTACAAAACCCACGAGGTTCGGATTAATTACGAAAAAAACCACTAAATTTTTGAAATTTCCATAGAAATCCTTGATGCCTTTGGAGTTTGTTTTACTAATTCTCCTTAATAAGTAAAAAAAAATTCAAAACCCCTCTTTTACGTTAATGTAATATTAATTGTGATTACCTCTTTAAATTTAAAACAATCAAACTTGAACAGAGTTTTTGTAATTTTCACAAAGAAAAATTAGATTTTTTTTTTAATTAGACCAAACCTTTTGTTCTTCTTTTTTTTATATATATATTTAATAATTTAGAAACTGAAAAATACATATGAGATATAAGTTCATGGTTTCAAATAGTAAGGAATGAGATAAATTTCAAAGAAACTGAAAAATATAAAAATCGAATCCTAATTAACATTATACTACTTGAGCTACAAGCTCGTGATTATATTTAATAATCCCTATATAGAAGCATTAATATCATACCACTTGACCTACAAGCTCGTGGTTATATTTAATAATCCTTATATAGAACATACATTCTCACACACAGCCATCCTCATTTCTCATCACCTTCCTCACAATTCCATTCTAAACTTAATATTTCACATGCATTCTTATCTCTCTTTTTACAATAATAAATCCTCCCAACAACCCACTATTTTCTCATCTTCTTAAACATATATAAAATCCCATAGGAACAGAAACAGAGCTCTCAAAAAGAGTGTAAATTCTGTTTGTTTTTGGGCTTATAATTTGGGCATGGGCTTGAGATCAAAACATCTTTTGGGCGATCATCATCAATTAGCCCTAATCGATTGGGCCCAAACTTCCGGCACGGCGGAGCTGCCCAAACCACCGTTCACACGGCGGCAACAGCCACCACACCATCAATTATCAGAGCCCTTAAACTGCCCGAGGTGTAATTCCACAAACACAAAATTCTGTTATTACAACAATTACAATAAATCCCAGCCTCGCCATTTTTGCAAGTCCTGCAAGAGGCACTGGACCAAAGGCGGCACCCTCCGGAACGTTCCCGTCGGCGGCGGCCGCAAAACAAGCGTCCCAAAACTTCAGCCGCCGCCGCCGCTGAGCCACGTCAGCAGCATTGCCGGAATATTCCTTACCCGGACTTGATGGTCAGCTCAAGTTCAATTAACAGTTCTTTAGATGTGAATACATCTCTGATTAATAATAATATTAATCCCACATCTTATCAATCCTTAAATGATGGGATTATTGATTATTATCAATCCGTGGAGGAATCAACTATTACCAGTCTTGATATTCCGGCCAATAGCAGTTTGCCAGCGTGGCCTGTCTTGGATACCAGCACTAGTGCAGTGAATCACGTGTCCAATTATTGGAATTGGAATGAAATTGATTTGTTAGCTAGCTCATCAGCTGATGATCTCAATTATATAGCATGGGATGATGTTGATATTGCACAGATCAAACCCTGAAAAAACATATTTCTTGACGAGTCCAATTCTTAGAGATTTGTCTAATCTATTTTAACTATGGTTATGTGTATTTTTAAGTGTATTTGTATCAATGGCAGAGACGGAGGACATACTGGGTCATGGTCCAAGTCTGTCTCCGACTTAAACGGTGTTAAGAAATAAGGGGAAAAAAATTAAGCTAGAGCTGATATGATATTTTTCTTGAATTTTCGGTTATTCGCTACTACCCCACTTTCGTGTGTTAGTTGAGTCATTCAGTTGTATAGATGTGACAGTTAGTTTGAAGCTGTTCTTTTCATTATCAGCTTCAGGCTAGCAGATATTCGGAAATAATTATATAGTATTGTTTGTGGTTTTGGTATTTTCTGTAGTCTTCTGAAGAAAGAATTCATGTGAAAGCTATCTTTCTTTTTTTTTCTTTGGGATCAATGGAGAATATTTTTTTTTTTTGATAATTGGGTTCGAACTTACGTCCTACTAGTCCCCGGATGACAGTCCGAGCCCCGCAAATTGTCATCGATAAATCGCGGGATGTGCCTTGAATGGCCGAATGGTTAGAGTCGACCCGCCCAATCGCCTTTTATCAAACTGACCCAAGACAAGAGCGGATAAATGGTCTGCTCCGTCTAGAATCGAACCCACGCAACATGGAAGCAGAGCGGATGACTGGCCCTCCCTTCACCATTCGACTATGCCCGGGGCGATCAATGGAGATTATTGAAAAGATGGCAGAGAGAGAAGCAAATGGGGCATTGTCCACGTGGGTAGGATGAGTAGATATGTGATGGGAGATTCTTGTGGATATGTATGTTTGCATAAATAATGTTTATAGTAGATTTTGTTAAAATAATGTTTTGTATCTTGTTTGGGGCAATTGGGTTGTGAACTGATCAAGGGCTGGTTTTCTTGAGGCTGGCTAATGATATATCTGAATTTTCTTTTTGCAATTTCATTCAGAACATTATTTTGCGTTTGTTATGTGCATGGAATTTGGATGAAACATGGCGATAATTGATCAGTACAGACAAAAAAGGTTGTCACTTTCTCCAGAAGTATGAGGTTGCAATTCTTGTAAAGGTGCAGCAAGCCCATTGTATGTAGGACCATAACATATGTTCATGATCTTGCGTCCTGTCCAATCTTTAATAACAAATTCAATCCTTCACCCATAATCCTCTCCCAAAATCCAAATCTTCGGATTCAAATGCAACCTAAATGAATAATGAATTTTCAGTTAACAGAATAAGTATTAAATATTTTCATAGAAGCCTTTTTCCTTCTTATTTTATATTTAAAACAAATAAAAGATAGGAATAATTACAACAACACTCCTAAAGTTTGGGCCAGTTACAAAAAACCCAGAAATATTTCAAATTACAAAAGATCCCCGGTTTGATTTGGTCTTAACTCTTAAATTTAAGAATAATCGTAATATTTCTACAAATATCAAGGTCTTTTTGAAATGTTTTTCGCTTATAAAATGGAAAGATATAAGTAGAATCAAACCTCAAAGAATTTTTTTAATTTTCAAAAATTTCTAGGTTTCTTTTTTTTTTTTTTTTTTTTGTAATTAGCTCGAACCTCAAGGTTTTTACGTGATTATCCCTAAAAGATAAGCATGCCCTTCAATCTTCATGTGTTCATAAACCACATCCAAAAAGACTTGGCTTCATTTGGATCGATAAATTTAAAGTTAAGGATTTCAAATCCTAATTCTTGGAGGTTGTTTGGATAATCTCATAATTCGAGTAGATTTTTGAGTTAGTGATTGATTTCAAATCCATCTTATCTTGAATCATTTGAAATTATTTTCCCAAATTCTCCCCTCAAAGCCCAAATCCATCATTCCAAGTTCAACATTAAGAAAAATCAATGGAAATGAAACTGCTAAGGGTCGCTTCTGTCATCGAACATAATTTAGTTAATTACCCTGAAAATGGATCTCTCAGTAATTTTTGAATAAACTTTTATGAGATAACCCAAAAACCAAATCATAAAAGGAACAGGCCAATACTGGATACCCAAAGCTTATTATTAATACGGATACATTACAATGCATATTCTATCTCTGCTACCTTAAATATACCACCAGGCACCAGTGCAAGTTTATTCAAACAAGGACTATAAATCTGAAAAACTACCAAACCACTTTCTTCATTACGGTGCAGCTATATCGATCCCATCCTTATGCCTCCATCCCGATTCTGAGGCAAAAATCCATCACCAGTGTTTGAATAGCTCACATAGAACATCTCAGAGAGTATCCCAGTAAAGACTATAAATGCCGCCCCTGCTCCAAAAACTCCTTTTCTTAAGGTCTCACAAGAAGGAGGATGTAGCGACGGTAAATACGTCCTGTACTTGGTATGATACGCGTTTCGTACTGAACCGGCTAACAAGCACACCTCAGCAATGAAAAATGTTAACCTGTTTATTAATGAACAGATTCAACCTTTAAATTGCTAAAAATAGGAAATGGGAGTCAGTAAGGCCGTTTGCTTCAGTTGAAATATTGTGTTTACTTGCATATATCACAGGGAATGATATCTCAACAGATCAACATGTCCTGTGTTTGCTTCAAGTTAATGTGTAAACTGTGATGTGATAATTAATTTTATCAATTCTGTCCTTGCAAAATGATAAAACTTAGAATGCTATTTATTAGCTTTGTAATTACATGGAAGATTAGATTTATCCTTTCATATTTTAAAATGCATTCTTTCAATCCTGTGATTATTGTTTGCTTGGCCTAATCCACTATCAACCAGATTCCGGGATTAGGGAGTGTCTGCAAAAAATTCTGCTTTTAGAAGAAGTGATTTAATGTAGCAGTAAAAGCAGTTGAAATTAGAAGTTGGTAGTGATAGAATCAGAAGTTTGAGAGTGTTTTGTGAAAAAGTTGCAAAAATACTTATTTGTTTCTAAAAGTCAAACCAGAAGCAGAATCTCAAAGCTAAAGCACCAATCTCCCTACTCTTAGATTCTGATTAAATGAAGCAAAATCAGAAACAGATTTAATGAAGCAGAATCAGAAGCAGAAGTTGCCATTTGCAAACACTAAAAAGTGATTTTTTTACACTTTTTATGTAGTGATTGCAGACACTCCCTTATCGGACCATTAGGATATCATGAGCTTTATTAATGTTGACACAAACTGAATATTAGCCTTGATTAGGTATCTATTATGCCCAATCAAAGCAAGTAAACGGGGCCTAAAATATACCAAGTGTTGATATTGTAGAACGATATCATCTTCGGATTAACCAAAAACTAGGAACAAATAAAGACACTAGCATGACAGATCTTGATATTGTAGAACGATTTAGATTGAAAACGTACCAGCAAGTGATGAACAAGACAATCGCCCAAACCCTTGACCGACCGGGTTGGAGAGCTCTCCCACAGCACAAGCATTTAGTTGCCGCCATTATAAGTAACTGACTAGCCATAAGGAACAAAAACGAGGCCACGCCCAAGCCGGTTGCTATGTCCGAATTGTAAACACAGTAGTTAGAGTTTGCATCAGTGGCAACTCTTGCCTGCAGATATGAAGAAAATGAAGAGTTAATCCCACACTCAAGGAACAAGACACTGTTACATTTGCTTAGAACCAACTTGAAATATTATGAATGCTGTTACGATTGCTCTAAGGAGTAAAATTTAGATATCATGTATTAAAGCAGCCATCAAACGCAGAAATTTCAGATTTTCTCAACAGATTGTATCGTTTACTCCGTGATATGTCCATTTTTTTTATCAACAAATTTCAAGATCACAAGTGAACACACGTACTCCTCATTTTCATGTGCGTGTAACAAAAAAAAAAATCACAATACAAATGATCCTAAATCTGACTGAAGAACAGAGAATACCATAATGTATTGCATTCACATTTCATACAAAACAAAAGATAATATCAATTTTAGATACAAATGCTAGCTAGTGGATACTATTATTATTTGACAAAAACAAATGTCCTATGAATTATATATAATACGTAATAACATTAACAGAGATATTATAGATACTATTAATATACAATCTAATATTCCAGAACTCTAAGAGTTGGAGAACAAAAATCCACTATTTATTAACCAAAACATCCCATTTGATTTAGAATCTAATTAAATTCGCGTTCATCAACATTGTTTTAAAAGTTCTCGCCTAGCCATGATTAGTCCCCGCCTGGCGCTAGGCCTCAATCTGCCGCTTGACTAGCGTCTAGCGTCGCTTTTAGAACACTGCTCAACAGTAAGCGCTTAGGAATTATATATGCAATAACACTAACAGAGATATTATAGATACTAAAAATAGTTGATTATAATCAATTCGAATTATCCAACTAAAAGCATTTCCAAACCACTACACACAATTATTTCAGAATTCTACTAATTGTCAATCATGATTTCTATGTTCAAAAGTGTAAATATATATTACATAATTTTTACTTCTTCAGTTAAACGACAGAGTTCCATTAACATCAACAGAAATAACAAAACAGCAGCAAAATTTACAAGAAATTAAAAACGATAATAGAAAAGAAGAGAAAAAACGCACAGAAGATCTCCGTTGTTCCGCAGCAACAGCAAGTGAAAAGGCAATCAAATCTAAGATAAAAACAACCACCAACACCAATTTTGACGCCATCCCAAAAATTCAATTTCTCTTATCCAAAGTCGCACCCACTTCACCACGTTTTCTCCTCAAAACCCAGTTGAAAGTTGAAACCTCTGCAAGGATCACCAAAAATCGCGAATTAAAGAAAGAAGAATTTTTTTACGGTAATTGTATATAAAAGTTAATGTAAGATTCTTCTTCAGTGTGTAAAGAAAGCAAAGCGGTTCAGGGAATTAGCATTGCTTGTTTCTTCCTTTTATTTTTTTCGTTTACGTAGCTCGTAAAATGGGGAATTTATGGGTGGGCGTGAACCTTTATTACCAAGAATCCATAAAATGGGGCATGAATATATGTACCTTTATTACCAACAAAAGAATCCATTTTAATACAATCTCTATCTCTCTTCACTACCCACAACAATCGTACTCCACTGACTCATCAAAAACAAGAAAATAAAGGGGTTGGAATCCAGTGGACGTCAAGAGCAGATTCTATCAAATACTCTAAGTTTGCTTGCACTTTTGGGACTCTGTAAAATATGAAATATTGTATTATTTTTTTAAATGAATATTGTTGGGAATAAGTTGGAAAACATTTGTAGAAATATCTCTAGACAATGAAAACAACACAGTCATTTTTCAAAAATAATAAAATGGAGCTTAATTTTCAGACAGATTTAAAAAAAAAAAACGTGTTGTAAAGTCTGCATAATTTTCTTTGGGGAAGCCACTTTATGGGAGTGCTTGCAAACACTAAATATAAGTATTTTTCAGTTTTTACTTAAAAAATGCAGTTTTTAGTGTTTGTATATATCAATTTCTACTTCTAATTCCCGGGCTTTTAATCGAATCTAAAAACAGAGAAAGGTGTTTTTTAGATTCTTTTCTACTTCTAGTTTGAATTTTACAAATAAATAAGTATTTTTACTATTTTTTTCCCCAAACACTTTCAACTTCTTATTCTCAATTTTTAATTTTATTTTCAAACACTACTAACTTCTGATTTTTAACTACTTCTACTCTGATATAATAAATCACTTCTAAAAGAAAAGTTTTTACAAATGCTCCCTATTATTGTAAAGTGATGGGCCAATAATTGGCTAAGCCCGATTGTATGAATAGGTTATATATTTGTTCGGACTGTAAGTCTGTAATAGCATAAATGGGCTCCGTTTGATGAGCCAAGCCCAAGGCCTTCCACTAGATAGTAGTCAGTACTCAGTAGATATATAATCTCAATTCTCATATGGTTATTTCCTCAAAAACAAAAATTCTCATATGGTTATGTACCATATGCTTCCCCTATGTTCCCGTTCCTTTAATTATCAAACGTTACATATAGAAGATTACCATTCTTTCTGATAATTGATTTGGTCCCCGCCATTGGCTGGAATAAATAAATATGGTTTAAGTATTTCACTTAAACTCACTTTAATTGCTCGAGAAATTGCAGATTCAAAGGGGTTAGTCGATCTTTTTCACAAAAACCCAACTCAGAGTTACATATCATTGGATTAACACACACTCATGTGGATGTGTGTGTGTATGTGTTGATCTAACGGTATAAACCCACTACGGTTGCTACCCAAGTGGAGATCTACTTACCCGATTCAAAGTTGAAATTAAATTGACTTTATTTGAATTTGAATATAGAATTTTCTTTTTTTATAATCTAAATATGTGTCCTTCATGGACTTCATGGCACGAAGTGGCTAACGTCCGCTTGACAGGTATTGTCTGTTTTGACTAGACTCATGGTCTTATTCTAAAAATGCATTTTTCCGAAAAAGAAACTTACTATTGCTTAGAGAGGCATTATTCTGTTTGGCCCGGCCTTTTTGGACTTGGAAATTATTGGCCAGTCTGGCCTTATATTGGGACCGGTCTACTGGGCCGAACATGAATTGGCAGTTCTAATATCAATAATATCATCATCCAAATAATGGAATATGAAATCTGAATCGAATGGTCCATCCCTCCACTGGGCCTCCGCACAACTCAACCCCACCCCGAAACCACGCACAAAAGAAGACTGTCTTTGAGGTTGTTTCCTGAAACTTTTGACAAGGAGACCACATCACAAAAGATATATATATATATATATATATTTGTGTGTCGATCAAAAATCAAGTCTTCATCCACGTTTTTCTAATTTTGAGTCAGGATTTTCATACTTAGCCATATTTTCTTGAATCTATGAAAAATCAAAATAGGACAAATGGACAATGCCTACTAATTAATGGAGGTGGAAGAATGATAAGAATAAACATTTATATATCAACACAATGCTTAGTGATTCTCATGTAAATTTAAAGGGTTATTGTGATTATTTGCATTCTCATGGTAGGTCGGCATTGATTTGGGCGGACGTCTCAAAATAGTTCATTCTTGTTGTCATTGACGGTTGTTTTTTGAACAGGTCGGCTTATGGGTCAACTTGGTCAATGCTCTTAACACTCTGCATTGGGCCACCGATACAAGTCACACCAAGACAATAGGATTATAATTCATAATTTGGAATCTCCATGATTTTACTAGGTTCTAGAACTACACATGACCAA